>JARHVA010006024.1:192500-540000 GCA_037957365.1 Torreya grandis
TTTTAATTTTTTTAATTCTATATTTTATTTTTTGGAAAGTGCGATTGAAAACAAAATTAAAAAAGCATCATGCTTTCAAGATACCATTGGATATATCCAATCTAGATCAACTAAACCAAGAGATCTAGATCATCCAAAATGAGGGGTTCAAATAATCTAAAACATATTAGAATTAGATCCTTTTAAGATACATATTGAATACATATAAAATCATAAAAGGGACATTCAAATATGACCTAAATCTATATCCTTAATTTTGATGATTTGAATCCCTATAGGATGATCTATATCTTGTTATGATATGCCTTAGATACATCCATAATCCTACAACAAACTTGTGGATAAGCTCAAATATATATTAGGATAAGGATATATTTAGGTATATTTGTAGGCACCCTATAATATCCTAGACATATTCAATGCATATACTATAGGGATGTAGATCTAAAAAATTTTGAATCAAGATCTAGGGACTTGTAGAAGAGGATCTAGCTACTAAGATCCTTAGTAGTTTCTTTGATTTTTGGTAGAGTTTATTTTTGGATTTGATCAAACATAGAAGTTAAAATATGTTTTTTTACACCCTTACAAGTTAAAATATGTTTTTTTACACCCTTACAAGTTAAAATATGTTTTATCACACCTTTCAAATTAATATCAGGGCATCAATGTTGCTGATGTTTAAATTTTGATATTAAACTTTTTTAACCATTTTATTATTATTTAATAGTAATACAATAATTTTAACCTTGATAGTATGTGTGTGTGTGTGTGTGTGTGTGTGTATATATATATATATATATATATATATATATATATATATATATATATATATATATATATATATATATATAATTAAAAGACTCCCTTTAGTTATAACTTATTTTTGGTGTTCCATATAGTAGTCATGGTTATCTATTGTCAGTTTAATAGCTCCACCATGTTTATAATCCTATGATAGAATAACCACAAAACATATTGATAATTTAATATCAAATGTCATGATATTCAATGGCCAAACTTATACTAGTATTATAGAAAGTACATAGTGCAAATATTGTATTGTATAGACAAATCAATATATTAAATTAGGTTCATTATAAAGGGATCACATATACCATTATGGATAATGTCAACATTTTATTGAACATGTCAAAATAATATTAAAGAAGTTATCTATAATTTTACATACTCTATAAGAGATATCTTACCTATAACATCCTAAGCACATTGGTATGATGACAGGGAATGGATAATTCAACTTTGATATTATTATTACAAAAACATTCTCTTGTACATTCATACACACTTAGAGAGAACATGAATTAAGTGAAACCATACTATCACTATTGATAATAGTATAAATAATAAACATGAATAAATTTATCTTAGTAGCCTAGACTAAGGAATGATAGAACATAGAGAAGGCACATAGTGAGAGGGATAAGTCACATGATAATGTCAACTAGTATATTCTAATGTTGTTGAGAGTAGTAAAGATAACAATAGAGATAATAATGGGGATAAAGACTTAGATAGAGGTGATTACTCTCCACCTCATTAAATGTAATTATATGTATATGAGGCATTTATGGATCATATGACCAATTTTTTTATGTCTATAAAATTTACTCTCTCTCTCTCTCTCTCACACACACACACACACACACACACACACACACACACACACACACACACACACACACACACACACCATTTATCTAATCTGCATGCATGACCAAAACTTTCCAAACATATTATTGTAACTCCTCATTGGACTTATCCTATTGTTATGTTTCCCTTTTTGTACTTACTAATAATATGATATGGTTTAATATAATAAGCCCACTTAAGATTATTTTATTCTTGAAACTTGGATTGTAAATTAAAAAAACACAAGAAGTTCATAATTGGTATGAATAATTATTTTCCAACCAAGGATATAGTGCCTTCATTACTTGAGTTCTCTAATCAATGTAAATAATTAGTTACCATATATGTTGTAGTTTTATTGCTGCAATAAGTGTTTTTTAATGTTATAAAATGAGGTGTCATGAGATGATATAAAATCGATAATACAAAAAAATAAAAGAAAAGCTAACACTTAAAGAAGTGATGTAAGAATTTTCAACATTAAATATCTCAACTTATTGATAGACATATATCAAAACCATCATGATGGACAAAAAGTTTTATCCACAACTCGTTCAATAATAATAATGGGTTTATCTCTCTCTTTCTCTCTCTCTCTCTATATATATATATTATATATACATATACATATAATCTTTAGGAACACAAACATTAACTCAGCTAACTACATATATATATATATATATATATATATATATATATATATATATATATATATATATATATATATATATATATATATATATATATAGTAGTCATATAAAATGTCCAAATTGGTAGTTTGAGTGTGGCTTGTGACACCCTATCCATAGCTCCTTTTTACATGCTCTTGTGACCCCTATAGACATATTTTTTCTCATTAATAGTCATCTAAAACCTTTTGAATAGTCATTCCACCTCAACCAGGCTACTTTCCCCAAGCCAATCCTGATCCCCTAGGTTTTGATCCTATATGACAAGAGAACCATACTTGGACTATAGCATTGGACCCTAGGGTGTCTCATTTTTGCTAGTCCTATACATTTGCATTTTGAGCCCAAGCAATCATTTTCATTCAATCCCTAACCTTCATTATGTCAGCCAGTGGGAATACATCTAACCAATGACCAATTTTTCCCTACAAAAGCCCATTCAAAGCTCATTTACAAATGGAGGTGACAAATATTACAAATCAAGCAAGAATACAAATAAAACACTAAGGCAAAGTTCCCTATTATTTGAATATAGTCATCCATCATAGTTGAAAACACACTCAAACCATCATACTAGTCCCTAGCCACCTTAAGAACTCTTAATTTGACATTTTTTCATATGCATCACACTATTGCACAAAGGACATTAGGTGGGAGAAATACATATGGCTTGATCCCTCTTCAAAGTATTGGTATGTAGGTAATGTGCCCACACAAGGGATGTAGATTACATTTTCAATGCATCTTACACATTAACCCCCCTTTCATCAAGTGGTTCAAACATTATTTAATTAAGCATGATGGAGGGTTAGGGTTTTAAGATTAAATCAGCTCTATAAAAAGTTTCATCAATAACCAGCACTCAATATTTCATAAGAAAGATCACACAAGAACAATGTAAAAACCCAAAAAGTTTTAGGTCTCTATGACTAGTTTGGACAATAGTGGCAGGAGTGAAAAATAATGTCAGACCCCAAAGTGTCCTATTTTTAGCACTCCTATATTTTCACTAAATGAAAACTAGATTTAGATTCATAACACTATCCCAATCCTGCACAACTAGTTTCAACCTCTATCTCAGTTGTCTCAATCCAACTTCAAGCTAAGTTATATTTCTCATTATTTATTACTATTTTTAGAAATGTAAAAAGATAGATAAATTGTACAAATCAGGGTTGTATTTATTGCAATATTTTTTATTGATTTATTAATCTAGACCCTTAACTAAAATAGGAATAAAACATAAGACAAGGCTCTAAAATTTTTCTCAGATCCTTTCCCAAAACATTCAAAACAAGAGATAGGGGACACATTAGGTGTTAACCATACATATCATGCTTACCCTCCATCATCTACATACCATGTAGCTTTAGTTGAGTCACATCTTTTGAGAAACATGATTGGTGTGTATAGTTCTAGAGTTCTAGCTAGACCTTTAATCTCATTTTTAGAATAGGAGATAGTGAAGGATGATTCAGATTACCATGCAATTTTTATCATATCCTACATTAATCATCATCCTATTCATGGTGTTCTCATTAAAAATGGATCTAGTGTGAACATATGAAATATGCCATTACTTTAGTAGTTGGGATATTCAGAGTAAGATATTACCCTGATGGACAAAGTTATCAATAGATTCAGTGGACACATACAAACTTCATTAGGTGAGATTATACTTACTCTATAGGTTAGACCTACACATGTGGTCACACCAAGTTCCTAGTGTAGGAGTCATTGACATGTTGCTTAGTTAACCATGGATCTAGAAACTTTGAGCAGCACCTTTTATAGTTCATAAATTTATAAAATTCATTCATGCTAATCAGGTTGTTATAGTTGGTAGAGTTTTGTATGAGTTACCACTCCCCAATTTAGATCCATCTCCTATTTTGCAGTCACCAATTTTATATCCTCCAATAATTTCAGCTCCTCCACCAGTTATAGTTCTTCCCCAGTTGAGATTCAGACACAATCGAGGCATCCTTCACCATTACAGAGAGTTCATACACTTCCATGGAGGCCTCTCTTAGAGTGACCACTACATCAATGATAGTTTCAAGACTCTAGATAATTTCTAGCTATATTATTCACACCTAGGGAAATATCATTGAGATATCATGTCCCTACACAAAGAACACATTTTTAGAGAGTTTCTTCTAATACCATATGTGTCCCTAAGAGCCCCATAGTTTCATCCACTTCTAAGAGTTACAAGGGGACCCCATAGTCAGTTTCCACTAGAAACATTTTAGAGCACTTACAACATATACAGCTTTTAGATTCACAGTCTCATCCCTTCCATCATGCTTCATGATCATGCATGATCCCTCTATTTCATACATGACATCATGATAGGGTGTCTCTTATGAGACTCATCAGTTAGTATCATTTCTTCTCAGCCTTGCTTATACATAGAATCTTTTCAATTTCTTGTACAAAGTTTCCTTATGATATCTTGTACATAGATTATTTCAAAGCACTAAAAATAATATAACATGTCAAAATACAAAAACATTCAAATAACTCAAAACATAAAAAACATTTCAAAATGTATGCATTATCCATGCTTTACATTTCTACTACCATGCTAGACTTACATTTTATTGTTTTATTCTATTAGTTATCAATTTATCTACATTAATGTGCTTCCCTTGATCTTATTTGAATGTGTACAATGACACCAAAATCTTTGATTGTTTCACTCTACCTATTGAGGGAGCATCCTACTTTTACATTTGAGACATACATCGACATATATACCCATCAGGGGTATCTTCTACATGGCTACACCATCTAGGTTATTTCATTCCTACATCACACACTCTAGTTATCATGATGATGTACATTACCTACTATCTTACATAAATTATTATATCAACAATCACTAGTATATTTTACTTATGTATTTTTTAACTTCTACTTGTTCTTGTACTACATGTTTTGCATACTTTCACTTCTTGTTTTGATTAGTTAGATGCGATAGTATTTCCAACATTTACATGCCTTACTTTCTTTCTTTGAGTACCTAGAAGTGATTTTATTTCTTAGTTCCTATTTGTCTATTTGTGTGTGCCTTAGGACATTTTCCAATGCTCTTTTCTTATACTCTTGTATGTGCTTCTAGGCCCTCGTACCATTCTTCCTTATTTTTAATTGTATGTGTATGTGACATTTGAGCATGCCTTATATGCTTGCTTTCCTAGTTTGAGAGACATGTGCCCATGTCCCTTGTTTACTTATCCCCTTATCCTCTTTTGTATGCTTCTTACTTCTTGCCTTGTGTGATTGTTTGCTTTTTTGATTGTTTGTAATGCCATGATCCACATCATGCATTATATTGATTTCTTGGATGCCATGATGGATATCATTATCCATCCCTCCTTGAAAACTAAAAACTAACAACTAACCATATTTACACTTTCATTTCAGTAAAATGCACATGCTATTACATTGTTACATGTATCTAGGCATACTCTTGTTGATCTAATGACCTCCAATACAAAATTTTCTATATCTTGAGACATATTTTTGATTATCATTGCTATGTCATGTATTTCACAACATAACACACTTGTAGGGCTCTTTCTTTTGAGGTTAGTAATTTTAGGGTCTTCATTCCTATCCTTAGAAGAGGGGCCAACAAATAAGGGTTTTTTCATAGACTTCAGAGCCTTATATCAGTCAAAAATCAATTTTTAGAACACTCAAAACAACATTCAAAATTAAAACTAGGTAGAATAGACCAAAAAGATAGTGATGAATATAGAATAGTTATAAAAAATAGTAAAGGATAAGAGTGCCATACTTGGACTACAATGTTAGATAGAAAAGTGTCTTATTTTTTATGTTCCTATGCAAATAGTAGAAAGCCTAGATTTTTCAAAAATAGATAAAAAAGTAAGATTAGTTACAATTTTTTCAACTATAATTCAATTCATATTGGGAAGTTTTAGTATAGTTTTAATCAGATTATATAAATATAGGTTGCATCATGCACGGCATGATGGCTCTTACTTCTAGTTTCAGATTGAGCAATTGGTACAACTTCCAAATCAAAATCCATGTTACAAACACCAATGATTGGGGGTAATGTGCATGGCATATTTGACTAATTTTCTTCCTAGTTCATTGTATTACCCATGTATTCTTAGTAGTTGTGTGCCTTATTCCATATGTAGGTGGTTATCATCATTTTGGAGTGGCTTTCATATAAGCCTAATTCTTAGTTTTTGAGTGGCTTTCATACAAGCCTAATCTCCACCTTTCAGAGTGGCCAAAATTTGTTGACCTAGTTCTTAATACACATTTAGTTATCTATACCACATTTTTAGATTACAAAGCATTCATGGGGTTTAGGATCCATCTCATATGATACTCATTCATACCAATATCAGTTCATAGCTTGAATTAATAGGCAATGATGGAACCAAAGGATTAGCTAGCCTTTTTATTCTTGAGCCACCTACTTAGAGGGATTGAACACACACTCCAAACATTGATTAACACATGCATGATCATATAGCTTCACTTAGTGGGCAATGATGGAACTAAAGGGCTAGCCTTTGTATTTTTGAGCCACTCGTGGAGAATTGAGCACTCATATCCATTCATGATATTAATTTTAGTACAACACATACCCAACATCGCTAACATCACTCAGCATCATTCAAAATCACTCAACACATACCCAACATCACTCAAAATCACACTTATTTATGGGCTTCACCCTTACAATTAAGTTTAGGTATGCTCTCTACTTTTCCTTTCTCCTAGTATTTCTCTTTGTTACATCACTAGAATAAAGGGGGGGAATGTATTCATATAAAATGTCCAAATTGGTAATTTAAGTGTGGATTGTGACACCCTATCCATATCTCCTTTTTTCATTCTCTTGTGACCCTTATAGACATCTTTTTTCTCATTACCAATCATCTAAAACCTTCTAAATGGTCATTCCACCTCAACTAAGCTACTTTTCCTATGCCAATCCTAATCCCTAGGTCCTGAGCCTATAGGACATGATCACCATACTTGGACTATAGTGTCAAACCCTAGGGTGTCATATTTTTGGTGCTCCTATCCATTTACATTTTGATCCCAAATGGTCATTTTCATCTAATCCCTATCCTTCATTATGTCAGCCTAACATGAATACATCTAACCCATGACCAATTATTCCCTATAAAAACCCATTCAAAGCTCATTTATAAAGGGAGGTGATAAATATTACAAAGCAAGAAAGAATACAAACAAATCACTAAGGTAAACTTCCTTATTCTTTGCATACAATCACCTCACATAGTTTCCAACTCACTCAAACCCTCATACTAGTCCCTAGCCACCTCAATCACTCTCAATTTGGTATTTTTGCATCTGCATCACACTATTACATAAAGCACATTAGGTGGAATAACTACATATAGATTGATCCCTTTTCAAAGTATTTATATGTAGGTAACATACCCACATAAGGGGTGTGGATTACACATTCAATGAATATTACACACTAACCCCCCCTTTCCTCAAGTGGTTCAAACATTGTTTCATCAAGCATGATGGAGGGGTAGGGTTTGAAGATGAAATTAGATCTACAATGAGTTTCATCTATAATCAACACTCAAGATTTCATAGGCAATCTCACATAGGAATAGAATAAAAATCCAACAAGTTTCAAGTCTATGTGACTACTTTGGACAATAATGGTAGGAGTGGGAAACAACATCAAACCCCAAAGTGTCATGTTTTTAGCGATCCTATCCTTTCACCAAATGATAGATAGATTTAAATTCATGACACTATCCATATCTTTCATAGCTAGTTTCAACCTTTGATTTAGTCATCTCAGTCCAATTTTAAGCTAAGTTATATTTCTCCTTATTTATTGCTATTTTTGGAAAGGTAAAAAAGATAGATAAATTATACAAATTAGGGTTGTATTTATTGTAATCTTATTTAATGATTTATTAATTCATACCCTTAACTAAAATAGGAATAAAACTCCATTATTCCCAAAAAAGTTAAATCATCTATCATAAACATATATTTAATATTATGTATTCAAAAAAATGCCAAAAATACAACCATTTGTCTAGGCTCATAAAATGTACAGACACACATAAAAAAATGTTAACTTAAATAATTTTATATATATCATAAATATACATTTAATGTTATGTATTGAATAAAATCTCAAAAACATAACCAAGACTATATATATATATATATATATATATATATATATATATATATATATATATATATATATATATATATATATATATATATCATGTATCGAAAAGAACTCAACTTAGAGTATATATCCAAGTTTAGACATTCAAAATAAGGATACAAAAACTTTAGACTTAAGCTCATATATTTCATATTTATTTAAAAGTTATTGAAAAGATTAATTACTTGTACCGTCCCATGTAAGAGGAATATTGAACAAGAGAATAGATGTGAAGATTGTGTAATGACCTTAAGGATTCCATATGTGCTCATATTTGTTGTCTTACTTATCTAAACTTGTTGCCACTCATTTGACTTGACTTTACACACTAATATCTCACCTAAAATACCATATATTATCAATTTTCTCTCATTTCATTTTATAAAAGTCTTGAAAAACAACTAGAGATAGAGGGAAAAAAACATGGGCAATTCAAATAAGAGTTCAAATGAATACTATCTTTTGTGAAATGTCCTAAAAATTCAACCAAAATTTGGGTTATACCAAATTTTAAACTCTTCAACCTTATATATAAACCCTAAAATTTCCAATAAATATTTTGACAGGTCTTCACCATACATTTTATTCACATTCCTTTGTAGAAAATAATTCTCCCAAAATACTATAACTCAAAATCAAATGTTCCCAAAACCTAACCCGATTTGGGTTCAAACTTAATCAAAGGTGACTAAAAAATTGGTAACTTCCCAGGGAAGCCAAACCACATTAAATGTTACTCAACATGATTTTTAATTTGATGACCTATTGATACAAGGACACCATATTCTATATCTATTTATCTTGTGCGATGTCCTCAACTTCTTTTGCTACTTTGTTTTTAATTACTAAAAAAAGACTAAAATTTGAAGCAAGAATTTATATATTATTTTTTGAAATTAATAGACATTTTAAAAAACATGGTACATATTGTGGCATGAAAGTAATATATGTAATTGAGATAATAAATTATATATTATGGTTTGAAAATAATGTATCAATTGAAATTGAAAATGTTATTCATTATGATTTGAAACCAACATGTTATTTGAGAACAATGGGTTATATTATTATTGTGAAAACTATAGTTCACATTGTTACAGTGGAAAATAATATAGTATATTTCATTGTATTGAACATAATATAGAATACATCATGTATTTGGAAGTAAATAAAAGTTTTATATCATGTTGAAAATAATATAGAATACATGGTGTATCTAAAACAAAATAAAAGTATATCACTGCATTGAAAACACTATAAAATATAGACCAATGAGTATGATGGGTTTCAGCGTGTGTAGGTCGAGGCCGAGCTAGGGCAGCCATGCCCTAGCTTGTTCAAGTGGTGGTTAGGAGTGCGCAGAGGCAGTTTGGGGGGGGTGAGTGCATGGTGGACGGTAGAGTTGTTAAAGGGTCACGCAGGACCAAGGAGGGTGTGGTAATGGCTCAATAGGAGACTTTAAAGACCACGCCTAGCAAGAGTTTTAGTGCAACTATGGGCGTGAACAGGTAAGAGCAACAAGTTAAAACATTAGGTAATGAGTTTTCTTCCCAAAATTTAGGGGCTATGGAATGGAGCTTGCCTGGGGGATCTAAGATCATGAAGATTAATGGTTGCCTAGAGAAATGCAAGGAGCAACCTAAACTGGTAATTCCTTTTGATATGATTTTTGAGGATGTGGAATATTATTCTAAGCACTCATTGTATTACAAGTTTTTAGGTTTGAGAGTTTCCCTTCAATTTCTGGAGAGTTGGGCCAAGAGAGTGTGGGAACTAGAGGGAGAAATAGAGGTCATCTTATTGGCAAATAACTACTTCATGGTGACGTTTCTATGCCTAGCTGACTGCAACAGGGTTTTTGAGGGAGGGCCTTATTTTTCCAATCAGGTTGGACTTTTTGTCAAACCTTGGCATGCTGGGTTTAATCCTTTTGAGGAATTACCAACTCGGGTTCTGATATGGGTTAGGCTCCCCAAACTTCCTATTGAATGTTGTTGAGAGGACGTTCTCCTGATGTTAGCTTCGATGCTTGGAAGGTCGGTGGGGTCTTTAACACAGACTTTAGGTAAGAAAGTCATGACTTTTGCTCGAATTTGTGTGGAAATTGATTTGAGCAAACCATTTCCCGATGCGGTGGAGATGAGTGTGGGTTCATACTCCTGGGTGCAATAATTGGACTATGAGACCCTTCCCTTTAGGTGTCACCTATGCCATGAATATGGACACTTGGTGCGTAGATACCCGAAGGCTAAGCCAATAGAGTAGCAACCCCAACTACCACCTAGCAACATTCACATCACTGATAAAGGGAAGAAGTTAGGGGTTGGGGAGGGCAGGGATGCTGAAGATTTTATGCAGGTGAAAGCTCAAAGCTACAACAGAGGCCAAAAGAGGACCCTTAGGGAGTGGTAGGATGAACACTCCTTCAATAGGTTTGAAATCTTGGATGAATTGGGCCAACAAGAAGTAAATCTAAAATTAATGAGTGTGGAGCAGCTCGTGGGAGATTTAGGACCAGAGATTAATTCAACCAATCTTCCTTTGGTTCTTTAAGAAGAGTCAGCCTTATCCATGGTTGTGGAGAGGTAGACAGAGGCACAGGGGGTGGAGACAACACATGGTGACCTAGAATAGAATGGAGAGGATGCACACCTTCTATCAAGGACTATGGTGGTAGAAGTAGATAGGAAAGGAAAATCCTTTCCTCACCTGGGTATTCTTCAAAAGGAGGGAAAGAATGGGATGTCAGAAAAAGTGCTAAATTGGGGTGCAAGAAGGACATGGATAAAATTAAGATGATTGGGGAGACCTTGGTGGAGTCAGGTGTGGTTAAGACCTTAGACTCACTTTTTAACTCCTTTGAAATGATCACTATCTCATGGAATGTAAGGGGACTAAACAACAGTCCTAGACAAAGGCTGTTAGGGAATTAGTTAGATGTCAAGTACCTGATGTTCTCTTTCTTCAAGAAATGAAAGTTTTTATGGATGATATGAGGAATATCACTCCTAAGTTATGGAGGTGCAGTTCATGGCAATGCATTGGAGCTCATGGATCTTTGGGGGGCATGGATTGTTTCTCAAATCTATGTAAGATCTAACCTGTATCCTAGATTTCCTTTAAATCCTCTTTATCTATGGTCGCCTCATGTATCGAGTTGGGTGAATTAGTCCTTTTTTCCAATGTCTATGCTCCTATAGATTTCCAAGGTAAACTTCTTGTTTGGAAAAACATCCACTTTCTTCATCGATTATTTCCCTACTTGCCTTGGATTGTTGTGGGAGACTTTAATGCTATTCTTGATTTAATAGAGAAAAGAGGAGGTAATTCAAGGCTAGAACCTTCTTCTCTTCTACTCTAAGATAATATTATGGCACTCAATTTAGTGGATATCAAGCCTATTAATGGATGCTTTACCTGGAACAATAGATGGGTGGGGGACAGGTGCATTATGGAGTGTATAGATAGATTCATGACCTCTTGTTACTGGGTGGGGGGTTTGTGGTCTTCCTACCTGGAGATAATTGATTAGAGGGGCTCGAATCACTGGCCCATAAAATTGGTAATTTCCTCAGCCTGTGTGCCTTGGAAGGCACCGTTCAAGTTTCAGCTCATGTGGTTTAGGGATCCAGACCTGTTTGGACGTGTGGCAGATTGGTGGAAGATGGGTAGGCCTACTATTGGAATAGCAATGTATACTTTTGTTAAGCTTCTCTAATTCATCAAGTACCAGCTTAAAAGGTGGAACCAACAAAGTTTTGGGAACATCTTCCATAAGAAAAATGAGGTGCAAATGGAGCTGAATGACATTACTAGAACCATTCAGGATGAGGGAATGACTGAGTTTTTGTTAAGGGAGGAAGCTAGGGCCTTAAAAGCTTTGGAGAAATGGGAACTAAGGGAGGAAATATTTTGGAAACAAAAGGCTCAGATTGAATGGCTTTGAGAGGGGGATAAGAACACAGCCTTTTTCTTCAATTCGGTTTGAGCTAGACAGTATGGCAAGGGGATAACTTCTTTGGTGTTGGACAGTGGGGAGACTATTTCTTCTATGCAGGGTATCATTAATGAGGCAATGTAGTATTTTGCTTCATTTTAAGGAGGAAGCGTAGTGGGACTCAGCTAAATAGGTTTAGATCCTATCTTGTATTCCCTCTTTGGTGACCATGGATATGAAAGAGCATCTGATGAGGGATATATCCTTGGAGGAGTTAAGGAGGATAGTCTTTATGATGTAAAAAGGAAAGGTGCCTAGTTTAGATGGCTTCCTAATTGAGTTCTTCTAGGAATTTTAGGAAATTATCAAATTAGACCTCCTAGCAGTTGTTCAAGAATCCTAGAGGAACAAGCAAATGCTTCAGGCTTTTAACTCTACTTTCTTGGCTCTCATTCCCAAGGGTGAAGGGGTTGCTAGGTTGAGTCTTTTTTGGCCCATTTCCCTCTACAATGTCACTTATAAAATTATATCTAAGTTAATTGCTGAGAGGTTAAAAAAGTGGCTACCAGCACTTATTTTTGAGGAGCAAGGTGGCTTTGTTGAGGGTCGACAAATTTTGGATGGGGTGGTGATGGATACAGAGACTATACACTCCATGTCCCAGTCTAATGAGAAGGTGATGTTTATGAAGCTAGACATGTCAAAGGCCTATGATAGAGTTTAGTGGTCCTTCCTCCAGAAGGTCTTGGGTGCCTTTGGTTTTGCAGAGGATTAGATTTGTTGGGTTTTGAGTTGTGTGAACTCGACCTCCTTTTTAGTTTTGATTAATGGAAATCACTCTAATCTTTTTGGGGCTTCCCACAGACTGAGGCAAGGCCAACCTCTCTCTCCCTACTTATTTCTTCTATTGGTGGAAGGATTGGGTCGATTGATCAAAAGAAATGTGGATGATAGCACTATTTAGGTTTGGCAGTGGGGCAGGGAACTCCTTGTACAATCTCATCTCCAGTTTGTGGATGATGTGGCTTTGATCGGCATGGCTACTATTAGGGAAGCATCTAACATACACAAAATCTTGGATGTTTACCTTGCTACCTTAGAATAGGTAATTAATGAGGGCAAGTCATCTATTTTTTTCTTTAACACTCCTTCCATATGGCGAAGAGTGGCCCTTATCCTCAGGTCCCAAATTGGGAGTCTCCCACTGTTTTATCTCAAGATTCCTATCTCGGCTAGCCGGTAGGCTAAGGAGTCATGGCAGGTGATCCTAGACAAATTCTGGGACAAGGTGAATCATTGGACCCACTATTGGTTATCTTTTATGGGTCAGGTTTAACTGATTTAGTCAATGGTATAGGCTCTTCCTATTTATAGGTGTATGATCCAGGTGGCATAGATGAGATTTGTTAAGGACTTGGACTCCTTAACAAGATAGTTTTTATGGGCTAGGAATTTATCTTCTACCAAGTGGAGCCTTATTAAGTGGGAGGTGGTTTGTAGCCCAAAGAGGTTTGGAGGGTTGAGATTACAACAGTCGGTGCTATCTGGTACTACTTTGGCTACCAAACTATACTGGCATTGGTGTGTGGAACAAGATCGGCTGTGGGCTAGAGTGTTGTCCCAAAAGTACTTTTTTGGGATCCCTCAGAGGGATATTCCATGATATGACTTGGTAGGCAAAGGCTCGGTGATTTGGGCTACTCTCAAGAAAGGAGTTGTGCTAATTAAGAGGGGTCTTTTTTGGATTTGCAAGAGTGGGGTGGAGGCCCAGTTTTGGCATGACTCTTGGGATGGTTTCCCTCCCATAATTAGCCAATATCCTTAGTTGAGTACTTTGGCCTAGAGGTTTTGTGAAGCTGGTTGGATAAGAGTGTGTGACTTTAAATCCCTTTCTCTTTAGGGGCAGGTGGTGGTTTCTAGATGGAAGTCCCCAGAAGAGTGGCCGATTCTTGGTTTGGAGGTAGAGCGCACAGACCTATAGAATATTCTATCTTGTCATAGTTGCAATGCACTTATTGATAGCGATGTGCTAGCCTGGTCTCCTAACTCCAAGGGGAAGTATACTATGTCCTATGGTTATCAAGAGCTGATTTCCCAGTAGTATGAAGATAAAGGGGAAGTTCAGTGGTGGAAAAAATTTTGGAATGGTTTTTCTTGGTTGAAGTGTAACTATTTTACATGGACTTTAGTGTGGAACAGATGCTTGACATGGGACAATATTCGAAAGTAGGGCTTTACTATCCCTTCAAGGTGTGTTCTCTATAATAGCGAGGAGGAAGACTCCTCTCACATTTTCTTTCACTATCCCTTCACTCTTCAATTATGGCACTTCTGGTGGGACGCATGGAGGTGCCAGTGCATTCACGTTGTCTCTCTATTAGATTTTTGGTCAAGAGTGGGCCGTCCCCCTTCTTTGACTTCCTTCTTGCAAGACACATGGTATGCTGGCCCTATTTTCCTGCTCTGGCAAGTTTGGATAGAAAGGAACTATAGGATTTTTAGGGAGGAAAATATGGTGACTCAGTAGGTCTGGAGCAGAATAAAAGGAATGATCCAAGAATCTATTGAAGCGAAGAGTGAGGTTACACTGCCATTAAAGAAAGGGGACGCTGAGGTGTTGGAACGATTTGGCATAAGGGAGTTATCTCTGATTTCAGCATGTGTCAGGAGAGGTATATAGGGGTAGCAGAAAGTTCAACAATTGGGGAAGTGGATGCCTCCTCCTATTGGGCTTTTGAAAATTAATACGGATGAATCGTCCAGGGGCAATCTATGGGCAGCTGGGATTGGTGGGATTGCTAGGAATTTTTTGGGATCTGCATATCAGGGAGTGCAGATGGTTAATAAGATGGAAGGTTTGGATATCCTATATGCTTTGAGGAGAGCTTATGCTTTAGGGTGGAGGAGGGTGATATGTGAAGCAAATTCTCAAGTCTTGATTAACTTGATCCTGGAAAGGAAAATCTCAGATGTGAGCTGGCAACTGGCCATGATAGTGCAGCAAATTTTACAGGTGAGTTCTTTCATGGAGTCTGTATCCTATGCCCACATCCCATGGGAGTGGAATAGGGTAGCTGATTGCTTGGCTAAATGGGCGTCAAAAGCGGGAGATGGCCGTAAGGTAGATGAATGGGAGCAGCTGCCTGGCAATTTATGTCAGGAACTAGAACCCATTCTTATTGGAGATGTTGGTGGAGTTGAGGTGTGAGGTTGTTGTTATTGGTTTTCTTGTCTTTGGGTTGTTTAGGTGCTTTTATAATCTGCTATTTTAAGTTTTAATAAAGTTTTTACCCCTTTTTAAAAAAAAACACTATAAAATATGTTTTGTGATTGAAAGCCATGAAAAAATATTATTGAAAATAAATCCATGTAGAGTATATTATGTATTTGAAAATAATAACTTTGATTGTTTTTATGCCAAAAAAACAATATTAATTTTATCAATAGGAGAAAATAGTTACATGAGAAAATAATAAGGGATATTGTTAATTCTAGTAAACAATGGCACATATTGTTGTTGCAAGAACACAATAGAGGGTATTTTTGGTTTAATGAAATAATAATATATGTGGCCATAACCTTGATAATATAGTGATATGTACAAGACATAAAAATAAGGTGGTTCATGTAATTAGAACATGTGTTCTAAAATGTCAAACATAGGCTTGAATTTTGAATGAAAATAGAACATTGAGTTATATGTGTGAAAATTAAAACATATGATATAGAGTGTGGCATAAGAACTAATATATATGTATTTTAACTTGCAAGCTTGTGGTCATTACAAGGAAATAATGGTATATTATTATTTAGGGAATATAATAAAATATTATTAATATGAGGAAACATGAAACTTCTGATCATTAGCATCATCATCATTATTGTAAAACATGAAACATGAAACTTCAAGGCGAGTTTGGTGGTGATGGTGAGGGTAAATGATAAGGTATTTTAGGTGGTGGAATATAATAATCTCAATAAAATATAATACACTCTTCAATGATGTCACATTTTTCAATGCAATCTATAGCTTCCCTGAACGGTTTCAATTACCTAATACATGATTGAAACATGTGTCATCTCAATGAAAACAAGTGTCAAATATCCAACAACTCCTTTAAAAATGTAAAGAATTCACTATGTATAAATTTATATGAGTCTAAAACTAATTATATGATAATTATAACTACTTTGACTATCAAAAACCTAATTAGATGACTCTAAAAACAATTAGAAGAAAAATGGAAAATGATTTTTCAATGAAAGATGCCTCCTATGTAATATAATCAACCAATGCAGGATGACATATGTAAATATATATGGATACAAATATTTCCAATAATTTTACATTCTCATTCTCAATAACATTAATAAAAACCTTTGTATTCATAATAGTAATGCTAAATTCTCTTTATTCAATGAATAAAGGAAAGGTAAAACTACTAATAGGACCACAAGTGCTACCAATTTTGGGTAGTCTTTTGGACCTAGGTTTGAATCTACTCAGTATATGCATACTCTCTCCAAGCATTATGGTGATCTAATTTATCTCAAATTAAGAACCACTCCAGTTGTTATATATTTATTTTTGGAGGCTTCAAATATAATCAGTTTTGATTAAACATGCCACCTTGAGGTTGATTATAACCTCATTTATTCTAATAACCTCCTAGATGTCCAACCCTTTCAAACCCTAACATAATGCTTCTTCATATGAAATTATGATTCTAAAACCCAAAATATCCAACATGATACATGTCAAGGAAAAAAATGGAAAGTCTTTCTTACACACACACACACACACATAGAGAGAGAGAGAGAGATACATACCACTATAACTGGCAATTCTAAATAAATAATACAAGTATTCTATAATTTCAAGGTGAATCAATTACACACATGCATAGTAACTATGGTGAAACTATGTCCCAAAATAGGTTCAAGTATATTTTATATGGTGATTACAAACATAAATCTAGGAAGTATAAAATTTGGGCTATTTGATCAATGTATGTTTTCACACAATTAGCCATTTTCAAAATATAAAAAAACTCATTATATCTAATTAGATATAAATAAAAACTAAAATTAACCATATTCCATATATTCCTTGTATATGCCTCAATCTGCTTGATTTATCATAGTTGAATCACATAGTTTGACCTACAATATGAACTATATGTCTATCATCACATGAATCTCTAAGATAATCCCACTATATGCCACCCTTTTGAGGTGATTAATGAAGCCTTTGTATCACTCATCTTAAAATAAATATTTATGGGAATCATGTGTTATATATAAAAATGTAATCATGTTAAGAATATATACTATCATGATAAGATATGTCACCATATAAATATGATATCATCCAAGAACATATGAACAAGTAATCTAAGCTAATAGGCATACAAGTTTCATGTCAAGTAGATATAAAAATTAGGCACACAATAATAAGAAACATAATATATTCATGATATAAATCATGTTACTAAGTGATAAAACAATGATATGTGAAACCATACAATACACACTCAATATCATTATCATGAAGAACATAACCTTTTGGCACAACTTAAACTTAACTCATATTTGACCCAATAAAAAAAACACAATAATGACATGGACTAGAGGATCCTTTGACACAATTGATGTATGATGTGGAAAACCACAACCAATACACTCTTTAAACACCCAATATAACACAAATTAATTATCACATAATGTAATAATAAGTAACATCAAACATACAATGAGAATGCAATGTTAATCCACATAATCAATCAATGTTATCATTGAGTTTGATAAAGTATAATATCCACATGAAATAACACCCTAAAAAGTATATGCAAGAATAAGTCATGTATAAATACTCTAAGTAGCTCAATATAATAAATTAAATGACATAGAAAGATAGAATATGAAAAGTGTACCAAGATATCAATAGTGTGGGTGTAGACATCCAATTCTTAACACCATTTGTGTTGAAATTATCAATCTTACTTGAATTGCACTCTAATGTAAATTTTAGGTCAAAATCCATAAAATTCCCTAAATGGTTTGAAATTGTCACTTACAAATGTAAATTTAGGTCAAAGTATCCCTTAATAGGGTAATGCAGTTTATGGGCCATCTAACTTTGATTAGATCATTTCGAGTAAAAATGATAATTTCACAATTCAGTGCTCTGAATCACTCTTTTCTTATAATTCATTGGTACACATCACGTACCTTTGCTATTTGGTGTTGGAAACATCCTAAATGGGAATACAACTCCAACTTATCTAAAATTACCTTTCAGTTCATCTCTAGTCAAATTACCAACCAGTAATATGACTTTTGACCATTTTGAGTAATTGAGGGTCAATTTTCAAATAATTACACAAATGTTGATTGACCTTGTTTATGGCTAATTAATCCAAATCAAGAGCTTAATTGGATTTTACATGAGATTTGTTGAATATTTATTTTTGAAAATTGATTCCTACTAACTACATCATCAGGTGACATCATTTCTTGGGAAGACATCCCTAGGCCATAAATGCAAGAAATATCAAGATTATGGGTCACCCATGCCTAGTTAATGCCTCTGATGCCTCTTCAATGCCCCTTCTTCCAAGGTCATGATGAAGATAATTATGGATTTAATTCCAAATATTAAGATTATCCATGGCCACACATCTCAATCTTGAGATGGACGGTCATGGTTGATCCTAACCAATCTCAAAAAACTATAAATAGAGAGGCTATGGACATGAATTAAAAGCTTTAATATTGCAAAGTTATAATTCTAAATTGTTTCCATAATCCTTTGTATTTGATCATTGATTTTGTTTTCAAGCTTCATTGATAGGCTAGTTTAGTGATTTAGAATCATGAGCCTAGGTTTTATGGAGTGTTTTTGAGACATTGGAGGAGTTTGCCACCATTATTGACAAATACAAGGATGTTTGATTAAGGGAGAACATGATTTTGAGCCACATGGGTAAGGTGAATCCATTTTGGAAGGTAATATGATGTTTCTTTCATTCATTTTTTTTTATATCCTTTGTAATTCCCATAATAATAAATAGGATTAGTTAGTTAGTTCTTTATGCATTTTTCATGATTTATGGACTAATGTTTGACTAACTTGGTTTGTAATCCTCTTTACATCTTGGCATGGCCAATGGGACTAGACGCATCCCACACATGAATAAGATCATTTTTTAGCTTTAAAATATTCATTTGGACTCTTAAAACTCTTTCAAATTGATTTTTTAACTTTATTTTGCAATTTTTGTTTGCCATAAGTTTACACAGTAACTGATGTTGGCTAGTAAAACTGACATCGATTGCATAACTTAACCAACATCAATTAGTAAAACTGACATCAATTGAATACCTACCATTGATCATATTGGTATAACTGATGTCAGTTGGATAATTGACATTGGTTATAAAATGTAACCATTGTTAGTTATATAAACCAACATCGGTCACTATGTTTTTCTTAAAACATAGATTCAAGAGCTCTTTTTCTAAATTTTATTGTTTTAAACCAGGAAGAGCTTCAAATCTAAAGGACATGTTGACATTTTTTCTATAGGACCAAGCTTGACATTTGCTAAAAACATGTTTTAAATCACCTTTTGCATGTTTAAAAATCAATTAGGAACTTTGTTTTGGTGTTTAATGAAAAATTTAGATGCTTAGATGAATGTTTTCAAAGTTCACAATATTAAGACCAAGGGGTCAAATGAACACCACCAAATATTTCATTTGGGCTTAAAATTGAACACACTTGTCAATTTTTTTTGCAATAGTTGTTTAATTAGATTTTGTTTGGAAAAAAGAGGAATGTTACATGTATGCTCTTCCATTTATCCCCTTTAGGGAACCCTTCGAATCAAAAGTGCCATTTCTATTGAAAATAGCCTAGTCTAAGGCTTAGAAAGAATGTCATCTAAAGCAATCCCTAAAAATTCATCAAAGTTTGGGTGACCTTGAAAATGAACCTAAATTATTTCTATTTCATGATTTCCTTATTTTTATGCAAACTTGGCTTACAAGGGGAACGTCATTACCTCCTACGAGTTCTTTAGGGAAGCTTTAACCTAGGGTTTCATCTCCTAGCATTGACTTCATTTGGATCCTAGTTGGAGTTTCACATGGGATGTATCTGAATTTGGACATCACACTAAACTGAGCAAATAGTAGGATGTAGTGGTTGTAAAAAGGACTAGACCTTTTTACAACTAGCCAATGCTGTGGTCACCAAATTTTTGTGCTTGTCTTTTGCATCATTTGATGTGAAAGTCATTATGCAATTAATTCCCTTAGAATGATCAAAACCTTGCTAGTTTAATAAACCCCACTTTTCCATACCTTGTCAGTTTAGACTTAAGACATTTGTTTTTTTGTCATTAACTTACTTGATCTTGATTTGTGTCTAAAACTACTTGTTAACCCAATGAACTTAACTAAAACACATTGTCCTCCATTTTCTTGAGCAAGGGAGGCATTACACTATCCAATTGGAAAATTCACCTTTTTTTGTTCAAATTGTTATCAAAAAATTTGTGTCATATCCTCCACTTTGGCACAATCATGTTGCCTGATTAAGTCTAGATACTTTACCCAATTTGTTTAAATCCTTCATTTATAATCCACATTCAAAATTGAACCTTTATGAGTTCTAAGGGTTGGTGTGTCATAGTGGGCTCACCATTTGTGCACTAAGTTTGTTTTAACTTGGGTTTAATTTTCCATTTAGATTGAAGGTTATTTATTAATACTCAAAATCACATTATCATCTTGGTGGACTCAAGTCATCTTGCGTATCATGCATGCTTTGACTCCTAAAACATATTTTATCCTACTAGAATCATGTGATGACGTTGTGATGCCTATTTGGTGCTAGATTTATACTTAGTGATTCATGTATGTTTTTACATCTTGAGTTAGTCTATTTTATCTTCTTTGTAATCCAAAAATATTTCCTCTAAACTTCTAGGGTCAACTTGTCAAAGTTGAAACTAGCTTTTATAGAACGGGCATATCACAAAGATCTAGGCTTTGGTGTACTATTTTTCACCTTGGGTCTTTGAGTTACCTTACCCTCTTCTGATCTATGTGATTTCAACCTTATTAAAGGTTGAGTAAACTTGTGAACCAAATCTTCTAAATTGTGTATGGTTTCAAACCACCATCCCTTATAGTCTCACTGGTACCTTGGTTATTTGTTTAAAAGAGAGTTGAAGCATACTTTGTTTGGTTTCCAAACATTGGTCCAAAGTTAGTCAAACACATAGAACAAATCTTTTAGACATGAATCAAAGGTTTACTCATAGTGGGGCCTCTTATGGCCTTAGTTATGAAGATAAGCAATTTTATGATGGTCAAGATAACACCATTATTTTTTATGATATCCCTACAATAGTAGGATCTAAAGATGATTACAATGAATATCAAACCCAATAAAATCAAGATGAATCCCTTCTTAGATTGATAGAATTAGGTGTTAGACTACCTTCTGACTTTCCAATAGAACAATTGTATACTTTAGTTAGAGAAGGAAAATAATGATGGAAATATCAAGATTTTGCACAAATAGACATACCTTCTTCCTCTAAAAAAGGAAAGGAAATACAAATAGAGTAAAAACCCACAAATCTAGACCTTTTAGATAAGATCAAGATAATAAGTCAATGGTATGCAGATCAACTTGTTTCAGACTTAACTGACTCCCTAATTGCCACTTCAATTCATAATAATGCTTCAAAATAACAAGGAAATGTGGTTGAAAGTATGAAACAAATATTGGATGAGGACATTAACATAGTGGATCAAGGTACTCTAACTGAATAGTTAAAGGCACAAGAGACCTTAAAAAGTGTTCAATTTGACATGAAACATACATTCTTTAATCATCAAGAACCTCTTGTCACTTTACAAACTCAAAAACCCAAAAATTCAGTTTG
Organism: Torreya grandis; assembly: GCA_037957365.1. NCBI lineage: Eukaryota > Viridiplantae > Streptophyta > Pinopsida > Cupressales > Taxaceae > Torreya > Torreya grandis. The sequence continues at coordinate 214,977 of JARHVA010006024.1, forward strand.
AATTGAGGAAATCCCTCAGGATAATTTGGCTAGTTATTTTCAAACAACCTAAAAATTGGTAAATAAACATAGAAATTTCCAAAATCAACAAAGTACAAAATAGACAAATTTAGGGAATGTTTTACAATCCAAGAATCAATGTCCTATGTTTTCAACTCAAGGAGCAAATCAGAACCAAGTAATGGATCGAAAGGTATACACTCCCTATAGATCCACACAAAATTAGGGGCACATTCCACCCCAAAAGAAAAAAAACCACATGCACATTCCACCCCAACAACAACAAAACCAAGAGCACGTTCTAATGCAATAGCAACAAAACTAGGGGTACATTCCACCCTAATAGGAATAAAACTAGGGGCACATTCCACCCTAATATTAATAAAATTAGGGGCACATTCCACCCCAACAATAATGAAACTAGGGGCACATTCCACCCCAAAAACATATTATTCAATCCATAAATGCACCAAACATGTGAGAATAGAATTCTATGAAGGAAATTATTCAAAGATTGGAGACAAATAATAGAGTTAAAAAGTACAAATTTGATGAGATATGCCCATATCTACTTGATTTATCTATTTTCCAAAACCCCTTTTCACATCATTTTGAGGCACCCAGATTTGACAAGCACAAAGGAAAAGGAGATCCACGTGAGCACATATAGGCATTCTTCATTTTATGTCAAGAGGTTGCTTATAGTAGCAAGTACTTAATATGGTTTTTTCTATGAAGTTTAGTGGGACAAGCTCTTCATTAGCTACTTAAACTACCCAAATGATCAATTATGGATTGGAACATCTTATCAAAAAAATTTGTTAACCATTTTTCATACAACATAGAACATGAATTAACCATTTTTGACTTATGCAAAGCCAAGCAACATGATGGTGAAAGTTTCACTTCATATCTATAAAGGTGGAGAGCATTGGTAGGATGCTTTCAACATAACTTGCCAGACAAATAGTTGGCTGATATCTTTGCATAGAATTTACATCCTAAAGTTGTGCATAATCTATGGTTAGCTTATGCTAACTCATTTGAATAAATTATTGACAAAGGAGTCCAGATTGAGAAGGATCTTATTTCTAAGGGCCTTGTTAAGATTATTGTGCAAGGTCAAGCATCTAATCAAACTAAATCAATAGCTCAAATAGTTATGCAGGATAAACCTAAAGGCTTTAGCAAAAATAAAAACATGGTTGGAAATGGGGTGACTAAAACAAGACATGTACAAATGATATAGGCTATGCCTCCTTAAAATGTACAATTAACTCCCCCAAATTCACTACCTAATTTGAATAAATAACCTCCATGAAGGACATTTCATAGTAATTTTAGAGTCTTTAGCAAGTTAGGAGAATCAGTTGAAATAATGTTACAAAATCTTATTATAGCTAATTTAATTATATGGCCTATATCAAGGCCATTTACTTAAGATCAACCAAAACCATATTGGTACAAAGAGAATGAATGGTGTAACTTTCATCATATTTTTGGTCACAGTGCATATTTTTATTTTCAATTATGACATATTATTGAGGACTTTATTAAAAGTGGTGAACAAGAAATTAAGTTGGCCCCTAATCACAACACAAATCAGGATATAGGAATGTATAAATACCCCTTTCCTCGACATGATCCACCACCACCAAGAAACAATCAAAAATGGTCATAATCAGGGACAAAAGTAGAATCAGAACCAACAACAAGGTCAGAATCATAATGAGCATAATCAAGATCATAATGCCCACACTAATAATGTGGCTTATAACAACATACCTTATGACTATAATAATACTATGGGATGCATTTTTGTAACCCACATTACCACTATTACTATAAAATTGCATGGCCAATATCATGTTCCTTACAACATGGGACCCATAATTATAGGGTCAACACCCTCTCCCCTTAGTAATACCATGTCGGGTTTACATCATCATATTACTACTCTATTTGTATATGTTACTAATTCTAAACAACAACACCTTTCTTGTAATTATAAAGGCTCCTCGCTGACCCAAAATTGTAGCGATATAGTTAGATGCCCATGAGTCACCATCCAAGGCCCTTTGCCTTCATCTTCTAATTATAATAATTCCTTGCCACCTCTAGGTTGTGCAGTCACAACTAGATGCCCATGAGTTACCATCCAGGTCCCTTTGCCCACTTCTTCCATAAACCTAATAAGAACATTGTGCCAATAATTCCAAAGCTGAATACTATCCCAAAAAAGACTAAAATAGTTCAATCCACAATTCAAATGCCTTATAGTCTAATAGATCAATTAGATAAAACCCCTGCACAAATTTCCATATTAGAACTCTTGTAAAAATCTGATGTCCATAGAACCATCTTCAACAAACTTTTATAAGAGTCTATTGTGCCTAATAATATAAACTTTTATTAGTTCTAGAACCTAGTTGGACACTTTTCTTCATTTTAGAAAATCACATTTGATCAAAAAGACATGTCCACCCTTAGTCCAAACCATAATAACCCACTATACATTGAGATAATCATTACAGATCACAAGATCAAGTGGGTTCCTATAAATAATGGTTCAGATTTGAACATCATATATCTTAAATTGGTATGATGATTGGGCTACATGGATAAAGACATTCAACCAAAAAATATTAAAATCAAGGCTTATGACAATGCTGAGAGGGAGTCATCTAGTACTATTTGGTTACCAGTCATGGTTAGGTCTATTTCTCATCACACATTATTCTATATTGTGGATATTGAGCTTCCTTATAACATAATTCTTGGTCATCCTTGGATTCATGAAGTACAAGTAGTTCCATCTACTCTTCACCAATGCCTTAAGTTTCCCAATGATGGGATTGAGGTTACAATTCCCACTGATCAGTAGCCATATCAATACTGCAAATGTCTTGAAGTAAAGTTTCATAATTATAACTATTTCCTAGGTTCTGAATTCATTACAAAGAAGAATAAAACCATCATTTCTCATCCATCTCCATCTAATTATATAGACCCTAGTGATCTATCCTCCACTTTGGCTGATCCATTTCCTATAACTCTAGCCAACAAGGTTATTATTAAAGATGTAGGCATTTCCAAGTACCATCTGAAGGATGTCCTCCATATTGAAAAATTACCAAAATCCCCTAAGACATTTGGTAAGCCTAAAACTTCATAGACTCCTAACAAAATCAAATTTGACAACCAAAGAAGAAACAACCAAAACCTCTTATGGTTTTTAAACCTACAATTACACCAATGAAAGATCAAGAGGCTTTTATTGAAGGAGACTGGTTATGTTCTGAAGGCCTTGCTGATTGTTTTTAGAATATAAATTATCCTATCCCTAACAAGATAATGGATCATATTAATATACAAGGAAAGGCCTTTGACCACATGCACAAGGAATTTTAGAACCCTTATCAACTAGAGTTGTCAATTGGAATTATGGTCTTAGATTTAAACCACTAGAGGATGACATCATGACATTTGATAGTGACTCTTTTGAGGTGATTAGTAACGAGACTCCTATTAGTGACACAATGTCCCATTATAGCCTTTTTGATGATCTTTTTGACTCAATTTTTTTTATTCAAATGCCATATTGACCATAACACCTATTAGAGCTTCTCATCCTAGTGGTGTTTCCTTTCCTGAAGTAGGACATTATATATTTACTATTGGCACTTCCCATCCTAAAGTAAAGCCTCAATATAACTTATGACTTTTCCATATTGAACTTATATATTGGGAACAACAAAATTTTGTCATATGCCTCGATGAGTTTCAAAATGAAAAATCAATTGCTGAATACATGGGCCTACGAGATGCATTTCCCATTGGTGATCATAGGCAGGGTTTTGACTTTTCATTAAATTCTTCTACCTACTTTGGAGAGTAGGTAAAATTTCTTGGTCATAATAAATAACAAACATCAAGATATTTTAGTGAAAACCTCTTTGAGCCACTTTTCAATTAGGGAAAATGTAAAGAAAAATATAAGCCTTTGAGTGAAAACCTATTTCAGGCACTCCTAGGTGGGAAATTTTTCTCATCCCTTTAGGACATAAAAAGCCCATCCAACCCAAGTTCCATAAATACTACAAGAATCTCTTTAGAACAACATCAAATATTTGAGCATCTTGCTCTTGAGTTTTTAGAGGTTTTTGCCAATTGGTCTTTACCTGAGAAGGTAGATTCTAGTTCTTCATATTATCTAGATCTTTGGGAGGAAAAACAAGAAGATATATTAGAGAAAAATGATCATGACCATGCATTGCCCACAATTCTAGAAGATAGATCCACACTCCTTATGGAGAGAACAATAGAAGTGAATTTGGGAACCCATGAGGATGCCAAAATGGTTTATCTTGGAGCTTCCCTTACTGAAGTAGAATGTGAACATATTATATTCATTCTTAAGGATTATATAGACATCTTTGCATGGGCATACTTTGACATGCCAGGTTTGGACTCAAATATAGTTATGCATCATCTTGTTTTTCACCCTAGTGTTTTATCAGTCAAGCAAAAGTTAAGAAAGATGCATTTGCACATCACCCTTTTGGTTAAGGCTGAGTTGGAAAAGTTGTTAGGAGCCAATTTTATCAAACCACTAGACTACTCTGAATGGGTTTCTAACATAGTACCAGTGAGTAAAAAGACCCCAGGCATATGTGTTTGTACTAATTTTTGTGATATCAAAAAAGCATGCCCCACAGATGATTTTTATCTACCCAACATCGACATGATCATCGAATCAACTGCTGGGTATGAGATGATATACTTAATGGATGGATTTTTTGGTTACAATCAGATCAAGATAGCCCCTAAAGATTAGCATAAGACTACATTCACCACTTTGTGGGGGACATTCTATTACCAAGTCATGCCATTTGGTTTGAAGAATGCTAGAGCCACATATTAGAGTGCAATGACTATCATTTTCCATGACATGATGCATGACATTGTCAAAGACTATGTTGATGATATACTAGAAAAATCAAGAACAAGAGATGGACACCTTGACATTCTATGAATAATATTTTGAGAGGCTTTGTGCATATAAAGTCTGCTTGAATCCTAAAAAATGTGTCTTTAGATTCACATCAAGGAAATTACTAGGGTTCATTATATCATGATGAGGGATCAAAGTTGACCTTGAAAAGGTCAAAACTATTATGGAAATGCCTCCACTAAAAAATCTTAAATAGTTATGAGGTCTACAAGGAAAGATCCAGTCTATACGTAGGTTCATTTCTCAATTGGTAGATAAGTGCCACCCATTTACCCATCTATTAAATAAAGGGGTAACATTTTAGAAGGATGAAGATTTTCAAATAACATTTGTATATATTAAAACATAATTTGCCAATCCACCAGTCTTACGATCTCCAACACAAGGAAAGCCACAACTTCTTTATATATTAGCCATAGAACATGCACTGGGGGCACGTTTGGCTCAACATGATGATCATGGTAAGGAACATGTTATTTATTATTTAAGTTGCACATTTGTAGCCTATGAACATAATTATATGCCTATTGAGAAGGCATGTTTAGCTATGGTGTTCACCACTCAAAAATTATGACATTATATGCTAAATAACAAAACTATTGTTATCACCAAATTAGATCCTCTCAAATTCCTCTTATCTAAAGTAGTTCTTCAAGGATGCATGGATAAATGGATTATGCTCCTTAGTGAGTTTGATATTGAGTACTAGAATCAAAAGGAAATCAAAGGATAAGTTCTTGCTAACCAACTTTTAGAAGCTCCTATTATGACCACTTAACCTCTCAACTTTGACCTTTTAGATGATTCTATCATGATGATAGAATAAGCATCACAAGAACCTGAATAGTGGATTCTATATTTTGATGGATCCTTCACATCCTGAGGGTCTAGAATTGGCATATTATTGATCACACCATAGGAGGATTTGATCCCCAAAGCCTTCCATATACAATTTTAGTATACAAATAATATGCTTGAATATGAGGCATTGGTTTTAGGGCTCCATCTTACCATATAGTTGGGATATTCAAATCTTAAAAGTCTATGGAGATTTATAGCTAATCATAAATTAGACAAATGACTAGTATTAAACAAGGGATGATAAGCTTGTTCCTTACAAGCAAATTATTGATAACCTCAAAACACATTTTTAATCTATGTATTTTGGGTAATTTTCATGAGTCAACAACACATCTATCGACACCATGGCAACAATCAGTTTCATGATTCAAATGCATGATAGCATTAAAGAGTATCAATTCTTGATTTAAAATCTTCTTCAGCTAGCACATATTCTATCAAATTCAGAGAGGATATGTATCGTTGCTGATCCTAATCCCTCACTTGAGCTACCATAGTACCAATATTTTTATAGCTATATTTTTAGTCATGTATATCCCATCAACCTTTCCAAAAACCAACAAAAACTTTTCCTTCATCACTTAACACATTATATCCTCCTTGGAAACACACTTTATTGTAAAGGCTATGATGGAATGCTTCTTCATTGTTTATCTTTGGGAGAATCCAAGATAGCACTAAAGGAGGTTCATGAAGGAATGTGTGGGGCCCATACCAATGTGTAGTCCTAGCAAATAAAATCTTTAGAACAAGATATTATTGGCCCAAAATGGAGATAGATGCTTGTAATTATGTAAATAAGTGTGTTACTTATTAGCAACATGGAAACTTGATACATGCACCTTTCTTACCATTACAGTCAATTACAACACCATGACCATTCTCAACATAGGGTCTCGATCTCATTGGGAAAATTAACTTGACATCTTCAGATGGACATAAGCATATTTTGACTACAATAAAATACTTTACGAAGTGGATTGAGGCCATTCCTCTCACTTATGTTATCAGAAAAAAAATAGCCAAATTTATTCATTACCATATCATCATATGGCATCCCAGCCTGTATTATATCCAAAAATGGTGGATCCTTTGTAAACCAAGACGTGAAATATCTTTATCCAAAATTTAAGATCAATCATAAGAAATCTACTCCATATAACCCATAAGGCAATAGACAAGCTGAGGCATCAAATAAAACCATTCTATCCATCTTAAAGAAGATTGTCAATGATGCTAGTTGTAATTGGCACTTGCAACTCTTTCCTACCCTTTGGGATTATAGAACCAATCATTGTACCCAACTAGAGCTACTCCATACTCCCTTGTTTTTGGCACTAAAGATATCATCCCAGTCGAGATTAAGATCCCATCATTAAGAATATCACTAGATCACATTGAAGATAATGAAGACTATAGAGCCTCATGATTGTATGAGCAAGAGCTTCTTGATGGTAAGCATTGGATGCCCTAGAAAACTTATAGGCCTATCAAAATAGATTATAGATGAGCTAAAACAAACACATTCTCCCTTGATAATTTGAAATTGGTGACTTAGTTTTGAAAGATAATAAGAAGAATATGAATGTTGAACCCAAAAAGAAAGGCAAGTTTTAGCCTAATTGGTTTGGACCATATATTGTCATAGAAAACTATGGATCAAGAGCATATCAACTAGCTAAACCTAATGGTGAAGAAATTTTAGAGCCCATGAAAATTATAAAACTTAAGAGGTTCTATGCATGAATAACTTTAAACCATTGTCTATAAAACCCCTAATTTTGGGGCAACTTATGCTATCATAATTTTATCCCAACCTTTTATCTTACCTTAAACACATTTTACACTACCCTAGTCCACTTTTCATGATTCTTGATAGTAAAGGATTTAAATCCTTGGCACTCTAAAAATATTCTTCATCCCATTCTGGATTGCTCTCTTTGAGAAGAATATTCTTTGCTATGTCTAAGGCATGTTATAAGCTTGAACACTTTTTATCCCTTGACTAATTTTGATCTTGATTATGTTTCATGAACATTATGAATATCCTCAATATCAGTTCTATAAATTAGTTCACTAAGATAGTATTGTGCAGCTTCAAATAAGTGAATAGAAACATCTTCTCAGTTATAGACCATTGATACACTATTACAGGTCAAAAACCTCACTCTCACTAATTTGTGAGCATGGTATGTTATAGCCAACTTAGCTATCTTATTAGAACCTCTACTATCAGGACGTGCATCTCCTTGACTAGATGGTCCCACCTTGTGCATATTTTATCCCCAAAATACCAAAAAAATTAGAAATACTTTGAAAATACCAAAAACATCAAGACATGATCCATAAAAGAATAAAAATATTGTCTCACACTTATATACATTTGTACATTACCATTCCACCATGATACACTCTTACCATTTTGTAAGCACATAAACACCAGGTCATTTCATCTTGTCCCATGCACTTGCCATTTTTCAAGATCATTCTTTCTCATCTCATCAACTTATTTTTTGCTAGACCATTCTAGTTTGTTTGTTGTATCTTCCATTTATTCTCTAAATCATGCTAGTCTGATCATCATTTTTACTCTATCCCATTTCTTGGGAGAACTACATTTGGCCTGAAGTTCATGTTGGAACATGCATCTATAGAACTATGTAGGCAACGTCCACTTGTCTTATACATCTGGAGTCAGATCGACCAACCCTTCCTTTTCTTCTCTTCCCCCATTTCTTCTATCATTATTACTCTTTAATTAGGGAAAAATTGTCATGTCATTATTATTTGTTATGATGTGGTGGAAAGTAATGCCTCTACCACACATACATGAACATTTGTCTTTAAATTGCACTAACTTGGTTTTTGTTTGTGTGTGTTTATTTGATTTCTCTTGGTGTTTTTTTGTGTGTTATTGGTGTTTTTTTGTGCTTTTTCACCTCTATTTTTATTTCTTCTCCTTTTTCTTACTTCTTTTCTCATCTTGGTCTTGTGTTTCCTTTTTTATTTTTGCTTATCTCTTTTGTGTTTTAGAACATCTTGATGATTCACATGGATATCGATTGTTTATATCTTAATCCTATGCTATTAAATTATTATTGAACCATTTTTTTTATTTGATTTTTTTTGGTGTCTTGTTTTTCTATTTAATTTTGCTTTTATCTTTTGTGTTTAAGAATGCCTTGATGGTCCACATGGATCTTGATTATTTATATCTTGGTCTCATGTCGTTAAGACAATCTTGGTTTTTGTTTTTAAACATTTTTGTTCCTACTTAAGTCTTGATTTATCATATCTTAATTTAAACTTAGGTTCATTTATATTTATCTTTGCTTTTTTGTTTAAATGTAAATCACTATAACTCTAATTTTGGTCATTGTTTCACCATTATCCTTAGTTATAGATATTCATATTTGAACTAGCTTAGTACAATTGGAATCTTATGTCATTATAAGTTATTCATACTTATGATGCCTAATTTATTTTTCCTATAGAAAACACTCTATTCTTAGGTCTCAACATCTTAATGTCAACATCAGCTTTGATGAATGATTCTCAAGAACACTTTGTAAAACCTAGGCTCATGATATGGAATTAGGCTTCTAGGTAACATGCATCTCAAGATTCTTTGTCTATGCTTATATGTGCATCTCTTTGCATACATTATAAATCTAATCAATTCTTGGTCATTTTTCATCATTCCTCATTCCATTCTCTCACAAAATTGGGTGAACTACATTGGCATGAAGTTCAAGTTTGGAAAATGAGTCCATAGAACTATGTAGGTAGCACTCAATTTCTATTGATCTTAGCTCAGATACCTCCATTCTTCTTTTCATCTCTCTCATCACTTTGTGCATTCTCATATGCTTAGTTTTATATGGATTTATAAGCCATTACACCATCACATGTACATTTGTGCCTGCTCACTTTAACTTATCTTTTTTATTATATCCTTAAGCTATTTTGCTTACCAATTTACCATGTTGGAGCATAACATCTAAACCATGTCTGAATCAAATCATCTCTATAGGGGAAAAATCATTATTTATTCTTTATCAATGATCAAAATTTTCCCTACTAGGGCAAAACTATTTTATTATGATCACATCTGCTCTATTGGGGCACTTCTTATTATATTCTCTTGGAGACCCCATTCTAGTGGTGCTTCCCTTATTAAAGTAGAACATTATCCCTTTTCCTCTAATTCTAAGATCTCCACATTAAATCCCATGATGGTAATATTTTAATGTGTAACTTGTCTTAGGATTGATCAATGTCATAAGCGTGCAGCTTGTACTCTCAAATTGGGTACGCTTAAAGTGTGTCCCTTACATTTATGGATTATATCTTTCCCATTACCCATATCTCTGGGGCCTATTATACCTCTAATTATATTTTGATCATTTATGATACTCACGTGTGAAAGCATTATCTCATCTAGATGTGATCTATTCCATGGGTTAATCTCTCACTTTCTCTCTCTTTTTGAGAGTCCATCCTTTTCTTCCATCCTAGTATGTCCTCTTGAGGGGGAATCATGGGTATATTCAAATTTATTCTTGACAACTCTTTTATTTGAAAAGATGTTTATTCACATGAATGTCTCACTATGCCTTCTCAAATGAGGAAAAAATGTAAACATCTAATTCCTAACACCATTTGTGTTAAAATTGTCAATCTTACTCGAATTGCACTTAAATGCACATTTTAGGTTAAAATCCATAAAATGCCTTAAATGGTTTGAAATTTTCACTTAAAAGTGCCAGTTTGGTCAAAGTATCTCTAAATAGGGCAATGTATTTTATGGGCTAGTTAACTTTGATCAGATCATTTCGAGTCAAAATGACAATTTTGCCATTTAGTGCTCTTGATCACTCTTTTATTCTAATTCATTGGTACACATCACGTACCTTTGTTATTTGGTGTTGGCAACATCCTAAAAGGGAATAAAATTCCAATTCATCTAACATCACCTTACAGTTCCTCTCCAGTCAAATTATTACCTAGTAATATAACTTTTTGACCATTTTGATTAATTGAGGGCTAATTTTTGAATAATTACACAAATGTTGATTAAACTTGTTTAAGGCTAATTAATTTAAATCAAGAGCTTAAGTGTATTTTCCATGAGATTTGTTGAATATTTATTTTTGAAAATTGATTCCTATTAACTTCATCATCAGGTGACATCATTTCTTGGGAAGACATCCCTAGGCCATAAATGCCACAAATATCAGGATTATGGGTCACCCATGCCTAGTTAATGCTTCTCATGCCTCCCATGAATTTTTAATGCCCCTTCTTCCAAGGTCATGATGAAGATAATTATGGATTTAATTCCAAATATTATGATTATCCATGGCCACACATCTCAATCTTGAGATGGATGGTCATGGTTGATCTTGACCAATCTCATAAATCTATAAATAGAGAGGCCATGGACATGAATTAAAAGTTTGAATATTTCAAAGTTATAACGCTAAGTTATTTCCAAAATCCTTTGTATTTGATCATTGATTTTGTTTTCAATATTCATTGATAGGATAGTTTAGTTATTTGGAATCACGAGCCTAGGTTTTATGGAGTGTTCTTGAGACATTAGAGGATTTTTCCACCATTATTGACAAAGACAAGGATGCTTGATCAAGGGAGAACATGATTTTGAGCCACATGGGTATGGTGAATACATTTGGGAAGGTAATATGATGTTTCTTTCTTTCAGTTGTTTCTTGCTATCCTTTGTAATTCCCATAGGAATATATAGGCTTAGTTAGTTAGTTCTTTATGCATTTTCATGATTTATGGACTAATGTTTGACTAACTTTCTTTGTAATTCTCTCTACAGTGGTCATGCCCCCAATGTATAAAGCATCTTCTAGGTGTAATTAATGTCATGCATATGTATTTCCATGTATCACATGTAACCTAATTGTACTGCATCCCATTCATGTGTATTGTGAAAATTTTATGCATAGAAAATAGACATAATTCACCATGTCTATTATAAATAACATATATCATTCATATATAATAGTAAAACATGTTATGCATAGGTCCTAGTTTTGATTTTAATTTTAATTTTTTAATTTTTTAATTTTTAAATTTTTAAATTTTTAAAACCCTAAGAGCACATCCAAGGTATGCTTAAATTTAGATGGACATTTTGATGATAGAATTATTATCTTTAGATAAATAATTTTATCAAATGTCCACATGTCATTATCATTAGAGTCATCATTCCCTTTACACTTTCATGGATTATATGCATAGATATTACAATTTCCTTAGCACTACGTGAAGTATCTAGTGTCATCTTATTAAATGATGCAACTTCACTTGTCCTTGAATATTTAATATTTTGATGCTCATTGTTTCCATCATGGTGAATTTTAATTGTATTACCATCAAACATGAGTGTAATACAATTATTTTGAGTACCAATTGTAGATTTAATTTTTTATAATCACTATTATCCAAGTGTAGAACATAATTGTTTCCTTTTATGCATCAAAAATATCAATGTGTCCATAACCTTTGGTCCACAAGTAATTGGTATTGAAATATGGCCTATTGATTAGTTGTAATTATAACTATGTGCTATAATTTATATATTATGTATCCCAAATAATATATAAATTGAATGCTACATGTATTGGACCATTATCATTCATCAAATTGAACCTCTTGTTGATAATCAACATCAATAAATACTTGAATAGTCAATGGGTCCATCCATTTGCACTTGTACATTTTAAACAATCTATTCATATGTTGGGTCTTATTGGAAACTGATATTGGTGGATTTTATTGTACATTTATTATTGTGGTGATGCCTTAATCCTTAAAATTCTAATTTTTTTTTTTAATGTTTCATAACTATCTATTTTATATCCAATTATTTTATGAAAACTATAAAATTATTTCCATTCTTAACATGATAATTAACCCACAAATTGATGTCGTGTGGAAAGTATAATGATCACATTATTGTCAAGTAACATTTACAATATAATACTTGGTTAATATTATGAAATAGTTAATTAAAATGTTTTTGAAGGATATGTATCCATAAATTTTACATTTTTAACTAAAGTTTACAAAAAAAAGATATTTTTCATTGATACATCATGCAATGTGCAATGCCTCTTAAAATCGATTCATACTTGGTTTTACAAAATGTTCTTTTAATGGAGAACTTGTTGTGAGAGATTCCTAACTTGAACTAAAATTTTAACAAGAATTTACATATTTATCCTTATGTTTAGTTGGAATTGACTTTGGTTACACATGAAGGATACTTTTTAATATATTAGTGCTCACCATGTTTGAACTATATTGATACTCTCCTAGGCTTATAGGTGTAAACTATATATGAGACAAATAATCATATATGTTTTTAGTAACTTTGTTTCCATGATCATAACTATAATTGTCCATAAATATATGATCCATATCTTCAATATTGACCAACAAAGGAATATTTGGTATCTTCTGCTTTTTATGATTTAAAAAATGCTTTGAATCTTTTACTGTCTCTTAGTTAAGTGATGTATTTATAGTTGGATCATTTTAATTAGATTTTTTTGAATATCCTACTTCATATGTATGTATTAAATCCATTATTATTACTTGTAATTAAGGTATTATGGAGGCTTGAGAAACATCAAATTGTGGTATACATCCACCACTAGGTTTTACTACTTTACAATACTTTAAAGGTTGATTATTTGTAGGACATGTATGTAAACATTATTCACATAAAATTTTTAAACATCAATGTAAGGTGGATGGAAAAGCTTCCATAGATATAATCCAAGGTATTCCTAATAGTAAATTATAATGCAAATGAATTGGAATACCTTGAAACATGGTAGTTAACATTTTAAGGCCCACTAACACATCCAAAGTAATGGTTCCTAGCACTTGGTGAGGGATATTATCAAAACCTCATATTATTGTCTAATTTATGAATAGAGTCCATATTCATACCTAGTTTATAAAAATGATATTTCAAATGTTCAATCCTGATCCATTATCTACCAAAACATGCTCAACACCCTTATCTAAGATTCGTAATCAAATAAAAAATTGAAGATTATGATCTACAGTATGTTGAGTATGAAAATATTATTTCTCAAAATAAATAATGTATTAAAATTTATTAAATATATTAATAATGGATGCAAAATAAGTTACTTTTGTATTATTTGTTAAAGTTGTATCACACAACACTGCATATATAATATACTTATAGATAGTGGACCTCTTGAAAAGCTCTAATCTAGAGATTTGTTTTGGAGTATTCTTAAGTTAATTTATCACATCATACTTTATAGTCATATTGGCTAGTGTGCTAAGAGGTGGAGGTAGATTATGAGGGACATTTTAACTACCTTTGCCTCATATAATATGGTGATCCACCCTATCTTTTCATACTGGGATAAAATGGACCTCAACATCTAATATAATCCTATATAAAATAATGGGGGAGAGATGTCCAAGTGGAGGAATGAAAAGAGTCATACATTCCCTTTCCCTTAGAGTAGTAACCAAAAACATATTAGATTAAATATTCATATAATATGTGTTACTAAGGAAATCTAATAATTTATCATTATTAATACCACCCTTACTTTTAATGTAGATAAATTATACCCTTTGTATTACATGAATTGTAAGGATTTTTAAAACTAACATAAAATCAGGACAATCATAGTTTGAATCACAAAATATAAAAATATCAACATGAATTATTGATATGATAGGGATTTGTTTATGTGAATAAAGTGAAATTAAAAATTAGTTCTAAAACCCTAATGCAGGATAAATCTCAAACCTTAAGAATGAAATATATAACCTTAAGTGAAACAAACCTAGGGTTTTATGTACCCAAGATAAATATCAGTTTCACCAAAATGTTTTATTTATTTTTTAATTAATATAATCTAAATAAGATAAAACCATTAAAATTTAGATTATCTAAAAAATTAAATTAACCATACAAATCTAAATGTAAAAGGCAAAATGATATTTCACTTCCCATATTTTAAATTGATAAGGCATGGGATAATTTATGAACTTAGTTTATTTTCTAATTTATCCTACTAATTACATGCATTAAAGTTTTTAAAAATGATATTATCTACTTTGTGACTACCCAAATCAAGAAACAAAACCTCAAAATCTGTGTAGATGATATCGATGAAGCTCAAACCCTTATGGTGACCGGCATCATCTAGGTTGACTATACATGTTTGTTATACCTTAGATATCTACTCCTACACTTATAAATGATTTATGTTTTCTTGTTTTACCTTGGTATTATGCGTAGATTTTTTTTATATTCTTCTTGCCTTAAAACCCTTGCTTCACTTTTGACAAAAGATTAATTTGGATAAAGGGGTTATAAAGATGGGATGACAACCTAAACCATTGATCACCTAGTGATTGAGAATTTACTACATTAAAATATGTTGAAAATGGCTCAAATAATATGTAATTATCCCATCCAGGTGCATGTGTGCACCACCGTGATCATGCTATAATGTAATGTAATGCTTGGTTTTCAAAATTTGAGAACATGCAAATTTTATCTTGTGTTTATATTTAGAATTGAATAAAGGGTTACTCATTTGCATGGTTTTTATATACACATGTCTTTGTGATAATGTCTCAAGAGAGTGATAATTTATTTATCAATGTGATTTCTAAGTAGTGACCATATTATCCAATTGTGACCAAGTGAGTATGATCTTAGGCTTGATTTGTATTTATAAATGACTATTTGATATTTCCTCCCATAAATAACTCATGAAATGCATCTAAGTCAACCTAATAGAGGCATACCAAGTTAAAAAGTAGTTTTTAAGGGTTCATAAACACTACCAAAAGAGGCAAACACATGTGGTAAAGTGAAAGTGTTTAAGTATTTTTTATACTATCTTGAGATGGAAAATCAATGATTTGAGATATGGCGATAGTCTAATTAGGATTATTGGGCATTATTTCATAGAATAAGGTGATCTTGAAGATGTGTGATGGTAAATTTAGTTAGCAAAGACAATAATATGGGTCTAAATATATGGGAAATTATGTACAAGAGTTAATTATGTATGTACAAGTCCAAGTATGTTGAGATATGTCCAACTTGATGTTTCTAATTATATAATACAAAATTTTAGGTGTCTACTATTTCATAGATTACCAAATGTATCCATACATTCATTTCATATGTTAGGTAGATCCATACATTCCTTTAAAATGTTAAAAGATGTTTTATTAACACATTTCATTATCAATAAGGGACCATGAACTACCTTTGAACATGTATCATATATAAAACAAGATCCACATGATAATATTCAGGATTATATGCTTTGAGTATGCATTTCATGTTTTTCCACCCATTTGATTTGGAAAAAATATTTAGTAAGAGTATCCCACCACCTCTCAAAGACAAATTAATTTTTAATGATTATAAATATTTTAATGAAATTTGTCATGAGGTTAAGACAATTGAGGTTGAAATATTATGCACCCATGTGTTTACATATGAGACATGTGATTCATAATGTTTAAACATACAAAATGATTTAATTCTCAAACTTCTAAATAATGACCACATGATATAAAAATTGATACTAAAAAATGGGTCAATGATATAGATTAACTACAAAATAAACCTATTCTTTCTAGCAAAAAAACATAAGTGAGTTAATAAAATTATAAATAGTCCACTTGTAATTTTGAATAATTACTAGACTCTAACATTATTAATTTTACACTCATCAAGACAAGAAATTTTTATTATGAGTGTCATATAATTAAAATAAACTTAACAAATATAATTTTTAATTTGAATAAAATTTTGGACCTTATCATATGTGGTGATATTTAAATTGAATATGCACCCATTAAAACACCAAGTCATAAGCATCAATCTATAAATACCCATAGAATGTCAAAATATAAACCTTAATATGAACTCAAATGGTTACATAACAAGAAATCACATCAATACCACATAAAAATAACAATAAAGCACATCAATACCACATACAAACACCAATGATAATAAATAAGTAACCATTGCATAGTATAAATCCAAGGCAAGTTGAACTCAACACTACATATTAATGCAATGGAGATAAATTTTTATAATGATAACTTACTAGATTCACTTCTTATGTATAATAGTGGAAAGTCATATGCTTTAAAATGTATATCATATGATGATTATTGGGATTTTCTCACATTATTAGGTAGTTTATAACACACTTTGTGCTTAAAAAGTTCACCATCTATTTAAATATAGTATAATTATTCACCTGGTATTATAAAATTAGATGTGAGACACATGATATACATATGATCATGGATTTGAAATTGGTTCTAGAGTTATTTTGGGGGATTTAATTTTTGTACATTACTTCAACTGTCATTTACCATGATTATTAATTTTATTGATTGGTCATTTTATTTTACTTACATAATTTTTCATAGATTTTATTTTCCACTTGGATTTAGGTCTTACTTTTTTTAATTCCTCTTTGGAGTTTTTTTTTGGCATATTTTTTGCACATTATTCTCTTTGTGTATATATGCTATATTTACTTATTTTATTTTCACTCTATTTTTTTTAATCATATGATCTTAGATCCATTATATGTCATGAATCATATCATTTAGTTGTTTTTGCCTATGTAGCTATAATCTATGTCAGAGGGATATTTTATGAAAACACCCTTATGTGCTCACTTATATTGAATTTTCCTTGGAAATATTATGGAATTTTATTATTGTTCTTAGATTGATAATATATTTCCTACTAGGAGGCATGATAATTACTATTCATATTATTACATTGATTATATCCAAATTATATTGGTACATGCTATCACCATGCTTCATCATTTATATCTTGTCCATAATGGGGCATATCTTACACTAGTTATTTTATGGATTATAACTTTCCTATATAGTGAGGAAACTTATTATTACACATACATCAATTTTATATCATCTATAAAAGTGTAAAGCAAGGGCATACCATTATTATGCTTATTTTATTATATATTTCTCATTACATGCATGATATGCATATGCGTATATAGATTATACATTACTTATATTAGGATAGCCCTTGACATATGCATATGCCTAAATTTTATTCACATTGATTGAAACTATTGTTTATTCCTACATGGATACTATATTGCTTATATGGAGGCATGCCCTTTCCATTCTTCATTATTAAAATTTGGTCTACACTAAAAATATTATTGCCTGTACCCACATTGATTATACTTTCCTTATTATCATAAATACACACTATTATGCTTATGCTAATTAACCTTTTCTATATGAAGGTCAACATACACATCATGTGCTTATATAGACCACACCCTTTCCATAAAAGTTTGGTACTGGTGATTAACACATTGATTCCAATTTGATATACATGAATTTAGTTATTTAATACATAAAATATTTCATGATGATTCAGAGCCCTATAAGTCATACTGTCTTATGTCACATATATACTTTATGAGGATTTAGAACCCTAGTGGTCATATTCACTTGAGTCACATACATAATTCTATAATGCTACCTTTCTTACATGATTTATACCCCCAATAGTTATAATGTCTTAAGTCATAAATGAGATTCAATGAAAAATACTATTTTTTTATGATTATTCTAAAATTTATTATATATGTGATTTTAATAATAATTTCCTTTGATGATTTCATATTTTACACATGGTACATGTAATTATTAATTTTGAGATAAGTGATATGTAGGATATCCCAAACCTAAAATGGGGGCATATGATCTAATTATTCTATATTCATTTAAATGATAATACTATAGTTATGTGCCCTAGATATGATAAGCAAGACATGATACAAATAATTTTCCTAGAGGTAGTCAATAGGACACCCTACAACTATTTTTCCTAGAGGTGGTCAACAAGACACACTAAAAACACTCATTACTATAATTGAGAGATGCACATTAAAGAATTATAAGATACAATTTATAAATAAGAGACTTATAAAATAATATAAAGACTTTATAGAGATAAAAACATAATTTGCATACCACCATGTGTATTTTTTTCTACTTTACATTTCTCAATCATTTTAGAAGTTAATTTTATTATTATTTATATAAACATTGATCTAATTGAAAATGTTTCCATTTTTTTGTAGGTATACTAGTGTTAACCCTAAAATGATATAGATTGGGATTATTTAGATTCTAAAGGGGTATATATAAATGAAATAACATAAGGGTGATAATTAGATCTATAGTATGACAATTTAATGCTAAACTTAGATACAAGCATACACTAAATTTATTATGCTAAGATAGTTTAAATATAGAAAGTATAGCTATGATAGATATATAAATGATAAAGAAATAAAATAATTATCTTGTTATGATGCTAATTAGTTTTATATATGGAACATGAAAAAATTAGGTGGGAAGGAAAATGTAGAATAATCATCAGATTATGGTTTTGATGCTTATGTATCTTTAGACAGTAACATCAACCTGGGATGATTACATCGATGATATTTTCTAGGTTTGACACTACTATCATATACGAAATATATAATAAAATAGGATACCACCACCTATATGCTTCTAGATTTTTCTTCACCTTTGATCTGGTGCATTCAAATTTGGGTCATGGATAATCACTCCTTGTGAAATGATAAAACCCTAATATTTCATATTCAATGTGACCTTGGGAAAAAATGGGTTAGTAGGCACATGGTGTTGAGCTTACCCAAATACCCCATTATTAGTGGGCACTACTTACATAGTTAATAATATAGAAGAGGGCCTCAAACACATGTAGTTTCCCCTTATGTGTTGGATTATATTTAAATCATACAATATGTGAAAAGTAAGTACAATAGTGACCTAGATTTTAACTTGGTAAATTTGGATCTTGGGATACTCCTTTAGTAATTTATACTTGTAGATGTGTTTTGCCTATGATTGGTATGAAAATAGGGAATATTTGATCAATTGAATGCTTGATAGAGTGTTTTTGATAAGTTTCCATCTCTTTGGTCTTTTATATGTAAGGAATGAATGAGGGTTGAGCTTGTATTTATATCAATCCCTTTAGATTAATAACTAACATTAAAGAACTTAGGTTGACCATTAGGATACATTTAATTTGTAAATTAGATGAATTTAGGGTATTGGACACTTAAATAAGGATAGGGTAATAATGTTGAGGTTATTGTCTATCTCAGATGTTAGTGTCTATGGAGCAGGAACATGTACATGATCTAAAATTGAAGAGATGGAAGATAAGTAAATTTTAAGCATTATGGGAAAGATAAAATACCTAGGTCATCAACATAAGACTAGTCAGACTAATAGATATAGGTTAAGGGGCATAAAGTTAGAGTAGATGCAAGACTTGTAGAAGCAGGAAAGGTAAATAACCAAGAGGAACAACCAAGGTCTAAGTTTTTCAAGTGTACAAGATTGAGGTGATATATAATAATAAAATATCATCTAAATTTACCCCCCTTCAATATATTAATGAAATTGTTAGTTTAATGGAAATGAATGCATACCTGGGTGAGTATACACACCTTGTCTTTATATGTGCCCCACTTGAGTGCTTTGCTAGTGATTGACCTAAAACTAAGAGCATGTTACAATATAAAATTAGTGTATATGATATAGGTTGAAATTACTTGAAATATATTTAAATTGAAATAGCAAGGTTTAGGAGTACCCTTGTGTGTTAGTATAACTTCCTTGCCTATTGGAAAGTTGTGAAAAATATGTATCATTATAAGGCTTTAAAACTAAGATTAGGAAAAAAATAGATAAATATTTGAAGTGTATTTATCCAAGGATATATATATATATATATATATGTGTGTGTATATATATATATATATATATATATAGAGAGAGAGAGAGAGAGAGAGAGAGGTACATGCCCCTAATTTTAGAGTAAAAGTGAGTTGTTATCTGGCAGTTGAAATTATCTCAGTCATACAACCCAATGATACTTATAACCTAGTGAAGTTGGATGATAAATTACAACCCTAAAGATTGTAAATATTGATTGATTTGATCAACTCAACCATACCAAAAGTGAACCAACTATTTTAGTATATTAAATCAATAAAAGTCCATAAAAAGTCCATAGGGAATTAGTACATAAATGTTTATGATATGGTAATAGTACATAAAAGAGTTTTAGAATCTAAAAATGATTTGTATTTTGAAATATTAGGCACATATTGCATTATATATTCACCTTAGATATGTCCCATGCTAAAACTATGTATAAGAATAGTACCAAAATATAGAATTCTACCACAATTGTGAATCTAAATCATATAACTGTGTGCTTTGGCCAATTTGGATAATTGTGTAAATGTGGATAATATTCCTTAAAATCATGCTTCCACTATATATGGATATATATAAAATTGATATAATTACCAATATGGAGGACATGTTTCTAAAACATGCCCCTACTATAATCTTGAGATGCTAAATACTGAATAGGTGTGGAGAACATGCTTCCAAAGCATGCCCCCACTGAATTTGGGAACTGACATAAGTACCATATACTGATGAATGTGGAGAACATGCTTCTAAAGCACACCCCCACTGAATCTAAGAACTATGAATGTGTTCAAGCCATTCCCATATGACATGCCCCCACTAAATCTGAAAACTAATATAAGTACCATGTATTGAATGAGTGTGGAGAATATACTTCCAAAACATGCCCCACTAAATCTAGAAATTATGCCAAGTATGGAGAATATGTATCTATGAAATTAACCCACTAATATTCTCCCTATTTAGGTGAGGGAAATATAGGAGCTTGTAGTTACCTCACCTTAAAAAGATAAGACAATTATATAATATATAACTATAACCATGTATAATATATAAGGGATCATGTCTAAGTACAATGTATCATTCAATCTCATAGAACTGATGTGATTACATGTAGGCCTAAAATGCATGATAAATATCATAGAAACATATAGATATTAATAATACAAGTTTAACAAGAAAATAATCACACACACAATAGCACTCAAAATAAATTCAAAAGGCAATGGTCCAAGGAGATTTAAAACAAAGGGCATGTTCAAATAATGCACACTTGAAGGGACATGACTTATTCGAATATCCACAAAAGCAAGAATAACATATTCAAATTTTAATTAAAAAATTGACATATGAAAAATCCAATAAAATCATACATAGGCATAGGGGATAAAATAAAAAGAACATATTAAAATTCTCAAACAAGGAAAACAATAAAAAGACAAGACACTCAATGAAGTGAATAAAGAAAAACATAAGTAACTAGGATAAGCATGTTATAATAGCCCATGGATCCAATGTGTTAGGGAAAGTATGTCAAGTGTATAGCATATTAATTACCTTATGTAATATATAATCACGAATAATATGCATGTGTAAGTACATATGTAATCTCAAAAATGATAATGTAGAGTGATCATTGAATCATATGGCTTGTGTGTATCAAGATCAAAAATCAAATGCCCCCAATGTCCATATGACATGAGTATAAAGAATTCACAACATCCAAAATAGGAATGTATTATGTGTCTATGTACACCTATATCACACTCAATTGGAAGTGTGACACATATGTGTATGTAGGAGTAACTGAGTATGCCATCCATTGACATGGAACTAACACATGGATGCCAAAGAGCCAATAGAACATGTAAATACTGAAAGTGTTTTTGGATTTTTGAATGTTTTTGGATTTTTGGGTATTTTTGGTATTTTATATTACATGATATATTAATGAAAGTGAATAATTTTCATTATTATTTTTAAAGTATTTCCTTCAAGTGTAGCAAAGTGGTATACACCTTTTCCCAATTTTTTTGTAACTAAAAATAGATCCAACCAATTTGGTTTAAACTTTCCTTTTTTGTCCTTTTTTACAATGATATTATTTTGATTTTATTTTAGTACCAAGTCACCCACATTAGTTTCATATTGCTGAATTTTTTTTATATGCTCATTTTACATGATTCTAATAAACACATAAGTTCTCAGTAGCCTATGTGCATTTTGATCTTAACTTCTCTAATTGATGTGATCAATTTTTATGGTATTCATTATATTTGATGATGTATTTTAGAGAGACAAGAAAAAATGTATCTCAATTTCAATTGGTAATATGGCCTCTATACCATAGACTAAATAATAAGCTATGGCCTGAGTAACTATGCATACACTAGTTTGGTATGCCCATAGAACATATACCATATGTTGGTGCTAATCAATGTTATATCACTCAACTATTTTTCCAAGTATTTTGATAGTTATTTTATTATTTTCCTCTTCCTAACCATTTACCTATGAGTAATAAGGTGTAGAAAAGGTATGCTTAATCTTTTATTTATTAAAAAATCATATTAACATCTTATTTTTAAATGATGTTCCATTGTCAAAAATAATGGATGAAGGTATGCCAAAATGAGATATGATATTGGTCATCATAAACCTGTATATGTCATCCCTAGTGGTAAAATCAAGTGGAATGGATTCAACCATTTTTTAAAATATTTTGTGGCTTTAATGATAATTTTGTGTCCACTAGTGGATACTGGATTTAATTTTCCTATTAAATCAAAGCCCTTTAAGGAAAAAGGCCATCGTGAAACAATTGATTGTAGCTCATGTGATGATGTATGATTCAAATTTATATATTTATAACATTATAATAATAATTTAACATGTTCAATACATTCTTGTTCCATTTTAGGCCAGTAATAACCTTGCCACAATATTTTTTGAGACATGGCACATCCACTGAAATGCCCACCACTCTCACTATCATGCATTTCCAAGAGTGCAGTGCAAGCTTCATATTTGCTTAAACATCAAATAAATTATCCATCAAACCCTCATTTTAAAAAATAATTTCCAATAATAACATAATGAAATGCTTCACCTTGTAATTTTCATTTATCATTCATGCAAAATAGTCTAGTATATAGGCTTGATAAAGAAAAATATACATATCAGTGTACCATTCAGTGTTTATAATACTATAAGTAATAATGAGAACCTCCAATACATGTGTTTAATTAGAATAAATAAAAGAATTTCATAGTTTTTGTATTGTAAAATTTATGTGATCATTATCAAAAGTCATCAAGGATGTTGTGATGGTCATAGCATCTACATGGAATTTATCTTTACATGGAATATTGCTGATAGAAAATGTGTTAAATATATGTGTGAGTCTATTTACCTCTTTTTATATGGTATAAGATGATCTTATTTATTTTTTTAATGATTATTAACTTTAATAACAACCAACTGAGAATCACCAAAAATCTAGATATCTCTTATATCAAGCTTTTGTGCTATGGATAATCTGATGATCAAGGCCTCATATTTGACTATATTTTTGGTGCAAGAAAAAGATAATTCATAGGAGAAAGGCATGAATTCACCTTAGAGGGTGAAAAATAAAATTCCAGAACTTACTCCTATTCCAAATTTTGATTAATCAAATAACATTTTCCATGGAGTGGAAGATATGTTATATGCCTTGACTTCATCCCAAAAAAGCCTCGGTGAGTGGAAAAGAATCTGACAAAGGAGATGCAACTAATTAGTTGGCTTGGATATAACTTGACCTTTTATTAAATTTTAGACTAAAATTTTTAGATCAAATTCTATGAACTACATCACCCATTTTGATATGTGTTTGGTTAGGTGTGTTTTATTTATGAGGATCTTTAATGGATCTTCTTTAATTATAATATGAACCTCATTATTGAGAAAATAATGTCATAATTTATGGGTAGCAAAAACCAAAAATAAACATAGTTTTTCCATAGTTTTATATTTACATTTGTGATGATAAGATGGTGACTGATATAATATATTGCACATTATTTGTGATTATCATCAAATTTTACTAGTAAGGCCCCTAGGGTTTGTGGGTAGCCAATATGCGAAGAAGTAATGGTCTATCTAGAATAAAAGCCATAAGTAGTGGTGGGTTTGATAAATAAGTTTTTATTTTATCAAATCTTTTTTGACATACCTCATCCCTATTGAATCATGTATCCTTTTTAGAAAACTTGTGAAAGGGATTATTTTGTTAGCTAATTGGGTAATGAAACATTGAATAGCTTGAATTTGGCCATGCAAACATTGTAATTATTTTAAATTGGTTGGCAGTAGAATTTATACGAGATTTTACCCTTTTTTGGATCAACCTCAATGCCTCACTAAGAAATAATACATCTTAGGAGTTTTATTTAAGACACCCCAAAAACACATTTTTTAAGATTTAATCTAACATTAAACTTGCATAGGTGCTTGAATATTTTATTGTAAATTAGTATCATGGTCTTGGCAGTGTTTTGATTTTATAAGTAAATCATAAACATAATACTCAATATTTTTATGTACGAAATCATGAAATATATGAGTCATATCCCTTTTATATGTGGCTTCTACTTTTGTTAATCCAAAAGACATGAATATGTAACAAAATTTCCCACAATAAGTGGTAATGGTGATCTTTTCTTGATTTATAGGGTTAATTTTGATTTGGTTATATCCTAAAAACCATTCATAAATAAAAATTTCTCAAATCCAATTATAAATTCCAAAATCATGTCAATATTAGGTAAATGGAAGTCATCTTTAGGGAAAGCCTTGTTTAAATTGTGGGAATCAATACAACATCAATTGCCACCATTTGGTTTTTTATTAGGGACAATGTTGGACATCTAGTCAAAAGGTGTAATGGATCTTAAAAATCCAATGTATAATAGTTATTACATTTCATATTTTACCAATAATGCCATAGTAGGATGCATCATTCATATTTTTTTATTTTAATAGATTTGCATTTATGTATAATAATATATTAAGCATTTCCACTAATGGATCAATCCTAAGCATATATGAATAATCCCAAGTAAATAGTTTAGTAAAATCATGAAGGACCTATCAATAGGGTTTTCCTTCATCTTCCTACATCATTGTAGTAAGTAAAACTGGTTTATGGTCCTTATCCATTCCAAATTTATATTTGATTATTTATTAATTTAATAAAGTAGATTATTTGTGATAAATGGTGCAGTAGGAATAACATTTGATGTATCATGTTGGATATTTGGATTATCATTCTCACCAAAGTAAACATGAGTTGAAGTAGCATGAGGAAGCACATTGTTTTGATAGAATGAAGGGAGTTCCTCATATTCCCCCAAGTACTCTAGTAATCATTTGCCATTGGAAAACTCATCCATTGTTAGAATTTTTGGGAAAACAACATCATATATTAAATGATGGTTGACCACTTAGATCTCAATTTTGGAGATATTCATACATTCCATTTTGGCCTTTTAGAAATAAATTGTGCTTCAAAGAATATGTTTGTGTTTAGTATCTTTGTTTGAAAAACCCAAACCTTGATAATTTTTATTATTTATAGGAGAAATGGGCTGAACTATGCCTTACTCCTTTTTACCTAACCTTTATCCCTTGTACCCATATTTTAGTAAATATTGAGAACCAAAATTAGATTTATAGTCTTGTAGTGTAGTATAAATGGGTTGTTGAATCATTACAAAAAGTTTGAATGTATTAGTATCCATTGGGTATATCTAAATGGATCAATGATGACTAAAATTTAAACATGCATATAATTTAGAGGGAACTACATACATCTCATGTATCCAAGGTTGTCCCAAAATAATGTTACAATTCAAATTATTTGGCATAACTTGGTATAAGTGGGAAATGTATGGGGACCTACTATAATATTTAATGTTATTTGTCCTAATACTTATCATGACATATTATCAAATCCATTTATACTCATATTAAAGGGTTCCAAATTTGATGGTCTAGTGCCCATTACAAAGAGGAATGATATGTTGTAGATGTTGAGTCCATAACCATTATCTATAAGAACTCATTTTACCATTTTGTTGCAAACACATACCTAGATATAGAGTGGAAAATATCTATTTATAAGGTGTTGGGGTGAAAAATTATCCTTTTCAAAGGATATTATGTTCAATATATTTTATGTATTTTAAGACAAAGGCCACGTATGGTGGTTCATCATTACAAGAGAACAAGGTGATACATAATGCATCTAAAGGAACATCTTTGTAATGTGAAGAATTGTGTAACAAGTCCAATAGTGAGGTTTTGATAGAAATTTTCTTAGATTGGGAAATAACATGTCCTAGGGGATGATTGATTCATGAAATCCCTTTGATGATTTTTAATGATAGGTAAAAGCTCATTGTAAACATTAGAATAAGAAGGAATATGTAGGAAAATAGATTTTGAATCCCTTATAAATTAGAATGAGTTAATTAGGCATGACATATAATAAATAATAACCACTAAAAGGTATTGGACCATTAAATAATTAATAGATATATCCATGGCAAATATGATTGTAAAATTTATAGCAATTTATGGATCAACAATAGAAAAATAAAAAAACCCTAATTTGACCTAAGGTTTGATGTTCAAAGATTGGGTTCACCAAATGTTAACCCTAAAATGATCTATATTGGGGTTATCTAGATGTTAAATGGGTATATATAAATGAAATGACATAAGAGTGACAATTAGATTTATAATAGGCCAATTAGATGCTAAGATCAAATATACGCATATATTGAATTTATTATGTTGAGATAGTTTAAGTATGGAAAGTACAACTATGATAATTATAAAAATGACAAAGAAGTGAAATAATTATCTTGTTTTGATGCTAATGTATTTTTGGATCTTGAACAAGTGGAAATTAGGTAGGAATGAGATTCTATAATAATCATTAGATTATGGTTCAGATGCTTATAACTCTTTGGATAGTAATATTAGCCTAGGACAGTTGCATCAACACTACTATCTAGGTTTGATGCTAGTGTCTTGTATTGAATATATGATGAAATAAAATGTGACCACATGGATTGTTTTAATTCACCTTCACTCTGGTGCATTTAGATCTGGGTCATGGATATTCACTCCTTGTAAAATGATAAAACCCTAGTTTTCCATCTTTAATGTGACTTTGGGGAAAAATGGGTCAGTGAGAACATGGTGTTGAGCTTCCCCTAAGAATATACTATTAGTGGGAACTCTTTACATAGATAATACTATAGAAGAGGGCCTAAAACTCATGGATTTATCCCCTACATGTTGGTTTGTGTGTGAATCATATAATATGTGTAAAGTAATTACAAAAATGACTTAGCTTGTAACTTAAAAAATCGAGCTCTTTTGTTGGTCCTTTAGTAAAAACTTATAGATGTGTTTTGCCTATGAATGGTATGAAAATATGGAATATTTGATCAATTTAATTCTTGATAGAGTGATTATTATAGTTTGCCTTGGTCTCTTTGGTATTTTATACATGAGGAATGAATGAGGGTTGATCTTGTATTTATATCAATCCCTTTAGAGTAATAACTCACATTAAATAAATTAGGCTAACCATTATCATATGTTTCATTTAAAAATTAGATAAATTTAAGGTACTTGACACTTGCATCGATATATGACAATAAAATTGACACTATTATTTATCTCGAACATTAGTGTCTAAGGACCAAAAAATAAGGTACATGTTTTGAACTTGCAGAGATAGAAGATAAGTATTGTTTGAGAAATTTAGGTAAGATAGAAGACCTAGGTCATCAACATAAGACAGTCGGAAAAAGATATATATAGGCCAAGGGAACAAAGATAGAGCAAATGTGAGACTTGTATAAGTAGGAAAAGTAAATAATTGAGAGGAACAACTAAGGTTTGAGTTTTAAAAGTGTACAATATTGAGATGTTATATAATCATAAAATATCATATACAACTATATATTCATACTTTAGACATAGAAGCATGGATGCTTATTATAGGATCCTCAGTGGTAGTCAGGATACTTATCTAGATTAAGATGAAACATGTTTTTTTTATTTTATAGGTTACAAGAGTTAGAATTTATGAGAAGGTAACATATCTCCCCATTTTAAATTTTATATCATTATTATATAAGGTATTACCTTTGAGCACGACTCATACATTTTGACTAAAACTTCTTCATGATTTTAGGTACACTTTTATTTTTACTTTGATATGTAGGAAAACACACACATCAAAGTGGGTCATTATGTAGACACATAATTTTAGTACAATACTAGTTATTTGTCATGATATTACTATGTTTTTTATAAATGTATATAATTATTTTAGATTAGGCTCTTATTGGCACTTTTTACCTTGTGTTAATCAATGCATATCCTTCCCTTCCCTTATGTTTTTATTACTTATTTAATTTTCATTCACTTTGGGTCAATGATAATACCACATTTTAATTTGGATCAATTGAAAACCTACCAATCAACTATTATGTTTCCTCGACACAACCCTAGATGCTCCCAAGATATTCAAAACAATATTTTGGGGATTTTTATCTCTCGAAGATCAACTAGTTTGATCTTGGTCATATTGTTTTGTAGGCCCCTTGCCTCTTGTTCCTATTTCTTTTTAGTTTCGTATGACTGATTTTCCATATTTCCAATATTTTGTGTGTCAATTCATATGCCAATAAGGTATTAATTGTAATTCAAGAAGTATATAATTACGCATGCATGTTAATGCACTTAGGACCAAGGAGTTTATTACTATTTTTCATTTATTGAAGTCTATACACCTTTTGTCCAATAAAATTGAATCGAAGTAATGAAAGAGTATGTTGAATTTAATATTTTATTGCATCTCATTGATAAGGATAAAGGCTAGGATATTTATATTTCATTGGAAAACTTGTTGCAATGCATGAATTTTTATTTCAAAATTCTCTAACACCCATGATTTTTTATACTCTTACTAGCTCTCTTGGTTTAGATTAGGGTTTGTAGGAAGGATAAATAATTAAATAAGATATGTAACTCAAATTAAAAATTTGGGATATGTTTTTAATCAACAAAAACATACAAAGGGCTCTCAAAATTTTAAGGGAATTCAACATCATCTATCAATATATAACTCTGTGACCAAAATTGAACCTTAACCTACCAAGATTGATCTAATGATATTGGTCATGACAAAAATTGAGTAGTTCTATGTTGGTTATTTTTATTCACTTATTTTATTAGATTTTTTTTTTTGGTTTTCTTTGGGGTTGCTTTTGGACATGTTTCCACCCTTTTTAAACTTCTGATAGTGTAAATGTAAGTTATAATTTAGGCATTTACCTATAGAATCTCCTTGTAAAATTTTAATATATTTAATTTTTAATTATTGAAAATTTTAGATCCTTTTTTATTTCTATATTATTGTATTTAATTCATATTTATCTTATACAATCCCCTTTTGATGATTAGTGTAATGTCCTTTACCAAAACCAATTTTCATCAAAACACAAAGGAACAAGTAGCATATATATTCATAAAGCCCTTAAACTGAGTTAAGTTCATAAACTTTAGAGGAATTCTTAAAATGAAACAAAATTGATGAAGATAGACTTTGTATTAGAGGGGTTTGTGTTAGGAATATTACTTAAAAGTATAGTATGATTATTTAATAGAGTATTTAGATTTGTATAAAATTTACTTTTTAATTATTTTGGTGTGCACATGAGGATGTAAGTTTAAAGTTAATTTACCTGATTTTGTATTTAGTGTGTCCAAACCCTACCAAAAAATGAAAGAGTGGAAATGAAAACAATATGCAATAATTTGACTTTTTATCTTACCAATAAGAGGTTTAGGGAAACCTTGGGAAACCCTAGATTAAGTGGTGGAGATCCACTCAATATAAGGGTGGAGGTTTAACCCACCTTCACTTAAGTTAAGTGGGGATTTTGGATGTTTGTTTTATTACCTTAAATAAATTAATTTCACCCCTAACTCTTTCTTTGGGACCTTTTTGTTAATTTGTGAAAGCTTTCAAATTAATTCCTATAAACCATTTTAAATACCCATCACTTTAGATATTTAAAAGGGCATTATTTAAGTCCCTTATGAGAAAATTTAAAATAAAGGGGATCAATGTTTTAGTATACAAAAATGTGGCCATAAGGCCAAATTACAAATGAACTAGTATGTGAGTTAATTTTAAACCTACTAAAGTTTGAGGTAAACCTAAATATTTAAAATAAGATTTTGTGAATTATAACTAACTACACAAGTGATTTACCCTCTCATTTAAATTTATTTAAATCCCTTAAGGAAATTAAAGTGATTAAATATATAAACTGGTTAATCATCACAACTAAGGGTTGAAACCAATTTCATTAGGTTGCATATTATGAGAACAATATTTAGACCATTTTTAAACCTTTAAAAAATAATTTTTTATTACCAATACCAGATGACATTTACTAAATAAAAATTTTCAATGACCTCTCTTACCCCTAAAGGCATTTCAAAATTAGCATAAAATAAAAACTTTAAATTAATATTTTCAAATTATGAGACTTGGAAATAGTCATTTTTTAATACAAAATATATAACCATTAAATAGATAAATTTTATCTCCATTTAAGGATCACCATTTACACTAATTTTGGGAGATAATTATGGGGGCAAAGTCTCTTTATATTTCCCTTTGTCCCCTAGAGTTGATTTGGAACTAACACAAATAAAATATCAAGGAATGGTATTTCTCAAAACTTAAAGTTGTACCCAATTTACAATAGCTTAAAATTACCAATATAATAATAAAATAAATTTTATCACATGTTCTATTATTTTGATCTAGGTGATTTCATAAGCTAGTTTACAAAGAAGTTTTGTAAGACATATTTAGCCTATTAAATTTAGTTTGTAATGCTTAGTAAAATCATTAACTTCTTCCAAATTAAATTAATCTAAAACATTATAAAAAAACTATATTTTAGAGAATTAGTTGTTATAGCTAGAAATTTTTGTGTCCCGTTATAAACTAAAACAAGGATGTTTACAAATCTAATTTATCCACATTAGAGTTGGTGTGTTTTAAAGTGCTCCAATTTTTTGTTGGTCAAGAAAAAAAGTTTAAATGTGTCATTTTCAATTCTTGGTAAATTTAGTGGCTATGATGTATTATATTAACCTAAAATAATTGCTATGACCTTAGGTTAATTTTTCAGCCATTAACTCTCTTAGCTATCTAAGGCCCCAATCACACATTATTAGGTCTAAATGGGTAATTTTAGTAATTAAATTGGAGTGTAGTTTTGGAGTAAGGGTCTCATTTTATGCTCAGAATTAGAAGTCTAAACACAAATAACCCTTTTTTGAGATGTTCTTTATCAACTCTTAGTAATGCCTAATTATGTTTGGGTAAACTAGTGGTCGTACAATTACTCTCGAGGGGTAATTACATTTACTTAATCATATGAATAAATGATAAAATCTAAATGCCTTCAATTTGAACCTATTTGAATGAATTTTAGCTTATATTTTGAGAAAGAAAGAAGAAGAAACTAAATACAGATATGGTTGAAAAACCTGTTTGATTGTGCACGCATTGAATTAGATGATTTTGAAGAGATCCTCTTTGGCTTAGGAGGATTACCTACAAACAATATAAAACTAAATCAAATTTTTGGTTAGATATATAGCTGGGTGGATTTCTTACTACTAACTAGATCCCGAAATCAAGAGCTTCCTTTGGGGCTACCAATCCATATGTTTTAAATAATTAAGTTTATAAAATAGAAGATAAATTACTTACATCAATAATAAAAAGGTACTAAAATTGAACACAATAAATTATTGCTAAATAAATAGGCTAGAAATGACTAATATAGTAATAAGTGGGTCAATACATGTGTTAAATGGCTCAGGTCTATTTCAGAAAATTAGATAGGGGTTTATGAATAGGTAGGGACACAAAAATTATATTTGGTTATGGGTAAGAGGGTGAAAATAACTTGATATTATTTTATACCATAGTGACCATAAACAATTGGGATGCCCATTGCTGGTTAAGGTGAATGTCAATGGTTGGATAGACCATTGACGGTCAAGCTGATCACTGACAGTTACTATGTGTAGGTTATGGGTAACAAATGGATAATTGAAAATATTATAGAAGGAAATTATGGGAGATGGGTTTATGCTAGACTAATTAAAAAATATAAATAAAGTAATTGAATAATAGAAAAAAATGCTTAGCTTGTAGAAGATTGATTAGATGAGTGGTTGAGGTAGTTGGCCCATTGATAAAGTCTGACATGATTTTGATAGAGTAACGGTACTTGGATATCGATTGAGGGGTGGTAGAAAGTTAGCTATCTATTATGATGGATGAATTTCTAGATTACTAGGACACTTGTAAAAAAAATCTCTAGATGCAAAAGTTCTTGATAGTTGTGGATGTGGTCCCCTTTTCACCTCCTACTCCTCTCTTCTTATAAGCAAGGAAAGAGAGGTGAAACAAGCTATTAATTAGGATTTATAATTATAACTCATGTATATAATGGATCACATGAATATTTAGACAAGTTAATTTTAGAAAATCAAGGTATATTTTTACATGTTAGTACTTGAGATGGTGGATCCTAACCATCAACACTCAAGGTGACCATCGATGATTGAGGTCTAAGGGAAAAAGGTGGCTAAAGAGTGAGTTTAGTCAGTTAGTCAAACTGACCATGGTTAGGCTCAGTTAGGGGTGAAAGGGTCAAATTGGTCCCAAGGGGGTCCTAAGGTGGTACAAGGGTGTTTTGACATTTGGAATTGCAATATGTAAATTTTTAGTGTCTACATTTTGCCCCTTTTTTTATGTAGTTTTTATCAACAAGCAACAAAACAAAAATTGATTACGGGTTGAAGGTCAGGTTACCCTGAGTATGAAAGGAGGTGTTACCCCTAAAACTAGGATTTTATGAGGTAAAATAGAATTGGGTACAGTTTTGATAAGGAGGATGAAGGTGGGTGTTATGAAGGTGGGTGATAGGTTTAGCACTGAAGCATAAACAAGTGCACAAAGTGTGACAAAAAGTACAATAGCTAGGATCATGTATAGACTAGGTTGTCATAGTTGGTAAAAATAAAGGTTGATGCTAGAAGGATAAGTAAAAAGTAGACCACATGACTGAATTTAGGCATGACAGCTAGGTACACTTATAAATTCAAGTCTCCTAAATAATGTTTGTGGTTCTGTGGGTATCCAAGGTAGGAAGTTTTCCTAGTGAAAACACAAATTGGTCAGGTGAAGTTGTGTGTATCTGAGGTGGGAAGTGATCTCAAGAAGACACAAGTAGGTTTAGTACATGTGAGGTGGTGCAAGGTCACAAAAGTGGTCAATAGGGTAATGTTGTCATTATGGTCAAATGACTAGGCAAAAGTCATCACAATAATGCATGTTAGTTAGGCCAAAAGGGACAACTGGTGAGGTGATGAGGTAGGTGAGGTGGGTGGAGAAGGTAGTCTCCATGGGTGGGTGTTTTTATTTTGTTTTGATTTAAAAAAAGTTACTCAAGGTAAGAGAAAAAGGTGAGTAACTTGACCATCGATGGTTAGGGTGCATAAGGGAAACCATTGGTGATCACCCTAACCGTCGATGGCCAGGGTACAAACCCTAAAAGACCATAATCAAAAGTAAAAATTAAATAATTTTTACTCATTTAAACATGTTCTTGTCCTAAATTTGAAGCTCTAAGTTTTGGCATATTGGGTGAATTTTGTAGATGATTATTAATAATGTGGATGATAGATTGCAAAGTAGATTGAATGTTATAGGGTGACCTAGCTAGGATGCAATGCAGATGTGGATGTGGTTAGGTAAGGGGTCCTAGGATTCTTCTTTGATGGCATTTGAGTAATGAGGTAGGGGATAACATTAAATTAATAGGGTAGTTTGTTTTTGTAATTACAAATTCTTTATAATTAGTTTCTTGATTACTGGGGTGTAATATGAGGTTTTACTTGGGTATGCCCTAGGTAGGGTTTGGTTTGATTTTGGTAAAATGGGTGGGTGATTCTCAAATTGGGGAGGGTAGTCTAGGTAGGGGTAGGTTGGGGTAAAAATTCTTCTTGATTTACAAGGACTAAAATAAAATTAAAGGTGGAGTAGCATAAAGAACATAAGCCCTTTGAATGATTTGCATTAGCATTTGATAGTTGGTTAAAGAGGTGTCTTGATCACATAATGTTAAGTGAGCTCAAAATATTTTGATTATAGTGTATAAAGGGGAGATGGATGAAAATGGAACCTTTTTTTGAGACTATTATGCCTCTTATATAAGTTTCTAAAGAGTCAGTATAAATAAGTCTATGTCATACAAAGTGTAGACTGACTGATATGGGAAGTTTACTCAAGAGAGTCAATTGTAGTTTTCAATATTATTTTCCTTATGAGAATTGATTATAGCTTTAAAAATTATTTTGATTTTTCTATTGCTTGATAATGGTTCTTTTTATTATTGTGTAAGAGGGTTGGGGAAGCTGATCGATGTGAGAAGCTTCCAATAAATTGCTTGTTTTGATAAAAGATTTACTCAGCCATCCTTCAAGGAAGTGGTCTAAACTTTTGTGATTTGTTTAATGTTTTTGATAGCTATCCTTAAAGGGAGTAGTCCACCTTAAATTTAGCAATTTCAAATATGTTTTCAACAACTATCCTTCAAGGGAGTAGTCTACAAATGCTAAGAATGACCCAAAATTGCTATTGGTAGGGATTTTGCTTTTTTGTTTTGTTTGATATTGCTTGATATAGACTTATTTATATAGGCATAAGGGTTCACCTTTATGAAGGCAAAACTAAAAGTACAAGAAGGTTGATTAGGTATAAATGGGTTTAGGTGACAAAAATAATGGGAATCCATCCTAAAAAAGGGCAAAATTTACCATAAGAATCATGCCATGGGTAGATCCATGATACCCATTGTTCAAGATTAGGCTATAATTATGATAGATAATCACATAATTCAATTTTAATTGGTTGCCCCTAAAAAAGGGAGATGAATGTGGTTTGTAAGTAAGGGTCATGCTTAGTTAAAAAAAAGGTGAGCTTGATCCTTCTTCACAAAATAAAGGATACATATGTAACGTATTAAGGGGATCAGGTTTTGGGTTGCTTTCGAGAGAGGATAATCAGTAATCTCTTGATCTATAATTTTAGGTTATGATATAAGGTCTAATCCAATTGAAAGAAAACTTACCTCACTTTCTTTTCTCCATATTGGTGAAATGTTGATTTTCCTTTAGGATGAGGTCTCTGATGTTAAATTCTCTCACTTTAAGGTGTTTGTTATAGGCATATTTGATGTGCTCTTGATCAACATGAATATGGGCAAGGGCGTCTATGCGACACTCATCAAGTAGTTCAAGCTAGGCTAAATGGTGTTAATGTTTATCATCTTTATAAATGAGATCTTGTAAATTTATGTGAAGAGAAGGAATTTGGACTTCGAGAGGCAAGACTCCAAATACAAGATAGAAAAGTGTATCACCTATAGGGGTTTGAATGCTAGTGTGATATGCCCATAAGGTGAAGGGGATGTGCGAATGAAAATATTGACCATATGCATTGACCATTTTAGTGAGCATGTTAAGATTTTTTTAGAGGACTCATCTTGTCCATTCACTTGAGGGTGAAAGGGTGAGGATAAATTAACTTAATACTAAATGCATCACAAAGACCTTAGACTTTCTTTTTTTTTAAATATTTACCATTATCAGCGATAATATTGTGAGGAACACCGTAGTGGTAGATGATGTGATGGTTGATAAAGTCAATAATATTTTCTACCTTGGTTGAGACTAGAGGGATAGCCTCTACCCGTTTGGTAAAATATTCAATCACAGTGATGATAAAATGGTGTCACTATGAAGAATGGGGGGTAATATCACTAATTAGGTCCAAGCCCCATTATGATAAGGGTAAAAAATTAGTGGAAACATGAAGACTATGACTAGGTGCGTGATGTAGATTGACATGTTGTTGATACTTAAAAAACTTGTTCACTTAATCAAAACAATATTGGTTAAGAGTATCCTATAATATCAAAAGATAAGGATGTGTTTGGATAAAGAAAGGCCACTAAAGTGTCCCCCATAGATCCCATCATGTATTTCCTTGATAGCATAATAGGCTTCATGACTATGTAGGCAATGGAAGAGGAAACCATCAAATCCATGCTTATAAAGAGTTATTCCCATTATGTTATAATGTGAGGTACTATGGATAAATTCTCTTATAGAATTCCTAGAGAGACTTGAGGAATGATGGAAAGGCTGGGATAGTTGAAGGTTTGTTGATACTAAAGGTCAGGTTGGGTATCTTCCACATTGAAGATGGTAGGAGAATCTAGTTTGATGTAGGAAGGTTGGGTAATTTTGTGTATAATGAAAAATATCTTAGAGTTAGAGGGTGAAATGGGATTTGAGAGGTAAGGGAAGCCATAGTGTCAATGAACTTATTGGTATATCATAGGGTCGAATGGATACAATAGTGTTCAAATAATGTCAAGAGTTCATCAACTAGTTATTTGTACTTTTGTAAAACATCATTCTTACACTAGTAAGAGCTATTTATTTGATTGACCACAAGTTTTGAGTCACAAAGATGTTGATTATTTTGATTCCTAAGGCTAAATCAGTCTAAAGGCCTATCACTAGGGCTTCATACTCAACCATGTTGTTGATATATTCAAAGTTGGGTTAAAAAGATAAAGGAAGAGGTTCATCATCAAATGGGATAAGGATGATGCCATCTCCCCCACCACATTAGCACTTTGATTTGTCAAATAACATGGTGACTTGATAGGTGAATTTTGTCTAAGAGAGGGTCGTGATGGACTCATCGAGGAACTGGAGAGGAGGTTAGTTGTCTACTAGTGGTGCTTTAGCCAAATAGTCAATAATTACTTGCCCTTTAATTGACTTTTATTGAAGGAACTCAAGATCAAACTCTGCTAAGAGCATGATCCATTTGGCCATACATTGGATTTGGTATGGCTTGGAGTGCATATACTAGAGTGGGTCGGTATTGGTTATGACATAGGTTTTATTTTTAAGAATGTAGTGGCAAATTTTAGTGGCTATGAAGACTAAATCTAAGAAAAGTTTCTTGGTATGGGTGTACTGAGTCTCATATTTTATGAGCATGTGGATAATGTAGTAGACAACTTTCTCTTTGTGTTGTTCATCCTGATGAGCAAGTATTACCCCTAGGGAGTGGTCAATGGTAGAGATATAAAGGTAGAAAGGTTGGTCATCCTTGGGAAGGGTGAGGATAGGTGGAGACAAAAGGTACTTTTTGAGTGAATCAAAGGCCTTTTGATAGTCATTATTCCACTTGAAAGATACATCCTTATTCAAAAGGTGGTGGAAGGGTTGGCATTAGTTTGAGAGCTAGGAGATGAAGTGATGGATGGATTAGAGCTTCCATTGTAAACTATAGAGTTGCTTGAGGTTGATTGGAGGAATCATGTCAAGGATGGATTTGATTTTGGTAGGATTGACTTTGATCCACTGAGGGAAATGATAAATCCATGGAACTTTCCTGAAAAGACCCCAAAATTGTATTTCTTAGGGTTAAGGCAAACATGGTAATGAATGAGGTACTCAAAGATAATATTGAGAACAACCAGATGATATTTACAATATTTGCATTTCTCAAGAAGGTCATTTACATAGTCTTCGATAATCTTATGGATAAGGTTGTGGAAGATATAACTCATGGCATGTTAGTAGGTTACACTAGTGTTCTTTAGTCATAACGGCTCATATGAATCTATAGTATAATGCTCCTTATGGGCTGGTAAAGGTGGTTTTGTGTTGATCTTTGGGGGAAATTAGGATTTGATTGTAACTTGAGAATCTATCCATGAGAGATAACATCTCATGGCTGGCTATAAGATCAATTAGTTGGTCGATGCTAAGTAGAGGAAAGTCATCTTTGGGGTAAGAAAGGTTAAGGTCACAAAATTCCACATAAATGCATAGTCCCCCTATGGATTTGGTGATAGGTAAGATATTTGATACCCATTAGAGATAGTTAATGGGTTAAATTAAATTGATAGATATGAGGTATTAATCTTTTCTTTGACAAGAAGGACTATGCGAGGGTGCATGTGCTAAAGTTTCTATTTGATGGGATTGACATCATGGTTGATGATGATGTTATGGGTGGAAATGGTAGGGTTAATTCCTAGCATGTCACTATAAGATCAAGCAAATGTTATGATTTGGTCTTAGAGGAAGGAGGGGAAGTCCCAAAGTTCCTTTAAATTTAGTAATTGACCAATCTTGACAATGTGGGGGTTATTCAGAGTGCCCAATTTGATGTCCATGGTGGATTCATTCAACATGGTTTAAGTCTTAGGAGGAAGGGATTTGTGGATAGAAGAATCTAGGGTACCAAGGTAGGTGAGAATGGAATCATCATCCTAGCACTGAGTAGTGTTAATGGTAGGAGAGTCATCTCCTTTTGATAAGTCAGGGATCCAAGGGTAGTGATGTTGACAAAAAAAATTAGGGGGGATGATTTCCCCATCCTCACATGTAGGTGGAGGAAAAGTTGGTGATGGAGGGATGTCTTCCTCAATATTGGTGATGGTAGGTGGTTTGGTTTTCCTCTTGGTGAGTAGAATGAACTAAGGCCATGTTTCTCATGAGGATTTATTGTCTCAATCAAAATCAACTCATGTGGTCTATGCTCATATCATCTAAGACCAAATCCTTTCCAAGCATACCTATGGAGGTATGTCTTGGAAAAACTTAGTTTGTCTAGATAGAAGAAGCCAAAGGTGAATGGTGAAGCTGAATAAGAGGTGGTAGAATCACCAAGTGGTTTGTCAAGGCCCCCATAAATGAAATGGATTTGATAGTGTGAGGGTCCAAAGGGAACAATGGTTCTAACATTAGGGTCATATCTAGGTTGGTGGTTAAGATTCCTATACTCTTGGGGAGTAGGGAAAGTGTCAAGGGTGAGGAGGTGATATTCCCCTAGTGAAAGACATTGGAATGTCGATTCCAAATGGTATGAGGTGGGGATATATTCAAAGGGTATGAATGAGCTAGTTGATGCCTCAATGGTTGAAGAAGGTATGAATCCCTATTTAGTGGTTGAGGTCTTGTCTTTGGTTGAGGAGGGTGTGCTAAAATGGAAGTAAGAAGATGTCATTGGGTCGATAATTGATGTTGCATGATGAAAAGGGACTTAGGTTAGCTTGTATATTGATAACTTGATCTTCATGCTCAAATTTAATGCAAATATGAAGGGTAGAGGGGACACAACCCATGTAGTGGATCCAAGGTCATCCTAGCAAGAATTATATTAGAATTCACTTTCCACTACATATAAGAGTTTAGGGAGTGTATGGGGTCCTAAATGGATGTGAAGGATAATAGTTCCTAGGGTAGTGGCCATGGTGTCATTAAAGGATTGGAGGATGGTTGAGGTTTCAGACATGACATTTTCTAGTAGGTTGAGTTGATTATAGGCATGGGAGGAGATGATATTAATATTATCTCCCCCATCAATCATGACCTATTTGATGCAGGTTTGGTTGATGTAAGCAGCAATAAAGAGATGGTGATTTATGTCATTTAGATGGATATAAGGTATTTTCAAATCTTTGAAGGTGACAAGGTTGGAAATTTGGAGAGTGACAATAAAGGCTACCATAGGTTGAGGGTCTTCATGTTGGACCTCTACTGATTGTAATGATTTTATCATTGTTTGATGATGATGAGGTGAAGTAGAGATCAACACATATAGACTCATCTTCACTAGGGTCTAGTGAAGTTGTTTTAGCACCAATCTCCTAATGAATTTAGAGGGGTTAGATTGGGAGGTACCCAAGATAGATACCTTGGGTTTTGGTGAAGGTGAAGGCACTTGATTTTCACCTGGTTAAGAGGTAGAAGATGGGTATGTCCATGGGATGAAAAATTTGGCTTTCCCTTATCCTTTAGTTGAATGTGTGATCATGTGACCACATGGATAGAATGGATAGAGGAAAGAATTAGGGTAAAAGATTAGTTTGGTTTCCTATTACTCTAATGTGAGAGTGGGGGAATAGGTAAGTGTTAGGTAGTGGTTCCTGGTTATTAGATTGGTAACGAGATTTTGGAAGGTTCATCTATTAATAGATCATCCTCATCATAAAGCTAATGGATAATGGTTTGAAGATATTTATAGTTCTCTATGTCATGCCCTGGTGTCGTATGAGAGGAGCACACTTGGTAGTCATTATACTAGATTAATCTTGGATCATGAGGGTTGAATGGCATGATAGGGGGTAAGGTTAATAAAGAAGCTTTCAATAAACTTTAAAAAATAGTTGAGTAGGTTTTAGCTAAAGGTGGAGAGGGTTTAGAGGTTTTGGTCTTGGTTGGTGAGATGAAAATCTTTTTAGCAATGGGATTAGTGGTAGGAGGCTTGGGTAAGGTAGTGTTCTTAATTAATGGTTTTGGTTTTGGTAAGGTAGAGGTTGATAAGTTAGAGGTAAGAGGTTTTAGGGTAAATAGTTTAGTTATGGATGGTTTGGTGAAGAGGGGTGTGTCAAAAAAGCAAGTGTGATAGTGTAACAAATAATGGTGGTTGGGTTTTGGTTAATACAATAAGATTCCTAATAAAAGTTGAGGGATTAGGCCCCAAGATAGAGGGAAATGTTGAGGGAGTTAGGAGTATGGCCCTCTAGCCTTTTAGTGGTTTTACTGCCTTGGTTGATTTGGTTTTATGTTTGGTTTAGTGAGGTAAGTTCAAATTTTATAGATGGGTGATTAAGGATCTATGTAGGGAAGGTGCCAAGGTTTTTGGTTGGTTTGGTTGGTTTGGTTGTAGAAGGTGATTTGGGTATTTGAGGTTTAGGTGCATTAGATGGTTGAGAAATTGTTGGGTTGGTAGAGGATTTTATTTATTTGGTTGGTAAGATAGGGGTTTGGATAACATAAGTGGTGGGTTGGTCCATCAAATTAGGGTTTGGAGGTTCCTAGTTGGTTATATAAGGGATCTCTAATTTCTACCAAAAGGTGGCTTGATCCATTTCAGGGTTGGAGATAAATTCTAATTTCTTCACCAACCTAGAGAATGGTTTATAGACTAGTTTCATTCCCTAGATAGTGGATTTAAAAGATAAGCCCATAGGTTGATAAAAGGGAGTGGTGACCTCATCCTTTTCCTTAATCAAAGGATGATAGCTTTG
Source organism: Torreya grandis (assembly GCA_037957365.1). Lineage (NCBI taxonomy): Eukaryota > Viridiplantae > Streptophyta > Pinopsida > Cupressales > Taxaceae > Torreya > Torreya grandis. Next base: position 257,046 of record JARHVA010006024.1, read on the forward strand.
GATGGGTGATTACTTTATGGGAGGATCAGACATGGTGGCTTCCTCTTTAGGAATGATCTCTAAAGGGGTATTAAATTGATTGATAGTTAAGGGTGAAGGTAAAATGGGTACTTGTTCTAGTATGTCAATGGAAGGAGGGGTTGATGGATCCAATACCTCAATAAGTGGAGGAGGAGAAAGGGGTGGTTCTTCAGTTTCAGTCTCTAAAAGAGGAGAATGGAACTCCACTACCTCAATAAGTAGACATGGAAAAGAACAGGTAGGTTGGGTAGTAGGTTCTTTACCAATGAGCATCTCAAGAACTATATTGATGGTATGGGCATCATGAGAACACTCAACATTGTTTCTCTCATTTTTAGTAGGTGGATGATTGGATTTTTTTTTCCTAAAAATGCCAAGGGCTGGTTCGAAGGTGCATTGGGGTTATCTAATGTGATTTATCCCTTGTCAATGAAGGATTAGACAATGCTCTTGAATGTATTTCACCTACTAACATCATGCCCAACTAGTCGATGTAAAGCACACAGGTCATTTTTATTATACTAGCTAGGTACAAGATGAGAGGAATCAAATTGTTGAGGAGGCTTGATAGGAGGAATTTGTATGATATTATCTTTTAGTAACTTACCTAGGATTGAAGCATAAGATTCTCCAAGTGGATTAAATTTCTTTTAGTTGTTTCAATTTTGGTTCCTCATGTTTTATTTTTAGGAGATAGAGGAATTTGGTTTGTTGATAGATAATAGAGGAGTGGCCTTAAGGATAATCATATTTATAGTTCCCTTGTTCTTGGTATTAGTATTGGTTTGGTTTTTTGGTTTGGAGTAAGAGGCCCAATTGGGTTTGTAGGTAGAGTTCCTATTTTTCAACTCTAGCTTTCCTTCATCGATGGATCTATTTTCTATCTTATGTACCATGGTAAAAGCTTCATTAAAAGTTATAAAGATCTAGACACATAGTGTAGAAGATATGTACTTGGCACATACCTAAGTAAATTTTTTTATCAGTTTAGGTTGGGGTAAGGATAAGGAAAGATGATTGATTAGGCTCCTCCAATGACCTACAAAATCTGTAATAGATTCATCATGAAATTGATGAATAGAGTAAAGGTTAGTGATGTAAACCTTCTTAGAGATATTTATCAAAAAGTGATCCAAGAAGGTTTGGTCCAGCTGGGTGAAGTAGAATAAAGAGTTTTTTATTATGGTACTATACTAGTCTAAGGATGGACCAAACAGGGACATAGGGAAGGTATAAAGGAGGGATTTATTGTAGGCACTCAAATAACATGCATGCCTAAATTCCATAAGGTGATATTAGGTATCTTCCTTACTATAAAACTTAGATAACTTGGGGAGCTCCCACTAAGGAGGATATGGTATGATAGGGATAGATGGGTGGATGGGTTTATTACAAATCTGAAAATATGATAAGATGTTGTGAGCTCCAAAAAAGGATGACTCTAAGGTGGTCATTTTATCTGTGATCATTTTAATTAGATATACTTGGGTTTGTACACCTGAAAGGTTTTAAGGTGCATACTATTATGGTTTTTTGGTGACATACTAATAACTAGTAGGAGGTTGAGGAGTGGCCACATATTGGTATATGGACACTGGTGTTTAGATGGATGTTATGTACGTGTAGGTGGATGCAGGTGGTTGGGTATTAAGTAGAAGTATATTACCTTATGGGTTAGGGATGTAACTAAGGTTTGGTGTAATGTACATTTTTTGGGTAGGATCAGTGGTTAGGTTGGTGATTAAAGGAAGATTAGTGACCTTTGTGTTGATGGGTGGTAAGGTAGAAGGTATAGGCACCACAATAATCTAAAGTGAGGTAGTGGCTAACAGATTAGGGGTAGCCAATAGAAGGTTGGTAATGCTAGTGGTAATACTCCCATGGTGAGGGGAATATAGGTGGATAATTGTTGGGTTCCTACTAGGGTAGAGGAGTTGGTGGGGGTGGAAGGTATAAGGGTGTTTGTAGGTTCGGCAGATTGGTTTTCCATAATAGTATCAAAGAGATTATTGGTGGATGAGGAAGCTTGGGTAATCAATGGTTAGGTAGTAACTATGGTAATAGAAGTGTTTCCCATAAGGTGGGAAGGCATACCATAATGTGGGTCCATAGGTGGAACCAAAGTAGGGGCATGATGAGGCATAGTGTTAACATAATGCTGAAGGGCCATTGGATTATTATCTAAGAAGGTGGTAAAGTCAATATCTCCTTAGGTAAATTCTTGAGGAAAATAAGGAATTATCAAAGGATGAGGAGATTTTTATAGTTCATAAACATACTCCATGGATGAAGAGGTAGAAGAGGTTTATTGGATTGGTGATGGGTTTTGTTTTGCTAGATTCTTTCACTAATAGCGAGTTAGAACCATCTAAGATAAGGGAGAGAGAATACACAAACAATCTCACCACTCAAATAGAGAGAAGAAAAAATTTGAAAAAGGAAATAAAACACACACTAAAAAATATGTTAAGTCCTAAATGTTATTTTTAGTCTCTCTTTTGGCTTACACCTTAAGCTTTCAAGAAATTGTGTGACTGAAATCAGCTTGTAGAGCGAGTACTAGAAAAGAAGTCTATGATTGGTTTCAGGTTGTTCAGGATCTCAAAAAGGATTTATATTGGGAATAAATAAATGGATTGGTATTGGGGCCTAATCCCTCACTTCAAACACCATAGCAATAAGGGTGTCAGGTGTTTAGCCAATATATACCAATTTCTAGAGTTTATACTTAATTAAAGAGCTAAGTTGGTTCTCCCCTTGGTAATGACTTCCAAGTAGGATTGTCAAGAAAAGGTAAGGTGACCGCTAGGTGATAAAATACTAGTTGGGCCTTGTATCAAGTTTATTTGATGTTTAATTGATGAAAGTGGTTTGGTTTAGTGTGTGCAACAAAAGTGATGTTATGATCAAATTATTTTTCCTTAATTTAAACTATGTGAGCTAAATTTAGAAACAACAAATGTATGTAGTCAATTTTAAGCCCAATTTTTTTTTGATGTTGTTTATGAGCATAAAATAGAGAGAAGAATATATATATGCAAAAAATATAAACCTAAGTAGAGACTCAAGGGTCCCACCAGGCTTGCTAGAATGTTTTAATGAATTTTAGCTTATTTTTCGAGAAAAGAAGAAGAATAAACTAAATATGAGTATGGTTGAAAAACCTATTTAATTGTGCACGCATTGAATCAGATGATTATGAAGAGATCATATTTGGCTTGGGAGGATGACCTAAAAATAAGATAATACTAAAGAAAATGGTTGGTTAGATAGATAGTTGGGTGGATTGCCTAGCACTAGCTAGATTCTAGAAGTAAGAACTTCCTCAGGGGCTATCAGTCCACACATTTTAAATAATTAAGTTTACAAAATAGAATATAAAGTACTTGCATCAATAATCAAAAGGTAATGAAATTGAATATAATAAATTCTTGCTAAATAAATAGGCTATAAATGACTAATATAAAAATAAGCAGGTTAGTACCTATGCTAAATGGCTCGGGTCTATTTCAAAAAATAAGGTAGGGGACTATGAACAGGTAAGGACACACAAAATTGTATTTGTTTAGGGTTAAGAAGGTGAAAATAACTTGATATTATTTTATACCATAGTGAATTTCAGTGGTTGGGATGGTTGTCGGTAGTTAAGGTGATCATTGGTAGTTGGATAGACCATTAATGGTCAAGCTGACCATCAATAGTTACTATGTGTAGATTATGGGTAATAAATGGGTAATTAATGAGATTAAAGAAAGTAATTATGGGAGATGGGTTTATTATGGGCTAATTTTGAAATAAAAATAAAGTAATTGAATAATTGAAAATAAATACTTAGCTTGAAAAAGATTGATCAGATTAGTAGTTGAGGTGGTTGGCTTGTTGATAGAGTCTAACATGATTTTGGTAGAGTAACAATACTTGGCTATCGATCGAAGGGAAGTGGCAAGTTGGATCTTTGTCATGATGGTTGGATCACTAGATTGATGGAAGGACACCTAAAAACTAAAGATATAGATGCAAAATTTCATGATGGTTTTGGATACAATCCCCTTTTTACCTCCTACTCCTCTCTTCTCATACGTAAGGAAGGAAAAGTACAAAAAGATGTTAATTGGGATTTCTAATTATGACTCATGCATGAAATGGATTACACATAGATTTAGACAATTTAATTATATAAAATCAAGGTGAATGTTTGCATTTTAGTGCTTAGGATGGTGGATCATGATCGTTGGTAGTTAGGGTGACCATCAATAGTCATCCTAACCATTGGTGATCAAGGGCCAAAGTAAAAAGGTGGCTAAAGAGTGGGTTTAGTTATTTGGTTAAACTGATCATGGTTAAGCTTGGTTGGGGTTAAAAGGGTCAAATTGGTCCCAAGGGTGTCCTAAGGTGGTCCATGGGTGTTTCAACATTCATAATTGTAATGTGCTGATTTTTTATGTTTACAAAACTAACACTAGTTTAGGAATGGGTGAATTATAACCAATCCTGATTTTACGTATGAATGGATCACTACATATATATATATATATATATATATATATATATATATATATATATATATATATATATATAGGTATCTCAAGGAGTGGGTGTAGGATTATAGAACTAACTCTTAGGATACCATTTGTGTGGGTGTTATCAACCACATGGAGGATTTTATTGGATAACATGCATATATAAATAACCCTTGAGATGCCCCCTAGAGTAAGAAACTAAAAACTAACCTTAGATCATTCTTGGAGCATGTGATTAAATAAATAACTCTTAGAACACCTATTTTAACAAAAAATTAATAAGCACAATTATTTTCATACATGTATCTTGATAGTTTATAACTATGTATTATAATCAAATTATTTGTTTTAGGTTAGTGATCCCTACTAATTATTGGGATTTGAATTTTTTTTGTTCCATATTAACCTTGGACACCATTAAATACTCATTTGGGATACATAGCTTCTCTAATTAGCATAAGTTAGAGATTACTGAGACTTCAACCTCATTGAAATAATAAAACACAATTTCCTTAACACATTTGAATCTCATATATTTCATAATGTAGGAGTGCTTGGGTTATGATATCAATAAAATTTTCACTCTAAGGATAACTACTCCATCCTCCTCTAATTTTATGTAACATTGAAACATATCTCAAGTTATGGGTGACCTTTGGGAGAGATGAGTCTCTAGATTGAAGGGATATATCCCTTTCACCACACCTACAACTAACCACTAATATATTTTCTTGAAATAAAAGGGGATAGAAGGAAATTAACACTAACCTAATATAGGTGATGCACCAATATTAACTCCATTATCCTACTTGAACATGCACTATGAAAGGTGATTCACAAAACTAATCTTAATGCCCAAGGTTATCTTAAGAAAAGTATTTCAACATGAAGGTAGAATGCAATGTGGTTCTCAAGGGAGATGAATAGAATGTCTAATCATAGACATTAATAGTCTTATTCACACTTAAATATACAAAAAACCACCATTTTCACATCATGTGACCTATTAAGAGTTAGATTAATTACACAAAACATGAAAGAGTTAGATGAACACAAGGAGAGGTAACCATCCTATTTTTATCTTCTAATTCCACAATATTGTATTTATGGTACCCCTCCACCACCTCCAAACACCATTGGGTCCCATGTAAAATCTCATGAAAGTTCTAAGTTGAAGATAGTGTCTCTCGAGTTGTAAGCATGTAATTGGAGAGGGGTCTGAGCTCTTAATATTTGTTCATGAAGGTGATGGGATCAATAAAAAAAATTATGCTATAATAATGAAGTGTGTATACCTAAATACCATCCATAAAATTCATTTAGCTCCCATGCATAGGTTCATGATCATATCAAGTGAGTGGAATTCTAATTTTAGACTACAACCCTATCTTGAAGGAAGCTAGAGTTAGTTCCAAAGTCAAATTGTCTTTTTATTGACTTCCCATACCTTTGGAGGGTCTTATATGGGTTTTAATTTCACTACACACTTTTTAGTACCTTCAAATCTCATTTTACCACCCATTAAGCCATCTTATCTATGACTGTCCTATAGGCCTTCCTATGTATGAATTAGGCCCCATAGGCCTAGATAGGGTTGATCATCATTCCTTGATTTCTCACTGAGTTTAAAGTTATAAATTAGATTCTAATTTCACCATGAAAATACTTCAAAATTATTCTCTCCCTTAAACCTCCTTTTGGACTTTAACTTTCTCAAAACAAGGAAGAGCTTTCATGAGGGAAAACAAGCTTGTAGACACCATTTGACTTTGTATATAGAGTTTAGAGAAATATATTGATATATTTTTTGATTTTATAACCTCATTTTGGCTATTTTACTTTTAAATAATTCCATATACTATCACATCTCTCAAACTTCCCTCTCACTGACTATTATTTGGATCTTCTTATGTATGAGTTAATTTCTATAAGCCTAGATAAGGTCTATCTTATTAACCTAAATATAAGTGAGTATGAGGGTTTTAAATAGAAATTTAATCACCATGAACCATATAAAATTATTTACCTCTGTTATTACATCTTTTTTCCATTCTAAATAAGCAACTTTTCTTTACTAAATTATACAGGCTTGTAGCTCACATTGGGGTTTAGGTGAAATTATTTTTGATCATATCTTATTTGAAATTTACTTTAATTAATTTGGACCATAAATGACCTATTTAACTTGTTTGATAATCCAAATTAGGCTCAAATTCTCCTTTTATATTTTCTCTTCCTTCTATCTTCAACTTAAAGCCAGACTGATCTTTCTAGCAGACCTGTAGGTAGTCTTTAGGGTAGTTTGAGTGAATACTTGGGTTATAGGACTTACATTGAAAATAAATGAGAATATCAATGTATTTTTATAATCTTGGGATTTTTTAACCTCCAAATTTTTTTCAAAACATTACCTTCATAAACACACATTGTTCAAGACTGCCTTCTCAAAAGGTGACTATAAGTGATCATTAGGAAAGGTCTGAATGCATCTTATGTTTTAAGGTCCTCTCAACTCAACCATGACATATTAATAGTGAAAAAACCTATTTTTAATATATTTATCATTTTTATACAAGTCTCATGACCTTTTCATAACATTTTACAAACCTCTACCTTTGTCTTTAAACTCAGATGTGCATGAGTGTTAAGGCTTGTGAACTTATTCACACTAACCCTCATAAGTTTTTAAATGGATCAAGTGTTTTAATGATTATATGTCTTCCATTATTATTTAATTTAATTCATGTTTCCTACCTTGACCCTATTCTTATTTTGATAATAATTAGCTTTTATTCTAAAATGAGGACCTACAGGTCACTTGTAGGTTTGCCTTTTTCTTGCATATGCTATTAGAAAGTAAAATTATTGAATAATTATTTTTGAATATGAATCAATTATTTAAATATCCATTATCAACCTATCCAAAATCATAACCCTTCTTAATAATCATATGACATCCTCAACATTTGAATCAAGGTCTGTACAGGCTTGTATATCAATCAATTCATGTGTAAAGTATGTGTATGAGAGTTGAAGTCTCTTCATTCACTTATGCTTTTGATGATGGAAGGGAGGGGTATATCAACATCATGTGGTTGTTTTAAAATTACCTCAATATATTTTCACTATTTTAACACTCCCAATCTAGACCTTACAACCCATGAAATCTCACTTACATCTCTATAGACCTATGAGTGAATGGAACACCTTATAATCTTGTTTGAGATTAAAAATATGATCTCATATCTCATTACTTGGAATTAAAAAAATTTCAATAGTAATATCTCAGGATATATTAGTCTCTTATTTCCACCTGGGCCAACATTGGTGGTTAGGCCTATAGAGAGCCATTGATGAATTGTACTATGCTTCTTAGAGTAAGAAATATGACATTTATTAAAATACTATCAACAAGGAGTCATATTAAGAGAGATAAAATGTGAATCATGGGATATTTAGGGAATTTTATATGAAAAATTGATTACTAGAAACTTATAAAAGTGATGGTCCTTCAAAACCACCAAGCACTTACAATAGGGATGACTGAAACACCTTATACTTGAGACAATTTTCCTCTTATTGAAGAAAATTCATGGAGTTGAATTATATGATGAAAATACCATTGAAAATAGATATTTTACCTTTGAAACATCCATAAAAACCATTCTTCTATATCTAATTTTTAAGTGGAAAAATAAGAATAAAATTAGACCCTACTTGGATGGACAAGGGATAGTGACTAGATGTCACTCTTAGCGATTATACATAAATGAGGGGCCATGAATATGAAAATAAATGAAACTAAATCTAATTATATCCTCTAATAATGGACAAAGTTTTAGTTTCAAAATCTCTCTCTCTCTCTCTCTCTCTCTCTCTCTCTCTCTCTCTCTCTCTCTCTCTCTCTCTCTCTCTCTCTCTCTCTCTCTCTCTCTCTCTCTCTCTCTCTCTCTCTCTCTCTCTCTCTCTCTCACATATCCATACCATGCATTTTATTTTTGACTTTATAAGCTTGTGAAGGCAATGATGGAGGAGAGAGAGTGTCTAAAGCATCTATATGACCTAAAACTTGATCCAAATCCTAAATCTAACCTATGGAAGTCCAAGGGACACTATAAAATTATTTCCATTTTTAAAATGATCTTCCAAGGCCATACAAGTGCCCAAAAGTTCTTGTAAAGGGGTATTTTAATCATTTTAGGCATTAATACTAAAATTTTATTAGTTTATAACCATATATGAGCATTATCTGACATGATTTACATTGGATAACTTCTTGAAATGTTTGCCTTTAATGGTAGTATGTACAACTCCTCTAAATTAGCCAAAAAGGTGACTAAAATGATAATTTAGCACATAAGAACATAATAAAAGATTAATTCATGATATTATGAGCTTAAAGAAACATTAATAAACTTTTATAATTAATATAAATGATGTCAAACATTTTACCATACTTGACAACACCAAGACCTTATAAATGACCCCTATGATTAGACAAGTAAATATAAGACCAACCCTTGGACAAGGTTAGACAATGACTAATGTTACCACAAGAAAACCATTTAGGACCATAAAAATACCACATATAAGATTTGATAATGATATAAAATGCTTCAACCTAGATGGGTGGACCAACTTTGACTTGGGGTCAAAATTTGGTCAACAAATGAGTGATTCATAGGGGTATCGTGCCTGTAATGTTGATCAATTAGTGGCCTTATCCTTCCATTGGGCAACAAAGTCACCCTTAAACTACAAACTAAAACTATCATTCCTATAAAGACTATAAAATCACTCCACACCACACAAAAATAAGCAAACACACTATCCCAAAGGCATTTAGGGAAACTAAACAATAACAAACTCACACCAAAATAATGTGCTGAGCATTTATGAAAAAACACACCTAATCTATGTAAAAAATGTTAAATTGACCTTAGTGGAAATGATTTGGTGTATCCTATTAATTGGGATACTTATGACTTCTCCATTGAGTTTTCATAGATGAAATACATTATGTTCTTTACAACCAATGATCAAATAGGGTGCACTCTATAATGTGTCAAATTTTGTGTGCTTACTATTATAACCTAAAATTACACCCTAGAGAAGTAAACTAGACCTCCTCTATTTTAGGATAACACTGAATAATCTATGCCTATATACAATCTTAGTATAATAGATAGATCTCTAGGTTTGAAAGGGCTAGATCCCTTGATCTATCATTAAGCTCACACATTACACTAGGATTATCACTATTGTGGGTGAAAAAGGAAGAAGGAAAAATAAATAAAAATAAACTAATTAAGGTGATACACCAAAGATAAGTCCACACAACACACTTGCATTTTCACTAAGGAAGAAGACTACTAAAACTGACCTCAACTCTATGTCCTTCTAGCATAAGTATTTATCATAGAGATAAATTGATATGAATATCTAAATGTGGGTGAAAATAAGGTCAGATACTAGACACTACTAGTCCCTATCACACTTCAAGACACACTTAACAAACACATACACTTTATGAAATTTTTTAGAAGAGATATCACTTACACAAGACATGCAAGAGCATAATAGTAGCAAAGACAACATTTTCATCACTTGTCAACCACATAACCACTTGACACACTTAGGAAAGAGATTGAAAAGAATGAATTAACTTCAAAAAAATTTATTCAAAGGCAAATATGATGTTAAAACTATCAGGGCTTTTCCATACTAATTATGGATCCATTACAAAGCCAAAAAGGATTAAATATATAGAAAATAAGAGAGGAGAGAGGATAAGTGAAGCTCAAGGGTCATAATTCCAAGTGTTAATATTTATGAAATAGTTATAATACAATATAATGAAATGTGAAATAGGATATGAATGTCTTCTTAGACAAGTGTCAATTTAAGATATAGAACCTTCCTCAAGTTGGCATAAAGCTCCTCATTATTTTACTTGAAACTGCCTTGATGATGAAGAGTCACTTGAATTATTGAAACTAACTTAGGAAGTCTTTGACACATATTTACTAACATGGGAGGTTGGAAACAATATTTTTAGCATTCATCTATTCCCTTCAATTTATGACTTTCCCTTTGTCACTTGTCATTCACTATCTGTAGCCACTCATTAGATTTTTAGGATTAGGTCTTCACATTTGTCACCTAAGTGACTTGCAGTTGCTCAATGAAAGTAATTGAATAAATGTAGGAAATATGTTCATAACATCTTTGTCCTTTGGTATATCAAATAGACCTTAAAATATTCAAAGTCACCTCTCTCACTATCACACTAGGTAGTCACATTATCTTCTCACTATGCTTATTCAAATTGCATGCAATGAATGGATTAATAGAGGGATTTTCATGTTTCACTAGGGTGAGATATGAGTATATGGAGTTATAAAAAGTCCCTAAAAACCTCCCTCAATGGATTTCATCTACCAATTCTCCTTTGTACCTATAATTCACCTCAAATCCTATAAAAGATAGATAATTAGGCCTATCTATATAAGTGATGGTTTAGATAAACTAGATGATGAGGATAATAGGAGAGTGATAAACATATTAAAAACACCCTTTAGGTCATTAGACCAATTTTTGATGCATCTCCATTCATTTATTCTGTATCAAGTTTAAATAAGGGTTTTAGGAGGTTTTGCTTGTTAAAAATGATTCATAAAATCTAGATTCTAAACCTTCAAATAAATTACACTGAGAAAAATATAAGGAATCCCATAAACTATCCCAAACTCCTTTAGGCACCACTCACACTGTTCATATAGATGTGAGCATAAGAATATGGCCTCTCAAGCTCGTGACTACATTCTAAGTAGGTTTGAGATAGTGTTAAGACAAATTTACCACTTATGTGTCATTTCCTAAAAACCAATGGTTCATATGGTCTCTCAAATTTCACCTAAATCTTATCAAATATATTGGAAGTATTTCATGGTCTTGTGAATCAAGTTAGGCACCCTAAGTGTTTATGCCTAGTTTTAGGCCTAATAGGCATAACTATGTTTGATTATGTATATAGCCATATGTAGGTTATCCAATGGATTTAAGGCCTATGAACAATTTTTTAACCATAATTTAAACTCTATACATATTTTCAAATGCCTTTATAATTTATATTTCATCTTTTCACTAGCCATATACTCAATTTGTAGGTTGGGTTGTCTGTGGAGTGCCCTCTAGTTGAGATAAAATTGAGGGAACTTCCCATATTTTTATGATCTAAAGGATTCACTAAGGGGTTATATTATATAATTTTGACACTCTATACTAATTTTTAAAGTTATACCACACCTATAAAGCTCCTAACACTCAAAATCTCAAAACTAGGTTTTCAAGCCTAGTGACTATGCATGATTGTATGCAGGGTTTTAGATTGACTATGTTTGAGGCTCATCAATTTAGGTTGAGGATAATACATATTTAAAACACTTGGTAGTGTGTAATTACCAATTTTAGAGTGTTTTTAACATGATCCATATACATTACACCTCTATATACCAACCATCTTGCAATCTCCTACTAGCTTAAACTAGTCTACAAATTGTGTCCCAACTGTAGGTGTGCATTAAATAAGTATGAGTTTATTTTATATTCTCATTCATGTGAAAGAACTATGTCTCACACCTTTAATCTCTACTAAATTAATTATGGATATCTCACACTTTAATGAGTTCATTTATGCCTTAAGACCATGTTACCATATTTAAACCATCAATGCACTAGGAATTTATAAGTTCCATGTTCACTTTTGGTATGATGGGACTGTAACTCACCAATTATTTTTAATAAAAACATAAATAAAATAAAATCCCATTACACCATAATTATCCTTGACCTATCAATCTATTATTATGTCAATACATTAATCCTAGGCCTATGTTATTAGCATGAAACAACTAGACCTACTCAGACTTCAAGAATCTTTGCCAATAGAGGTTACATTATGAGGCAAGATCCCTTTCTCACTGAAATTAAGGTAATCAATCCCATATAAAACTTTTAAACCCTACACATATATAAATTGTTTGAGGGAATATTAACTACAGTTTATGAATCTTGGATTACTTGAGAATCTCATTCAAGTCTTGAAATTGAAAACCATTTGTGTCTTATGTTTTGGATGGTCTTACCACTTTCCATACATACCTAGAAGTGACTGTAGGTTATTGTCATATTTAATTCTAACCAATTTTTACTCATTGTCTTGGAAACATATCTCAAACAACCTTGAGGTCTTTTAAATACAAATATTCCATGAAGATACTAGATTCCATGGTTTGAGAGGAAAGACATAGGTGTATTATCTTTGACATGAATCCACTAACAAAAGATGGAAATTTGTAACTATGGAAACCATGTTATGCAAAATAGTGGTGCTTTAACTTTGGCATTAAAATAGTTTGAAAAATACATGAAGATGAACAACATGCTTTTCTAAAACACATACACCACTTGGAAACATTAGACTCATACAAATAGAGAATAAAAATGAATCCATTGGGGATGTGTAGGTAATTTAGAGACACTAAAAATATTAAAGATTATTCATAGAGAATACACCACCAAACCAAAAACTATTTCCATGGAAAGGAAGTATAAATGGAGTACTACCATCCACTAAGTGAATTTAGACCAACTCCTTTCCCCCTATTTGTACTAACTATATACTGATTGACTTGTTTGACCTATCCAAGAGAGTGATGAGAGAGAATCATATATTTTTTTAAATTTTGGGTCTGTCAAAGCTTCTAAATCTAGAAACTGACTTGTGGCAATATGAAGGGACTATCCTAAAGTGGTCATATGTGTCAAGTGGGTTACATCAGTCTGTACAACAACTAAAACTAAATTTTTTACATTGATCATCCTTTTTCCACACTAAACCTACATCCATATTAGTTTCAAATATCTCCCTAACATATTATACATTATATTCCTTATTGACACCTTTGTATTTGGTGTAAAACCACACAAGTCCATTAGACTGGCCAAAAGGTGTCCAAAAGCACATTAAGATCAATTGACAAAAGTGATAAGGTTAGAACATATTAAGTGACCTTCAAAACATGACTAGACATTATTTATGACTTTTATGACCATGTTATGACTCAAAAATACCCTATATAAAGTTTCACTATATAAGGGATTTGACCTAATTTAACCTAAGATCAAACTAGGTCAACATTTACCAGGCTTGGCCCCATCTTCATCCCAGTTTAGAAAAAGATCACCTTATTGAAAATTTCTTGCATTATCTCTACCATCTTACCTCCATATCAGTATTTTCTATTAGTTCTAGCTGATGTGCTATCTCTAAAGTAGGAAAATCCAATGAAATAGGCATTTTGGCTTATTTACCATACACAAGAATGAATGGTGAGTTACCCACAACTCTCTTAGAGGTGACTCTATCAGGCCATAAGGCTATCTTTGACTTTGTATGCCAAGAAATCTGATTGTCATCAACCATCGTATTGATTATCTTGATAAAAAATTTATTTGTAGATTCTAAAATCCCATTCCTTTGGGGGTAGTAATTAGATATTTTCCATGATCACTTTCCCATTCACTTATATTTATACCCATGAATGCCAATGCATTATCATATATGATGGTTGATGGTGCTCCAAACCTAGTCACTATGCCTCATAGAATTCAAGGACTAATTTTTCATTAGATTCATTAATGTCTACTACCTCTACCCACATTGTAAATTAATTCATATATGTGAGTATCCATTTTTTACCTACACTTGAGGGAGGATTAATCATACCTATATAATCAATCCCCCATTGCATGAATGGTTGGTTAACTTGGATGGGATTGAAGGGTAAGGCTGCCAACCTTTGCTTTCTAGTGAGGAAAGAACACTTTTTACGCCTTCTTACCCATGAATATGAGTATTTGAAGAGATTATGCCAATAGTATCATGTTATCATGATATTTGTTGCTATTGTTTGAGAAGAGAAATGGCCACCTATAGGCCCATCATGAAATTATTCCAAAATTTTGCCTATTTGTTCAATTTACACACATATAAGTAACATACCATTAAGGTATTTTTTGAAAAGGATTCCATCTACAAGGACATATGGTATAGATTAAAGTCTAAAGTATCTCCTCTTTGACCTATTTAAGCTGGTTAGACATTCACCTATTTGTAATAACCTTGTCATATATGGTATACAAATTTTAGTATGTGAAGGTGACACTGCTTGGAGATCATCTTGTAGTACCAAAGATTATTATTTATTTCCTTGGACATGCCATGATAGATTTTCACATATACCCTTCCCTCTTACTAGTTTGGTGATCCTAATTTCTACATCATATTTCATCACTTTAGTAATCCAACTTGCCCTCTTTTCATTCAAGTCTTTATTGAGAAGGAAATCCTTGACACTTGGATGAAATACCGTGATGTTTATCTTGTCATTTGAGACCATATGTATGAAAATTTTAAAGCTTCTTATGACCTCCAAGACTTAATTTTTTACAAAAGTATGCCTCTCTTCATAGCCTCTAATCCCTTGACTAAACAAAGCAATGTGTTATTCATATCCTTCATTATTTTTTTGCATTAACATGTCAGATATGGTGTCAACATTAGATAAATCAATTAAAAATAAGTCCTTGGATAAGTTAGGGTTTATCAAGGTAGGTGCTTATGATGTATCTTGTTTTATAGCCTCAAAGTTACTTCTCCCTTATTTATCCCAACTAAATGTTTGATGCTTATTTAGCATGGTTTTAAAATGTTTTACAAGGTTTGAAAAAATAGGTATAAACCTTATTATGAAGTTTATTTTTCCAAGAAAAATTTTCATGCCCTTCTTATGTAATGGTGGAGACAAAGCCAATATAACTTTCAATCTTTTAGGATCTATGGTCAACCCCTCTTTTGAGATAATGTGCCCAATTAGTTTGCCCTCATAAACTAAAAAACACATTTTTTAAGATTTAAAGATATCCTAGAATGCTTTCACCCTTAAAAAATCATCCTTATATGAGACAAGTGATCACTAACATCCTTTGAAAAAATAGTGATATCAAGGTACACTAACACCATCTTATTAATAAATCATTGGAAGGCCATGTCTATTTCTTTTTGAAAGGCAAATATTTCATTAGAGAGTCCAAAAGGCATATTTTTGTAGGAATAGGTGCCCCATTTATCTGTACAAGTAGTTTTATATTGATACTCCTCCTTAACCAAGACTGGGTTATAACCAGAATACCCATCCAAGAGTGAAAGCATTCAGACCCTACAACCATTTTAAGTATTTGTTTCATTAAAGGTAGGGGTGATGATCCTTCAAATACACCCTATTTAAATCTCTAAAATCAACACACAATCTAATTTACCCACTCTTCTTCCTTATAGGCACTAGATTAATAACCCATCTTGGTTAGTTCCTTCTTCATCAAAACCTCAACCTTAAGATTTATAGGTATTTATTTTTGTGTTACCAATTTTTAATTTAGATCTAACTCAATTTTATTAATCTAGACTAGGTTAAAAACCTTTTAGGTCACCATATTCCCATGCAAAGACATCTAAAAATTCGTTACATAATTCAATAAAGGCAACCTTCTCAACCTTAGTACATACCTTTCCTAAATTTAGGAGTTTATCCTTGAATATTTCAGCTCTTTAAAAAATTTATTCACTTGTAGACATGCCTACTCTTTCTTTTCTCACTTTATTTTCTTCCAAAAATATACTTTCAAGGGTCACCAATACTTTGGGGAGTTTGTTGGACTACAGTTTCACTATTTGGTCACCATATTGTTGTTGGATCTTAGCTTGATTCTTTGAGGAGAAATCAATTTTATCACATAGAAAATAAGTAATATGTCTATCACAATAAAAAACTTGTCAACTTGTATTGTTATCTAGATTGGATGGTTTCACCAATATCTTAACATGTGGTTGTTGTTTCCCACTTTTCACATTACTTGGAATATCAAAATGAGCTCTTACTACGTTTCCAATATATTAGCATATTTATTATTCTCTCTTGGGACTAATTTCAAGTTGAAATATTGAAATTATTCAATGAGGTCCCAAATCCTATGTTTGTATGCCTTCAACAAAGGTTTTTGGTAGCATTCTATGCTAAACTATTATACAACTAGTTCATTATCCCCATATGCTTGTAATTACTTTATACATTTATTCCTTGCTCATTAGAGGCCATGAATAAGTCCTTAATTTGATGCATTAGAAAAAAATACAGATTGGAACCTAATGGTAGAATAGTACTTCTCTATGGAAGGAAAAACAAGCATTATACCTACCCCTAATCGATTTTTACTCCTTGAACCATCCAAAAATAATTGCCACATTCCCTCTTAATCTCCATAAAGCTTTGAAAAGGATGATATATTTGCTCCTTCCTCATGCATACAATAAACTCCTAGATTATTTTCCTCAATATGTTTGAAAGGATAAAACTCATGATCATCTTTACCCAATTCATCTATAAAAGGATCAGGTATGCCATCTAGAGATGAAATTAGTTCTTGGTCATTAATTTGATCTCCATCATCAGTAGTAATACAATTCATGTTAGATGAGTTTGTTACATAAGTATCCACATGAAACTTAGCTAAAGGCTTAGACTTGATAGAGACCTTAACACCATACCTAGTCCTAAATGCCATATAGGACCAATTTGAAGTCAAGTACCCCCCAATCTTAGTGGTAAAGTCCCTTGACAAACAAAGAGAAAAGTAAGGTGGCACATCAACAACTACCACATATTGAGATATGGAGAAATTAAGGAAATCATGAAGAGTAAATTGAAAACCTTTGATGATGACAACTATTTTGGTAGCTAATCCATCTAGTTGTAATACTCCTTTTGAGTTTGGTTCATACTTCAATTTTAGCTTGTTAGCTACTTGCTTTGGCATGACTAAAATAATTGCTCCACTATAAATTATAAAATTATGAACTAATGAATGTTCAATGATAATATAGAGGTAAAGGGATGATATTTATCTATCCTTTTTATTTTGTTTGGCTTCCCACCCTTGGTCTTAAATTCATTTATCAAAATTTCCCCTCTTTCACCAGGC
Source organism: Torreya grandis (assembly GCA_037957365.1). Lineage (NCBI taxonomy): Eukaryota > Viridiplantae > Streptophyta > Pinopsida > Cupressales > Taxaceae > Torreya > Torreya grandis. Next base: position 274,688 of record JARHVA010006024.1, read on the forward strand.
TACCTAGATGATGCATTGAGCTTGGAGAGATCATTTTGGAGAAGGTATACTTATCCAAGAATGGAAAATGTTTCCCAAATTAGTATACTTACATGATCTTTCTTTATTTTTTTAATAATGTTCATAGGAGATCTGCCAACTTTATCATGTCCTCTAGGATCCATAACACTACCACTAGCTTGTGTCATTTGATGCATAGATAAGGCATAGAAGGAAATTTAGCAATATGAGTTTTTTGATTTAACTAAGTCATGGGGGATGTGTTTGGTATATCTACTCCTTTAGGTGCTTGATAATTCATTTTTGGACCACTACTTGGCCCTAGTACTTATTCAACCGCTCTCTTTTTTGACCTTGTATTTGTAGCTATGGATTTTGATCCAATGTTGAGATCACCTTAGTGTTTGAATGAAAATGATTCTCCTTGAAGATAATTCATCAAGGAAGAATTTTATTGAGCATCTCCTCTAATGTTCTCTCCTCCACTATGCATATATTCTTGAGTCATGGAAGGAATTATTCCCCATTGAGCCAAATAAGCTTGATTGAATGCTTCATTTACATAAGTGGAAGAGTAATGAGGCTTATCCCATGAATTTTTCTCTCTATTATCTTGTGAAATATTATTTTGGACATGTAAAAGTGATTTTTAATTATAAATATTATTCTACTTTTTTCCATTATGTTACCTCATTTGGGTTAGCTATCTTTGTCCTTGGTATTGACCTTGAAAAGGATATCTAGGAGCTTGATAAGATTGATATGGATGGTAAGGGCCTTGAAAATACATCAATTTATGATTTTTTTATTACCTCTTAAGATTTTTAACCTATTCTCTAATAGCCTTAATCACATCTTCCTCCTTTTACTTTCTCGGCTAATTAGGGGTAGTTTGCTTATGCTTGGGTATGGGAATGGGAGCAATGGTGGGAATATAAGCTTCTACATAAAAAAAAAGGCATGGGAGGTCTAGAGGATATCTTCCCATATTGAATAAGAAAATTCTAATCTCTTATGGTAGTCTCATATGTATTAGGAAAAGTATCTCCTCCCATGGATTGAATCATCATGGATACATCACAGTTAAAAGCTTTGAGGTAATAAAGAAAATCATGATGGGTAATATACATTACCAAGAGTGAGATCCTTTCCCAAGTATTTTGGAATCTTGTGTTTAATTCTTAAATGGCCTCTTTAGGTTCTCTTTTTATTGTAGTCATCTACTCGGTCAAAGACAAGTGGTCAGATTTGTTTTCAAAACTCCTTAATACTTTACCCAATTCATCCCATTGTGATAGAGTTGGGAGCCAAAGTGCCATATCAATAAATTTCCTTTCCCTTTAAATAAAATCCAACCTCCTGATGGAAACATATTCTTAATTTATGTTATGTATATTTTAAAAATTGGAAATATTTATTATGTGTTCAATAGGATTAGTGACATCTTCTCCCATGTATGAAGGCACACTTTTGAGTTATGACATAGGAATATCATTATAGTGATCAAGTGATAAAGGGATATGGAAATTAAGGTAAAAAAAAGGTATTTTACTTGGGGATACCATCTTGCAAGTTGGACCCAAGGAAATTATCCTAATAGGTAAGTGTGTAGCCAAAGATTTATTAGAGTATGGATGAGTGTTAGCAAACCTCTTTACTCTAAGAGAATAGTAAGTTAACTATAAAAATTCAAATAGAGTGCATTTAGTAGAAGATATTGTATTTTCATTAGGAATTAAAATGAAACACTAGTTTGTAACCAAGATCCAATGAGTGTTGGAGTCTCTAGATACTACATTAAGGAAGCTTTACAACTTCACATTTGCTAAGGTCAACATCTACCTTTGACAACTTCTTGGACTATGAGTCCCAATAGGCATGCCAAAAATATTATCAATAAAATTTTCACCATAATGATATCTACCCTATCTTCCTAAAATTTTATTTAACATGGAAACATCTCTCAATTTGTGGGTGACCTATGGGAGAAATGAGTCTCTAGATTGAAGGGCTAACTCCCTTGCACCACACCTACAACTAACCAGTAATATAATTAATTAAAATAAAAGGGGATGGAATGAAATTAAAACTAACCTAAAAAATATGATGCATCAATATTAACTCCACAAGCCTACTTGAACATGCACTATGAAAGGTGATTCACAAAACTGATCATAATAACCAAGGTTCTCTTAACAAAAGTGTTGTGACATGAAGGTAAAATGCAATGTGTTTCTCAAGGGAGATGAATATAAGTTTTGATCATAAACACTAATAGTATTATTCATAATTAAAGATACAAAAAATAACCTTTACACATTATTTGACCTATTAAGAGTTACATTACTTACACAAAGCATGTAAGAGTGAGATGAGCACAAGGAGAGGTAACCATCACTTACCATTCAACCATGAACTAATTCACATAATTAAGCAAGAATTTAAGAAATTAAAACCAATTTTAAGTTTATATTTAAAGTAAAAATTATTATTCAATTTAATATGGCTTTACCATACCAAAATGGGGTGCATTACAAGGCCAAAAGTGACAACTTATATAGAGAAAGGGGAAGAGAGAGATGGGTGTAGAAGGAGAAGATTGCCAAGTATACACATGGAAGTTATAAACAAGAAGGAGTTATGAAATATTATAAACATACTTCCAAATTTATATTTCTCTCCTATGAATATACTCCATCCTCCAAGTGGCATAGGAGTTATAACTCATCTTGACACCTTGATCATCTTCTTGAAAACTAACTTTCCTTTCATAAGAAGAGTGAAAAATGGGATTATCAATAATAAATTTACCATAAATAACTTCATATATTATCATTTGACACTTAACTACATTTATAAAATCTTCTGGTCTAACATTTTAGTGGCATTCATCATTCAAATGCTTAGGTGCTTTGAAACTCTTCATTTCCCATGCCTAGCTTTGTCTAAGTGACTCAAAACTTTAGTTCATCTTCTCAAAGGCACTCTATATCCATGAAAGGTACTAAAATACCTTATAATACCTGAATCAATCCATTTTTTCTTAGAATAACTCTCAAAACTCCATTTTGCTCCTAAAGCTCTCTTTAGACCTATTTTCCTTATAGCCCTAAAAATAGGTAAAACTCCATGTTTAGGATAGTGTATAGATGGAAATGAAAAAATAAGGGAATATTTGAGGATACATTATGTATTTACAACTAAAAATTCCAAGTTTCATGTCCATACTCTAAGTGGAAGTGCCTTTTTCTTCCTTTCTCTCTCTTCAATTAGGCCTCCTTACCTAGAAGCCTATTTTTATACTCTAGACCTATCCCACACATGTTAAATAACCTATAATCATGTGATTAAATTTACCTATATTTTTACCAAACTACATGCCAAAATTTATGCCTTGAGACCTATGGAAGTGTGAAAACCATGAAATGGCCTTAAAACCTACTCTCATTTTAACCCTATTTGAGACTACCTTGAAAAATGGAATTTGTTTAATCACTTATAAGATGTTTTTTTAATATTATTTGGATTTAAAAGATGAAATACATCTTAGGTGACCTCTCCCAATAGTTTTCAAGTGTCCAAATCTCAAAAACCCCTAAAAACACCAAAAATATTGAAAAATAATGCATTTATTATAGTCCATATAAATAAAAGTATATAAATTATACACATATATAATATGATTGGATTAATAAATAATTTATAGGAGGTTTTAGGGTCAACCAAATTCATTTCATGTGCTTTAGGGGCTCATTTTTCTCAACTAGTCACTAATAGGGTTTTAGGCACATTTTATTCTTAAGGATTATTCATAAAGAACAAACAATATTTATCTCCCCTAATGCCACAAAATTTTATTTATGGGACCCATCCACCACCTCCAAACAACATTGGATCCCATGCAAAACCTCATGAAATTTCTAATTGAAATATGGTGTCTCTCGGGTTGCAAACAAGCCATTAGAGAAGGGTTTAAGCTCTTAAGCTTTGTTCATGTATGTGATGAGATAAATATGATAAATGATGAAAAAATAATGAATTATGGAGACATTAATACCATCCTTGAAATAAATTTATATCCCATGCATAGGTTCATGATCATACCAAGTGAGTGGAAGTCTAATTTTAGAGTGCAGCCCCACCTTGAAGGAAGCTAGAGTTAGTCATAAATTCAAATTGTCCTTTTCTTTCCTTAAACTTAATTTGGAGGGTATTATAGGATTTTTAATTTTATTTCACACTTGTTAGTACATTTAGATATAATATTACAACCCATTAAGGCATCTTATCTATGACTATCTTATAAGATTGCTTGTGTATGAATTAGGCCCCATAAACTTAGACAAGGTTGATCATCATTCCATGATTTCTCACTAATATTGAAGGTATAAATGAAATTATAATGTCACCATGAAACCAATTTACATTTATTTTCTCTCCCTCAAACATCCTCTTGGACTTTAACTCTCTCAAAACAAGCAAGAGCTTTCATGAGGGCAAACAGGCTTGTAGACACCATTTGACTGTGTATAGAGAGTTTAGAGAACTTTGTTGATTTTTTCAAATTTTATAACCTCCTTTTGTATATTTTAATTTAAAATAAATCTATATATTTTATATTACTTCCCTCAAACTTCCTTCTCACTGACTTCTCTTTAGATCTTCCTATTATATAGGCCTAGATAGGGTTTGTATTTATTAATCTCACTCTAAGTGAGTATGAGGGTTTTATGGAGTAATTTAATCACCATTTACCATATAAAATTATTTAACCCTCTTTTTTCATCTTTTATCCACTCTAAAAAAGCATCTTTTCCTTGTCAAAGTAGATAGGCTTGTGGCTCACATTGGATGTGTATAGAGGGGCTTAGGTGAACTTGTCTTTGATCATCTCTTCTTTGAAATTTACTTTAGGTCAATTGGACCCTTAATAAGATATTTAAAATGTTTTATAATAAATATTATGTTCCAATTCTCATTTTATGTTTTCTCTACCTTATTTTTCAACCTGAAGTTACACTGATCTCTCTAGTAGACCTATAGGTAGTCTTTAGGGTAGTTTGATTACATCCTTGGGTTTTAGGACTTATATTTACAATAAATGAACATATCCATGTCTTTTTATACTTTTTGGATTTTTTAACCTCCATTAATTTTTCAAAACATTACCTTCACAAACACACATTGTTCAAGACTACCTTCTCTAAAGGTGACTGTAGGTGATCATTAGGAAAGGTTTGAATGCATCTTGTGTTTTAAGGTATTCTTAACGCCACCATGACACCTTAATAATATAAAATCCTCTTTTTAATCTCTTTCTAACTTCTATACAAGTCTCATGACCTTTTCATATCATTTTACAAACCTCTACCTTTGTCTTTAAACTCAGACCTGTGCATGAGTATTAAGCCTTGTGACCTTAGTCACACTAACCCTCATTACTTTTCAAATAGATAAGGTGTATTAATGATTATATTTCCTCCCTTATTCTTGAATTTAATTAATTTTTCCTACCTTGAACCTATTATTTTTCTAATAACAATTGGATTTTAGTCCAAAATGAGGACCTATAGGTCTAGGACCTATAGGTTTGCCTTTTGCTTGCATATGTTATTAGAGAGTCAAATTATTGAATCTTAATGTTTGAATATGTCTCAAGTATTTCCATATCTCTTATCACCCTTTCTAAAATCATATGCCTTATGACTAATCATATGACATCCTCAACATTTGAATCAAGGTCCATATAGGCCTATATATCAGTCAGTTCATGTATAAGGTATGTGTATGAGAGTTGAAGTCTATTAATTCACTTATACTTATGATTATGGAAGTGAATGGTATATAAAGATAACATGGTTGTTTTAAAATTACCACAAGATATTTTCACTATTTGAATGCTCCCAATCTAGACCTTAGACCCCATAAAAGCTCACTTATAGGTCTATAGAATTGTGATTGAATGAAGCACCTTATAATCTTATTTGAGAATAAAAATTTGATATCATATCTCATTAATTATAATTAAAACCTTTTAAATAGGACTATCTCATGATACATTAGTCTCTTATTGCCACCTAGGCCAACATTGATGGTCATGCCTATAGAGAGCCATTGATGAATTGTACTATGCTTCATAGAGTAAGAAATAGGAAATTTATTGAAAGAATATAAACAAGGATTCATATTTAAAGAAATAAACTTTGAATAATGGGAGAGTGAGGGTATTTTATATGAACAATGGATTACTAGAAACCTCTAAAAGTGACAATCCTTTAAAACCACCAAGCACTTGCAGTAGGGATGACTAAAACACCTTATACTTGAGACACTTTTCCTCTTGTTAAATAAAGTTCATGGAGTTGAATTGGATAATTAAATTACAATTTAAAATAGATATTTTACCTCTAAAAACATCCCTCAAAACCATTATTCTCCATTAAATTTTGAAGTGGATAAACATGAGCAAAACTAGACGCTACTTAGATGGATACGGCATAATTTAGTGATTATTAATAAAGGAGATGCCATTAATATTTAAAACCAATTAAAATAATTTTAATCTCATTAGGAACCCTAAAAATTTCCAAATTTTTAGCTCCCAACTCTCTCTCTCTCTCCTAGCCATACCATGTATCTGATTTTTACCTTTCTAAGCTTATGAAGGCAATGATGGAGGAGAGAGTGTTTGAAGCATATGTACAACCTAAAACTTGATATAAATCCTAAAATTAACTTTTTAAATCCCAAGGTACACTCTAAAACCATTTCCATCTAAAAAATACAAATTCTAAATCTACTTTGGATCATGATCTCACTCTATTGTGATAGTTTTTCACTACCCAAGAAAGCCTTGTGTAAATTAAATGGAATTAAATTATTTACCTAATTCACTACATAGTAATGTGTGTCACACTCCTTTATAACATTGGGAAAATTACATAATAGTTTATCTACGTAATATATACTTTTAATAATTAAACATATTTAAATTAGGTTAACCAAAAAAATTAAATGGGTTTTTTAATAAAAGTTTTAGGCATGACATTTTGGTATCAGAACATGGTTCTAACACTGGGAGCTCTGGGTTACTTAGTTTATAGCCTCTATTCACTAACACATTTTAATATTAGACTATTGAAATATGTCACATGAATATGGTATGGGTAGTTCATGTAACAATAATCAACAATAATCATCACTTGAGATGGTAGTTGAACTAAACCAATAAATCCTCCAAACCCTTCAACATATGTCAAATGTTTTGGAGGAGATACTACCTCAAACTCAAGAATTACCTAAGAGATCCATTTTTTTAAAATAAATGTGTTTATACCCATACCAAAACCCAAATATGGGATATGCAAACCATGATACACATAAGTTTATGATGGAAGATAATGGTGGATGTAGGAGAGGCACTCCCACTCTCTATATGGGATTGCTTCTTTTTATTCTTGGAGGTGTGTTATCTTGAGATAGGAGCCTAGTCACATTCAAGTATGCCATCTTACACAATAAATATATGTACATATTATATATGTAAGAGAAAACATGCCATTAGAACCCCACCTAGGGAAGGACCTTCTTCAGAGACATGCTACTTGGTGGATTTGTGGGTCATTTTATACTAAATTTCCCAAAAGGGAACACTTATCCTTTGGACCTATCATAGATGGACAAGAGGATTTGATAGAAGATGACTCATATTATGAAGTACTTCATGTTGTTAGTAATAGGGCACTAGGGGTAGGTCCATAAAAACCTTAGCTTGGATATATTTGAAGGCCCAATTTTTTTACCATCATATTAGGTTACCATACTTAGTGATCTTATGTTCATTTTATGAGGTATCAAGTACCAATTTTATACTTTTGGATACTTATATGGATATTTAACTTTGATATTATAAATTTCATTTTATAAATGGAAAATCATTCATCTTAATTTATATAATTATTCCTAGGTAATAACTTGAAATAATTTTTATTTTGGAATCATCTAAAATTAGTAATAAAAGGGACTCTAAAGCATGATACTTATTTAATAAATATTGCATATACAATAACTTTTGAAAATATGAGCTTTGAAACCAAATAAAATTAGATAACCCTAAATGCAAATAAAAATAATTCACAAATGGTAAGAAAAAAATTGGATTAAGAAAATATTTATAAGTCACGTAGACCATATATTGACAATATATCTTTAGATACGAACATCTAGACAAGGATATTCTCAAGGGTAGATGATAGCTTAGCAATAATTGAGATTGTGTTTGATCTTAATTTCATGAGATGCTTCTGAAAAAATGGGATGTTATGTATAGGGGTTTGCCTTTTGTTATTTTTATTTTGACTGAAACAATGATTAATGTTTTAGTGGCACTATTATGGAGGATGATGTTATAGTTGTTTTATCTTACCTCTAAGAGGTAATTAGGTTAATATTTTTTACCTTTGGGAGGTAATCAAGTTATTTTTATTTTACCTCTAGGAGGTAATCAAGCTATTTATATCTTACATATGGGAGGTAATCAAGACTTATTTCCTTCTCCCCTTAGATGGCTTAGTAAGCCATATAGTGTTATTTATGTGATATTATTTCGACATTGTTTGTTGAAACTTATTTTCATTTGATTAACAATTTCAATTATTTTGAAACCAACACTACTTATTTTTGAATATTGATATAATTAATCAACTAATCATTAAATTATTTGTTGAAATTTAAAGTTACAAATTCTAGTTTTAAATTTTATTTTTCCTTTGGGGACTACTTGGTCTTAATATTTTATTTTTATTTTTATTTTTATTATTTGATCAATTTATTTGACTTTTTTCCTCTTTAATACTATACATGTTGATTTCATATTTTTTCACAATGTGCATAACTAGTGCCTTGTGTAGGTATGGGGGAGAAAATATAGCTATTGGGTCAAGATGGGAACATGTATGGGTGGGTTCATGACACCATCTTTCCCACCCATCAAACATGGTGGTTTCATACATAATTTTGTCTTATGAGGTATAATATGGATTTATTGAGAGGTATAATAAGGATTTTATTAAGGGGTCTACGGATTTATTTATAGAGCATAATGATTTTAGTTTTATTTCAACATTGTATGGCTTCATTCAGATGGCACTATATTTTTATTGCACAATGCACTCCCACCATGGGATGAAACCTAGCTTAGTCACTATGTTATTACTATAATATTATTATTGCACATGATAATTATCAATATTATAAAACAATAAAATATCTTAGGCTTAAATTGGTTTGGGATATATTTTGATGACATTATGACACTATGGAAACTACCTAAATAAAAATAATATTAATGAGGTGATTTAAAAACCTTCTTAAATTAGAAGAGATTTTTTTTTAAATAACAAAAAGGGTTGATAATTATAAAAATCAAATAAGAGAAAAGAATTGAGAATAATTTTTAACTGGTAGGAGGAAATTAAAAACCTATAATCAAATCTATGAATTTTAAAACATAATTGAAAATTGGTTTTTGTATCTATGTTAGCTTGAGATGCATTATTTCTAACCTAGAATGCCCTTTAGAAGTGTGTTCTTAAAACCCTTTGTGTTGGTTTGGTGCATCGAGGATTATGCTTTTATAATGGGGGAAGTACATAATAACCCATATGAGGGTCATCCTTTCCCTACTAGTTTAATATTTTTTCCAATGCAATTATATGAGCGTAAGAAGTTTAAATTGTGGTTACCTCATTGTATATTAATAGATTAATATTGTAAATAGTTTTAAAAAGAGTAATTACATTAATACTTCATATATGTATCATATGAATTATTAATTCTTAAAATGGCCTCTATTATTATAAAAAGGTCATAGGCCTCTTAGAGATGTTATAAGTCCTATCCCATAGGCCTTTCAGAAAATCTATAACCCTAGGGTCCTCACCTAGTTGGTAGGCATGACCCACTTAGTGGAGTGTTTTGAAAGTTGTGCTTAAAATTATTTGGATGTAAGGATACCATATGAGCATGTAAGAGAATTGATTTTGGTGTAATTTTTTTATTTCTAGAAATTTCATAATGCATAAGAAAAGTATGGGTCCTTTTATGATAGAAAGGGCCCATGTAATGGCTGGTAGTCCCTTCATTAAATGAGTTTTGGGAATGTCTCATCATTTATTGATTTAGAGATATTAGATAGTTGAGCTCCCAAATATCATGATTAGATTGAATAAAATTAGGACATCATGAAAACTCTCAAGGAGAATATGCAGTAGGCACAAAAATAGTAGAAGTATGTTGATAGGCACATGATGGAGATATCATTTGATGTGAGAGACTTGATGTTCTGTCAATTATAACCTTATAGGAAATCCTCTTTGAAGAATAATGGTGTTGATAAATTGAATCCATAATTTTATGGGCCTTTTAAGATTCTGAGATGGATTGGCGAGGTTACATATGAGTTATAATTACCTAACCATAGTAGGATCCACACTATTTTTCATGTGTCTTGCCTCAAAAAGGCACTTGGAAAACATATTGAGCCATATTATGAGTTACCATAAATGGATGAGGAGGGAAATTTGATTTTATTTCTAAAATCAATTATTGAGGTGTGGGAGAAAAATCTCAAGAACTGAATCATCACTGAGTTTTTGGTGTAATTGAAGGATTTGCCATTGGAGGATGCCACACAAGAACGTGAACAAATTTTGTAGCATCTAAATATATAATTTCTTGGGGATAAGAAATCTTGGGAGGGAGGACTATAATGTCCCCTATTTCATAATGAGTCTTTTTGGTGGATAACTGATAGCTTATATTATTCCCATAGGCTAAATCGAGCAATGTAAGGGAATAGTAGTGTGGGGATTACTATTCACATATCACTATTCATGAGTGACTATGCATGATGACATGGCATAATATTGAGGTGGAATAGTGATGAGGTGTCTTGGGGTGATGTGGCTTGGTCCACATATCAATTTTTAATGTTGAAAATGAAGGAGAGAGAAGTGGGGCACAATTATCCACTTGGCCATGTGAAGGAAAAGTAAGAGTATGTGAAAAGATAAATTGATTGAGAATCACATGGGAGTACATGGGAAAATTTAAAATAAGATCATGCATATCCCTTAAACATGTGAGAGAGAGACCCCTTACACATGTGAGAGACAAATTGATTGATAATCACATGGGGTCACATGAGAAAGGTCAAAAGAAGATCCCTTGCACATGTGAGAGAGAGACCCTTGGCACATGTGAGAGACAACATGCACTATTCATGAATAGGGTTCCCTCTTCAAAGTGTGGTACAAATATTTCTCTCTCATCTTCTTCCCTCTCTCTCTTTCTCTTCTTAATTCTATAAGTATGACTCCTCTCCATTACAAATGCATATTTTATAAACATAAACCCTTGTTTATGTGATCTTGAACATTGGTTCAACTTCTTATCTTGGATGAGATATATTCACAATAGTGTTAGTCTTCAGTGGTGAAATATTCTTCCCTAGCTAGTTGATGTTGGTTTTATACAAGATCCAAACTTGGACTTCATTGGATCATACCTCATTTGATGTTGTAATGGTTGTAAATTTGTCATAATTTATGCTTTCTATTTGTAAGAGTTGGTAAATTTGTTGTTGTAAAAAGAGAGTATTGAGAGTACTATATGTTTGTATCCACCATTTTTATATGTATAATCTTATCTATAAATGAATAAAATGTCTTTGGGAACTTGGTGATATACAACTTTCTCTATGAGTGTATTTCAATATGTTTTTAGCAACAATATTGTATGTGGGTATTATGTAATAGGTTGTTGATCATAGTTACATAAGTATGAAAATTATTGTGTCACATTTTATTTATGAAGTGGTTTGTTAATTAAAATCTATTTTTAGTAAATACCCCACTTCATGATATTTTAGTAGTATCAGAGCATATCTATGTAGTTTGGATTAAGTATAGTTTGAGTGTTTGGGTTTAGAGTTTTATTTGATTTAGTAAATATACCCTAAAAAAATATTTTAGTGGTAGTAGATCTTATGATCTTTCCATCATATTAGAAAACTAATATTTTGAATATTATTTATGGAGAAGTTCATCTCTTACTCATGTAGCCTAGAGAAGGCAATTTTAAATATAATTTGAAAAGAAGAATTGGTGATCCTCTAGGAAATCGCAATCCTAAGGCTAAGGTTGAGAGGTAGAGGGTAACATGGGAGATAGAAACCATAAGGATTTTTGCCTTGTGGATGCTCTTAAAAATTTGGTTAGAGGATAGTGGGAGATGTTCTAGTTTATGCAAAAGCTTACGATCAACAATAATGTCAATCAAATGGTGAATCCAATGGTGAGATGAACAACTTGGGAAACCATGTCCAAGTACCTAGTCACACTAGAGCCACTTACGAATCCACATTTAGGCCCCTTATGCATACTTTTATAGTTTAATAGAGCCCACAAGGTGATAGGTAGTAGGAAATAAAATAAAGTCTTGGTGATTATATCTATGAGTGGCAATCCTTGGATGAATAATTACTAGTGGTCATGTCATTAAATGATTTATATCAGTTGAAATACAAAAATAGGCCTAGAGGAGATAAAGAGCACAACTAAGAGTTTAATTATAAGATGGGAAATGTGTCTCTTTCACCTTTTAATGGTTTAAAAAAATGCATTTCTCGTGGATGGATACATAAGTTGGACAACTATTTTGGTTTGTACCCCATGTTCTAGAGGGATGCCATCTATTTTACTTATCTTCACTTGGAAGGTGATGCCCATGATTGGTGCTTCTATGGGATGGTTATGTAGGGTCATAGCCTCATCACTTCATATGTAGATTTTTATCAGAGGTTGATGGAACAATTTGATAAAATAAATCTTAAACATTACTTCAGAGAGCTAGCCCAACTCAAACAAAGGGATTTAGTATATGCCTACATATCTAACTTTCAAAGGATTATAATTATGGTTCCTAATGTTTTCAAGGATAGATTATCTTATCTATTTATTGAAGGATTAAAGGAGCCACTCCATGATTGGGTGAAAGAATTAGACCCACCAACTCTATAAGATACCATCAAAAGAGCTAAGAACTTGGAGTTCTCTACACCCAAATCAAAGGTTCCATCAAAGTTTCTAGCCAAACCTTTTCTACAGAAGCAAAAAAAGGCACTTAAATTTCTAAATAATCCTTTCATAAAAAATGAGGCTAGGAATGAGTTTCAAAGGAAGAAGTTGTGTTATACATGCAAAGACCCATGAGAACTGGGACACAAGTGTAAGGGAATGGGAAAAATACACTACATTGAGGAACTCCCCAAAGAGTACTATAAAACTTTAGATAGTGATGTGTTGGATGATTTGAGCATGGTGGGAATGAGGAGTTAGATCTTAAATAGGTATAGGATCCCACATCATAAGGTACCATTACTACACTTTTTGGTATTACTAGGTACAATACATTCAAGGTTTATGGTGTGCTTTAAGGGAAGTGAATGTTAGTAATGATTAATAATGGGGTAACTCAACTTCATCGATGAGGTATTAGTAATGCAATGAAGAATACAGGTTGAAGAATTTGAGGGATCCAATTTGGTTGTATCATATGGCTTTACTATGGCATGCATTATGTCCCACAACTTAGTATTACATTAGGCATTTGTATAGTGACCGATAGTTTGTATGTGGTTGGTATTGGGAATACCAACATTATTTTAGGTATTTAGTGGATACATTCACTTGGGGAGTTCACTTATAATTTATAGACTATGGAGCTAAAGTTCAAAGTGAATGGGAAGCATGTAGTATTAAGGGGAATGTCCAATAGATCTCTAAGATTATTTACAACCAAAAGTATGGAGAGGACATTCAGGCATAATGATGTAAATTGGGTAGTTCATTGCTTCACTTCAATGAATAATATATGAGGTGGTAAGTAGGATTACCAAACTAACATACAGTCCTTGTTAGATAAGCATAATGGAGTTTTTGGTGAGATGCCTCCAAGGAGACCTCTTGACAGAGGGTTTGAACATGTGATAGAGTTGGAGGAAGGGAATAGACCAATTATCACTAATCCTTATCATCATCCTTAGTATTTTAAGGAATAAATTGAGAATGTTATCATAAATCTACTTGACATGGGATATTTCCATCCTATTTCTAGTCTATTTTCTTCTTTTGTGGTGCTGGTGAAGATGAAAGATGGGAATTTGAGGATGTGTATTGATTATCATGCTCTCAACAAGAAGATGATTAAGAATCGGTATTCCATTCCTAGGATTAACGAGTTTCTTGATGAGTTAAATGGAGTAGAATTCTTCTCTAAGATTGATCTATGTTCAAGATACAATCAGATTAGAGTGTGGGAGTAGGATGTACATAAGATAGCCTTCAAGTGACATTATGGGTACTATGAGTTTTTAGGGATGCCATTAGGGTTGGCTAATGATCCAACTACATTCTAGTCTTATATTAACCATGTCTTCAATTTCCACCTACAAAAATTTGTTCTAGTGTTCATTGAAGACATCTTGATATATAACAAAGGATGGGAAGAACACCTTAAACACCTTGATGAGGTCTTGTATATTATGGGAGCATAGTCACTTTATAGTAACATGCCCAGTGTTAGCATTACTAGATTTTTCACAGCCATTCATTCTTTAATGTGATGATTCAGGTGTGAGTATCGATGTTGTGTTGACGTAGAATAGGCATCCCATTGCTTATGAGATTTAGAATATGAGTATTTTAGAATTTGGGGACTCTAATTATGAGAAATAGATGACATAATTTTTTCATGACTTGGTCAAATTATGATAGTATTTGGTGAGAAACAAGTTTGTGGTTCGAATGGATCAAAATAGCTTGAGGTATTTCATGGAGAAAAAGGACATAAATAATCATCAACAAAAGTGGGTAAGAAAGATATAGGATTATGATTTTGATATAGAGTATGTGAAGGGAAAGAATAATGTAGTAGTTGATGCATTATCTAGGTAGCCATCCATTTGCTCTATGACATAGATTTCAGTGGATTAGAAGGCTCATATCTTGGTTGAGTATTCTAAGAACTAGTTTGCTCGTGATATATTGGATGGATTGATATAAGATGATAGGTGTAAGGTTGTGGATGATGTGATATTATACAAGGGTAGGGTATACCTTGTGCCTGAGTCATGAATGAAGAAGAAGATCTTGAGTTCCATACATGACACACCATTGGTAGGACATCTAAGGTACTTCAAGACTTATAGATATATCTAGGAGACATTTGCTTGAAGAGGATTGAAGGACAATGTCATCAATCATATTAAAGAGTGTGTTGTTTTTCAACAGATCAAATTTTAGCACTCATTCCCTATAGGGTTAATTCAACCATTTCCCATTCTAAACAAAAAATGGGAGAGTATTTCAATGGATTTAATTACAAGCTTGTCCAAGGCTTAGGATAAGAATTAAATTTATGTGGTGATCATCATATTGACCAATTATGCTAATTTATTTACAATATAGATATAGTATAATCCACTATAGGTAATGGCATTGTTCTTTGAGGAGGTTTTTAGGCTACATGGATTGCCTAAGAACATAGTTAGTGATTATGACAATAGATTCATGAGTACATTTTGGTAGGATATATTTAGGTTAATAGGTACATAGTTGACACTAAGTACCAGTTATCATCTATAGAATGATGGTAATACTAAGATCATAAATAAATGGATAGAAGGATATTTGTGAGTTATGTGGTAGGCCATCAGAAAGCATGGGTTAAGTGGTTATACTTGGGTGAGTATTGATAAAATATGACCCATCATATGAGCATTGGTATGACACCATTCAAATAAATTTATGGGTATGATGCCTCATCATTCATTGATTTGGTGATATCAAATAATTGAGCTCCCAAATCTCATGAACATATTGAAGTAAATAAGGACATCATGAAATCTCTCAAGGAGAATATGTAGTAAGCACAAAACTAGTAGAAGAAGTATGTTGATAGGCATAGGATGGAGAGATCATTTGATGTGGGGGACTTGGTGTTTTTTCACTTTCAGTCTTATAAGCAATCCTTCTTGAAGAAGAGTGGTACTAAAAAATTAAAGCCATTATTCTATGAGATTTATAGGATTCTAAGATGGATTGGTGAGGTTACACATGAGTTAGAATTACCTTGAGCATAGTAGGATACACAATGTTTTTCATGTGTCTTGCCTCAAAAAGGGCATTTGGATAAAATATTGATCCATCTTCTAAGTTTACACTAGTAGATGAGGAGAAAAAGTTGATTTTAGTTCTAGCATCAATTATTGAGGTGCAAGAGAAGAAGCTTATGAAATGAGTCATCACTAAGTTTTTGCTATGGTGGAAGGATTTTCCATTAGATGATGCCACGTGGGATGGTGAACAAATTTTTTAGCATCCAAATATATAATTGCTTGGGGACAAATAATCTTGAAAAGGGTGGACTATAATGTCCCTTATTTACTAATGAGTTTTTTGGTAGATAACCAATAGCCTATTTTATTCCCATAGGGTAAATCAAGTAATGTAATGGAATAGTAGTGTGAGTATTACTATTCACTAATTATTATTCACGGGCACTATTCATAGATCACTATTCATGAGTGACGGTGCATGATGACATGGCATATTATTAAGGTGGCATAATGATGAGGTGTTTTGGGGTGATGTGGCTTGGCCCACATATCATTTTTAATGTTGAAAATGGAGGAGAGAGAAGTGGGGTGGAATTATCCACTTGGCCATGTGAAGGAATAGTAAGAGCATGTGAAAAGATAAATTGATTGAGAATCACATGGGAACACATGGGAAAAATAAAAATAAGATCATGAGGATCACTCATACATGTGTGAGAGAGACCCCTTATACATATGAGAGAAAAATTGATTGATAATCACATGGGGTCACATGAGAAAGGTCAAAATAAGATCCCTTACACATGTGAGAGAGAGACCCTTGGCACATATGAGAGACAACATGCACTATTCATGAATAGTGTTCCCTCTTCAAAGTGTGGCACAAATCTTTCTCTCTCATGTTATTACCTCTCTTTCTCTTTCTCTTTATAATTATATAAGTATGACTCTTCTCCATTGTAAATGCATATTTTACAAACAACAACACCCCCCCCCCCCCCACCCTTATTTTGTGATCTTGAACATTGGTTTAAGTTCTTATCTTGGAGGAGAGATATTCACAAGAGTGCTAGTATTCAATGGTGAAAGATTTTTCCCTAGCTAGATGATGTTGGTTTCATACAGGAGCCAAACTTGGAATTCATTGGAGCATGCCTCATTTGATGTTTTAATGATTTTAAATTTTTCATAGTTTATGTTTTCTATTTATAAGAGTTGGTAAATCTATTATTGTAAGAAGAGAGCATTGCGAGTAGTATGTGTTTGTATCTACCATTGTTATATGTGTAATATTTTTTACAAATGAAGAATATGACTTTGGGAACTTGTTGATATAAAAATTTCTATATGAGTGTATTTCAATATGTTTTTAGAAAAAATATCATATGTGGGTATTATGTAATAGGTTGTTGATCATAGTTACACAAATCTGAAGATTATTGTGTCACAGGTGATTTAGGAAGTAGTTTGTTAAGTAAGTTCTATTTTTAGTAAATATCCCACTTCATGATATTTCAGTAGTATCAGAGCCTATCTGTATAATTTATATTAAGAATAGTTTGAGTGTTTGGGTTTAGAGTTTTATGTGTTTTAGTAAATATCCCCTTAAAAGATTATTTCAGTTGTTTTTTGAAATTTTACTCTCTTCTCTCTCTTTGTTGAAATTTTTTTATTGAAATAATTGTTTGAAGAAAGAAATATTAGTGCTGTTTACATTTTATGTTAAATGGATTTTGTTTGAATACAATGAACACCTATGTCCTCTTGAACTCTCAATGAAAATACATTTTGGAAATAAAAATAGTTTTTTTGTGTTGTATAGTTATTGTGAGAAAAATCATTTACTTCCCTCTCTTCTCCATTTCTAAAATGATCATGAAATTTCACATTTTTTGGTACTAGTATATTTAAGAAGTAAATGGGTGAAAATTATTTATTTTGAGATTGTTACAAATTGAAAGGTGTAAGACAATATGTTTGAGAATATGTATGTTGTTTAAATAAATGGATGTGTAATATATTTGGCTCTCTTTTTCTCTCAAGAATCTCAAATATATTTACTTATATATATATATATATATATATATATATATATTTGAAAGTGAAAATAAAAATTAGTCATCTATTGAAGTTATGTGCTACCAAAAACAATGTGATAATTATTTATTTTAAAATTATACGAAGAAAGTGGTTTATATATATATATATATATATATATATATATATGTCTGTGTGTGTGTGTGTGAAAATGAAAAATTAATTCTATCTCAATATTCACCTTTCTTTTGTTAATTTTTTTGTAATTGTAAAATGTAAACACATGTTTAAGTTCATTAACATGCTTTAAAGCATGTTTTTTTGTGTAAACAAAAGAAGGGAAATGTTTATGACTAAATTTATAAGGATTTTTAAATGCCTTTTGATATATATATGGACACACACACACACACACACACACACACACACACATACATTTATTTTATATGGTAAAAATCCTAGTTTTACATGGACTAGGAATCAAAATAGAAGTAAAAAGAAACAAGCCCAATGGGTTGAGAGTCAAAAGCAAAAAAAGTACTAACAACTTACTAACCATATGAACAAAAATAAAAATTAAATTAAATGATAAAGCTATTCTAGGAGGGGGTATACCTCCATAAGTACCTTTACAGCCTCTATCTCCTCCTATGCAACCTATTTATTCTTGGTGATTCTGGCCCTAGTTCTATTTTGTGGGCCTTCTACATTCTCCTTAGGTAGGATCATTATGGGTCTCTCTTATAGTTGTTCCTTCATAGAGGTCTTTTTGGTGGGGGATTTTTGTGGTAACTTAGGGGAAGAATTCTCTACCTCTTTAATAAGTTGATTTTGGGGGGTCCCTTTATCCTTTTTTAGTTGAGAGAAATACTAAATCATTTTGGATACCTTATTCATGTAATTCCAATCTTGGATTAAACCTGCCAAACACATCCCTAACTCATGAAGTTTGTTATTAAACCTTTCCAATTGGTCCTTGTTTTTTTTAATCACCTATATAAAGGAGGTTTTATCTTTCCCCTTTTCCTCCCTTGAGTTTCCTTCCTCCAAAAAAAGGGTTTAGGCTTGAAAACATAGAGTTTTAGGGGAGGATCCACAGTTGAGATTTTAAAATTGGGGATAACATGGGAAAAACTAGGTATCAAGTAGTGAGATCCTAAGGTAGGATCTTCCTATAGGGAGTACTCCTTAGTGAAGGACCCCTTCATTAGAACTTTCTTACCCTAAAGGGTCTTTCCATGTTTTACGAGTAGGGAATGAGTCCTTAGTGGATGATAGGATTAGCTTCATTGATCTAGTATGTGAGAGAAATACTCTCTAGGGATTTTAGAAGGAAATAAGGAAGGCTAATTTTGAAGCCTTGAAAATGGTTCAGCAAGAGGAAGTGATGTGAAAAAATGAGAGTATACTTACCTTTGAGGGTGATATACTTCATTATCTACAAGCATAATTTAGGCCAATGATGTAAAATATCTGAGTGAGGAAATCCCTTTTTGTCTATTTTAATGATCTCATTAGATCAAAAAAACCTATGCAAGAGTTTCTATTTATTTGATTGATCTTTGAAGGCTTGTGTTCCTTCACATGACATCCTTGTAACTTCACCTATTGGTTCCTCTATTATGGAGATTATAATACCTCTTACTTCCACAAACCTCTTGTTTCACACTATAACACATTCTTTTGATAAGTTGACATTATGATCAATGACCCTCAACATAAATTTAGTGAGTCCTGCTCTATGTAGCTTCCTCCAAAACTTTTTCATTATTCTAACCTATGAATAGGATGTTAGTTCAAGTCTATCCTTGTCTCTACCCATCTTAACTATAGCCTAAAATATTAAGTCAAAGATGGAATTTGCCAAACCCTGATAAGAATTAGAGCCAATGACTTGAGATAAACATGAAGTACACATTTTATCCCCCCCTTCATTATTAACTTTCCATGTGGTGAAATGATGGTAGGTTATGATTTTTGAATGCATTTATTTAATATGTAATATCCATATGTGTGATGGTTGTGTCACCATCCTATCTAGAAATAACTTCATTTTTAATTGTTGACATGAAATTTTTAGGGATACGACATCCAACATTATAGGTAAATAAAAGAGGGAGACCATATATGATATTAGCAAGTAATTATTCCATCCCATTCCCCTCATGATATGTGTGAATGATGGAAAAATGTGCCATCCCCATCAATCTTTGCTTGGCATCATATATTATGGATTTTATTGTGTGTTAAGGGGTGGTTTTATCTTATAAAACATTAAGGATATTGAGAGAGTCCCCTTTAATGATTATTTTATCCATTTTGAGGATAACGACAAGCTGAATACCCTAGAGTGCTACCATGGCTTTGGCCACATGGTTGGTCTAAATTCCTAGGGGACCTACATAAGTAACAATCAACATTCCCTTCAAATTTATTATGGCACCTCCACCACTTAAAGGGCCTATATTTCCTTTTGAATATCCATCAAAGTTGAGCTTAACCCAACCCTCAGGTGGAGGCTTCCACCTAACATGTTCATGCACCAAATATATGGAAGGAGACCTAATTTTCTGTACTACCTCCCATTTTTTGAAGATAAACTATTCAAAGATAGATCTTGGGTTTTTGTCCATGGGGGAGGCTCTCCAATTCTTAGTGATGGCATGATAATGACAAAAAAATACCACTTTTATTTGGTCTCTTTTATTTTAAAATAGACTATCATTTTGATATTTCCAAAACCCCAAAATTAGTGTGGAAAGGAAATATTCTAAAGGAAGGATAGGGATGGAAGGCTCTAAGGAGGTTTTTAATACCCAATGAGATCAAGAATGTTGTCCAGTTTAACCAATGATAGATTAAATTTATTCAAAATACATTGAAGTAGGTATGAACTGAATGATCAGGATAAAAGCAAATGATGGAATGAGTCCTCAACTTCCGTACATAATGGGTATCGACTAGGTATGATGAGTCATCTTTTTGTCAAGTTGTCCACTATTAGGATCTTGTCTTGAGTAGCCATCCAAAATAAGAAATTTACCTTATGATTTATGTGTTTAATCCATAAGTCTTTCTATTAGTTACATTCATCTTCTGGTTCTAGGTCAATAACATGTCTAGAGGATATCGAGTATTGGCCACTGTCATCAACCACCCATAAAAAATGATCTTGTTTAGGGAACATGAGGATGTGAACTTGTCTAATGGATGAATTGAGATTTTGAATCACCTAAACTTATTCAAAACTACAACCTTAAATGGGGAGGACTTTCCAAGATTTTGATCCTTCAATCACATCCCAATAATCTTTGACATTGGTGCTCCATATTTCCTTGAACCCTAAACATAAATTTTCCCAAATACCCTATGAAGTAAGGGGGAGAGTGGACATCTAGGCACCCTCCTATAAATCAATTTTTGTCCCATTTTTTATTTGACATTTAATTACTTTTATTAGTGGGTCCTTGTAGATAGCCTTGTATAAGGCATATCTATTAATTGGGCCTTCTTATCAAAGTAGGCAATCTTCCTCAGAACCTTATAGGTATTTGGCCTTAAATATTCTAGCTTATTCTCTATATTTTTTCATATAATTCTAGCCCATTTTTACTAGGAGGGCCTAGTTCATAGACTTAATTCTTCTGCACCCCAATTCCCCATTTACTTTAGGTAGGTAGGCATTTTTTCAAGATACCAGGTGAAACTTGAAATGGTGCTCAATACCCCTCCATAATAACTTTTTTTAAATTTGTTCTATCTTAATTGAAACCTTTATTAGAATCTATAAGATTGATATTAAGTATACTGAGATGATCTATAGCAAGGCTTTGAGCAGATAAAATTTTCTAGCTTGGGTAAGAAAATGACCTTTCCACCCTTCAAGTTTTTTTTGAATTCTATCGATGAGGGGATTCTAAAAATCAGATTCCATTTTGCCTTAAAACAATGTAACACCCAAATACGTTGTTGGTAATTGACTCACCGACATTCTAGAATTCTTGCAATCCTTTTCTATAGGATAACAAGAGTATTGATAAAGAAAAGGGAACTCTTGCATACATTTATACATTTGTTAGAAATAGATTCATAATTCTTGAGAATGGATTTTAATTGTTTGGCTTCCTCTACCTAAGCCTCTCCTAAGATGATTGTGTCATCTACAAATTGTTCATGGGTGACTAGTTCATTTTTAAGTGTTATAGAGATGCCTTTTATCAAACCTTACACATGGGTCTTCAAGAATCTTCCCCCTAAGGTTTATGCCACTATAATGAAAAGATAGGGGGAGAGAGGGTCCCCCTATCTTAGACCTCTAGAATTTGATAAAAAGCCTTTATGGAATCTATTCAAAATTATGGAAAATTTGGACATGGTAATGCAGTTCCATATGATTTTTCTTAGGTCCTAGTTAAATCCCAATTTCTTAAGGATCTTCACTAAGAAATTATAGGAAACTTGATCATATGCTTTATTCATGTCCATCTTAACAAAAATACTTTGTCTTGGGGATTTAGATATAGAGTGGATGGATTCATACACCAAGATAATTCCATATGTTATTTATCTTTTGGCCAAGAATGCACCCTGTTGTTCCCTAATAACTTCATCTAGAAGGTGTTATATTCTTTTCACCAAGATGGCTAAGTAAATTTTGTAAGTTGTATTACATAGGTTGATTGGATGGAAGTCCTATAGATTGTTTTCTCTTGGATTTTTATGAATAAGTACCAAAAAAATCATTGTTCATTTCTCATAGAATAGTTCTATAATGGAAGAATTTGCTCACTACTACCTCAAATCCAATGTGGACAATATCCCAAATATTTTGAAAGAAGAAGGGGGGAGGCCATCAAGACTGGAATCCTTGAATCCATCCATCACAAAAACAATTTTTTTTACCTCTTCTACTGATGTTTTTGGTTAATGTAGCATTGTTATAATAAAAAATAACCTTATTGAAATTATTCAAATTACTATCAACCAAATATTCATCTAGGGATCCTTCTTCTATGAATAGATTTTTGAAGAAATTGATTGTGTTGTAAGATATCTCCTCATCTTATTTAATAATATTTCCATTATCCATTTCCATTTGTGTTATTCTATTTATGTTCCTATGTTTGGTCACTGAGTGATGGAAGAACTTGGTATTTATGTCTCCTTCCTACAACCAACTATACCTAGATTTTTGTTTCTAGTAAGACTATTCTCTTGCCTCTAAGTTATGGAGTTGGCAAAATTTTTTCCTTTTTGGTATATCTATTCATTGATACCTTCCAAAGTTGAAATTTATTCAATAATCATTAATTATTTATCTAAATCCTTTTTGTATAAAAATGTCACCAAAAACTTTCTTGTTCCATTTTTTTAGTTTTACTTTGAGGAAGTTTAGTTTTTTTAGCTAGGATATACATATTAGTACCCAAGAAGGGTTATTTACACCATTCATTTAGAGATTAAATCAAATTTGGGTGGTGGATATACATAATTTTGAATCTAAAAGGAATATTATTTGGTTTTGAAATATTTTCTCCTTCAAAAATTAGGGGATTGTGGTCAAAACCAATTCTAGGTAAAGAGAAGATACTACTGGTGAATTGGATATCCCAATTTAAGGAGATCAAGACTCTATCAAGGTGGGCCTAAATTAGAGTATCTCCCATACTCCTATTGGAAAAAGTGAATGAGTTACCTTTTAGGTCCACATACACTATGCTTACTCTTGAGATGAAATCATTAAAATCTAGCATGCTTTTAGCGAGGTCTCTTGGTCCCCCACTTTTTCCCTAGGAGTAAGTAGGGTATTAAAATTACCAGCTATAATATAATTCCATCTATCACAAGCCCTATAGAATGAGAGTAAATCCTCCCATAGTCTATTCCATGAATTTTTGGAGTTTAGGGCATAAATGTTGGATATAATCCATTCCTCATTACTGTCTAAGTCTCTAAATATAATAGAAATCTGATCACTAGTTTTCCAAAAAACAATGGCTTCTATGTTTTCTAGATTCCAAAAGATTTCAAAACTCCCTGAGGCTCCTTGGATTTGAGTATAGCTACACATACACTGGCCTTACTCTATATTTTTAGACATTTTAGTTTCTTGGACCAGTAAGATGATTGTGTAAATTATTTTCCTAATATTGTAGAGGGTATTTTATTTTTTGGGGTTGTTTAACCCTCTAACATTCCATGTAATGATATTCATTTCTTATCCTTGGTTAGTTTGAGGGTTTATTAGGAATCCTTTGTAATTTCTTTTTATGTTTCAATATTTCATGTGACCATTTAGGGAGATCTACCTACTATTTTAGAATGACACCAATATTAGCTTTCTTTCTCCCTATTCTATTCTTAGAAAGAGTAGTGAACCCATCATATTGGATTGAATCTAGGGTTGGTGATTTACTCGAAGAGCATTGTACCTTATCTATGGAGGGATCTGAGAGATTAAGAGGGGAAGATGTTAGGGCATCCTCTAAATGAGGTCTATTTTCATTGTTCAAGTCAATAAAAAGTAAAATTTTATGATTTAAAGCCCAGGATACCTTTGAGAAAGTTATATGTTTCAAAGTCTGATACAAACCCAAAGGTTTATCCAATATAGGTGATAGGGGTGGGGCAGAACAATGGAAATTTCAAGGGATTGTGAAGGGGAAAATAGAGGAGGAGAAGCTCTAAGGACCCTCTCAAGGGTAGGGGGAATTTAGCTTAGGATTGAGTTTGGCAGGGTTGAGAAGGGGCTTTATCATAAGATTAACAAGGCTTAATATTCCAAGAAGAAGGGATGCATGGGGATGTCTAGGGAGTGACTACCACCATTTTAATTTGTGGGGTGGGTCTAGGAGAGGGGATATTCATTAGAGGGGAACCAAGAATGCCCAATGATAGAGGGAATAAGTCACCTTGAATATTAGAGGCCATTAATGAAAAAGTGGATTAAAAGAGTTTTTATAATAAATACCTATTGGGGATCCTGAAATAGGAACACTTGGTGAAACTTTAGGTGTTTTGATCTTCAAAGGTGGATCATCTCTATGTTCTAACTGTGGAGCAAATTTTTGAGTCCATGCTTTTTTGGGAGTTATAGGCACCTAATTATTATTTAGATAGTCCTTTTGCATATGACTTGGGATGTTACAACATGGATAAATAATATATTTGTTCTTGTACACAATTTGCTATATCTATTATACATATTTGGACTTGATTTTGATCTTGTAAAAAAGCAATTTTCCCATTGGTGGAAGATGTGAATTTGGGATACAACCATCCTTTAATGAGAAAGGGTAATATATCAATAGTTATGGGCTATCATAGAGATTTGGCAATCCCTATAATGAATTTTGAGTGCCAGTATTCTAGGGGAAGTTCTAGGAAAAGGACCCACATCAGGATGTTATCCATGGTAGTAATGCTAAGATTTGAAGTAGCCTTTTACCTCCTAATGAAAACACTCAATTTTCTCATGAATCAAGTCCCTTAAGAAAGGACTATAATGCAATATTATTGTAAAGATAAATTAATCATAAAAAACCCTCTAGCCAAGGTGACTACCTCCAAGTGTCCTTTGGATTTTCATTATAAGCTAGACTAACTACAAAAGGAATCTATGTTTGGCTAAAAACTGTTCACCCCAGCCAAAATAGATTTTTCCAATTCCACATTGGCCAATTCCACCAAAATATTGGGAACAATAACAAAAACCTCATTTTTTGACAACTAGGAAGATATGAAAGTCCAATCATTCATGGCCCATGAAAATTTTACCTTTTACTCTATCCACTTAAGATAGTGGGGGCACGTTGGAAGAATGTAATCCATTTAAAACCTATTGTTTGTCAAAATTGTCAGTCAATGCCATGGGAATATACAATTATTTTGGACCTTTATCCACCATGGATTTCCCTTAAGGAGCGTCATTGGGGTATCGTTGACTTCAGAGTAGTCATTTTACTCATATTATTGTATCCTAGCTTCGTAATAGTATCCTCAAAGACATTCGAGTTTTCTCACTCAAATAGAAATTCAAAATGTTGAGGGTCTTCTGCCACTTTCCCCCCACCTTACTCACTCTCTATTTTTAGGGTTCATTGAGGAGGCACATTATCTAACCATATATATATATATATATATATATATATATATATATATATATATCTGTGTGTGTGTGTGTGTGTTTATATTAATAATTTTTTTATTAAGTTCATAGTTTTCTTTTATGATTTTTTAATGATAAAATAATACATGTATATAACAATAATAATAAGAGAAAAAACATATAATAAAAAGTGGGTAAAGGTGGGGCACCATTGTCCTAACACCAAGCCTTCTTTTTTAGGAAGGAGTTTGGGTGTCTGGACAAATAGTCCCCCCCGACACACCCCTTACCTTTGATTGAGGTTGCTAGTAACAAGCCAAGTGCAACCAAGGGCATGTAGCCTGACCACAGTGTGGTTAGAACATGCACAACCTATCATGGCTTGACCATCCTTGAAACCCCCTTTTCCCCTCAACCCATCCTCCCTCCCCACACACATATAGACACATAGATTTCTATATTTTATTTTTTTGAAAATAAAAATATATACACAAAGTATGAATATAAATAAAAATAAAAATTTATTGTTTAGTTATATACACACAAAAAAAAATTGTAAAAAAGATGCATATATTGAATAAAGATATATATAATGAGTGTATACACCAAATTGGAATGGATTTGATCTTATTGTTTTCTCCTCCTTGAAGCTCCATCTCTAAAACCTACAAAAATAAAATGAAATAATGTAAATGAAAATAAAATGAAAAAAATAACTTTTTTATCTTACCACAAAGAAGTTTAGGGAAACCTTGGGAAACCCTAGATCAAGTGGTGGAGATCCAATCAATCTAAGGGTGGAGGTTTAACCCATCTAAACTTAATTAAAATGGGTAATTTTTATGTTTGTTTTATTACCTTAAATAAATTAATTTCACCCCTAACTCTTTCCTTGGGCCTCTTTTTATTTATTTGTGCAATCTTGAAAATTAATTCCTCTAAATCATTTTAAATACCCTTAAATTTGGCTATTTAAATGGTATTATTTAATTCCATTATGAGAAAATTTTTAAATAAATGGGATCAATGTTTTTGACAGATGGAAATTTGGCCATAAGGCCAAATTACACATGAACTAGTATATGAGCTAATTTTAAATCATGTAGTCCATGGTAAACCTAACCCTTTGAAACAAGATATTGTGACTTTGAAATAACTAAATGAGTGATTTTATGCCTAATTCAAATTTATTTAAATACCTTTTGGAAATTTTATCAATTAAATATATAAATTAGTAAATCATCAAAACTAAGGGTTGAAACCAATTTCATTAGGCTGTGGATTATGTGAACAATATTTAGAGAATTTTTAAACATTTTGAAAACCATTTTTTCCTATCAATACTAGATGATGTTTACTAGAAAAAAAATGAAATGACATTTCTCTCTCCCAAAGGCATTTAAAAATTGACATAAAATAAAATTTTAAATTAAGATTTTCAAATTCTAAGACTTGGAAATAGTCATTTTTGATAAGAAATATGTAATCATTAATTAGATCAATTTTATACCCAAATTTGATTTGGAATCAATGAAAATAAAATATCAAGGAATGTTATTTATCAAAACTAAGAGTTTTACCCAATTTACAAAATCTTAAAATTACCAATATAATTTAATAAAATAATTTTTATTTTAAGTTCTGCTATTTTTAATAAGCTGATTTCTGAAGCTGATTTATAGAGAAATTTTGTAAGATAGATTTTAGCCTATTCAATTCAGTTTGGAATGCTTAGTAAAATTGTCTGTTATTCAAAATTAAATTATTCCAAATATTTAAATGTGTTGACTCTATCTTAGAGAATAGGTTGTTATAACTATAAAAATTTATCTCTCTAATTATAAATTAAACCAAAGGTGTTTCTAAACTTGTTTTATCCAACTTGGAGTTGGTGTCTTTTATCACTCTCCAAAGCTTCATTTGTAAATAAAAATTATTTAAATGTCTTATTTATAATTCTTAGTGAATTTAATTTCTATGATATTATCTATTATCCTAAAACATTTTTAATGACCTTAGGTCATTTTTTGAGTTGTAATCCTTCTTAGTTATGTAAGGCCCTAGTCACACCTTGTTAAGTCAAAATGAGTCTTTTTAGTGATTGAATTTGATCATAATTTTGGAATAACTCTTACCTTTTGTGCTTGGAATTATAAGTAAAAAATTAAGTAAATTATTTTTGATACATTCCTTGTCAACTATTAATAGTGCCTAGATACATTTGGGTCAGCTAGTGGCCACAACATTACCCATAAAGGGTAATCACACTTGTCTAATCATATGACTAATTGATAAAAGCCAAATGTTATCACTTTGAACTAACACTCATTTATTAATGATTGAAATATAACTAGATATGATTCTACATGTGAATGGATCATCATAGATATAGGTATCTTAGGGAGTGGGTGAAGGATTAGATAACTAACCTTTAAGATGCTCTTTATGTGGGTGTTATCAACCAAATTGAGGATGTTCTTGGGGAAAATTCATATATAAATAACCCTTATGATGTTCCCTGGAGTGGAAAATTTATAACTAACCTTAGATCGTTCTTGTAACACGTTATTAAATGACTAACTCTTAAAACACTTGTTTCAATATAAATTTTATAAGTGTTTTTTTTGCATTTATATATCTTGCTAGTTTTTAGTTGTGTGGTATACTCACATGTGTAGTTATTTTGAGTTAGTGAGCCTTATTTATTATTAGGATTTGATCTTATTTTCTCCTATATTAACCTTGGAATCCATTAGAGACTCATTTAAGAGATAGAACTTCTTTGAGAAATGTAAGTCAGATATTATTGAGAATTTTACCTCTTTGGAACAAGAGAACATAGGTTTCTTGTCATTTTTGACTCTCATGTGTGTCATTGTGTGGGAGTTCTTTGGGTAAGAACATGAATCTTGTGAAATTTTTAGTTTATGATTAATGACCTTTGTATGTGTCATTCCTTTTTAGTAGATTATGAGAGCTTATCAGCTCATTTAGATGACATGTGAGATCCCTTGTTGGCCTAAATTTCCAACCCTTTCTTGGTGATGATGTTTCATAGAGGATTCCATCACAAGTGAAATGAGAACTACATCAAACCCTAATTATCAGGAGTGTATATATAGGTTTCCCAAGTTGTGGTGGGGGCATCAGGTCTATGTTTTTATAGGATAGGTTAGGGATTTCTCACTATCATCTTTCATGTTGGGTGAATGTGATAATGTTGGATTAAATTTTTATATAACATTAATTAAATGAAATTATATATTGATCATAATATGGTTGATGTCAATCCCTTATCGTGGAGTAATCAAATTTTAAATCTAGTTTGGATCATGACCTCACTCTATTGTGATGGTATTTCACTTCTTATAAAAGCCTTATGGTGGAAAGTAAACATAATTAAATGATTACCTAATTCACTAATTAATTGTGTGTCACACTCCTTTGTAACATTATAAAAATTACACAATAGTTTTTATACTTAATAACTACTGTTAATAAGTAAACATATTTAAATTAGATTAGTAAAAAATAATTATATGGGTTATTGGACAAAAGATTGTTATCATAACCTAATAACTCTAGGTTGATTATTTGTTAGCCACCATTCCCTAACACATTTTAATATTATAATATTGAAATATGTCACATGAATATACTATGAGTAATTCATGCAACAAGAATAAAAAAGAATCATCACTTGAGATTTTGGTGTAATTAACCCAACAATCCTCCAAACCCTTTAGCATATGTCAAATGTTTTGGATGAGAGACTACCTCAAGATAAATAACTATAAAATATATCCTCTTTTTATAAATTAAATATGTTTAGGTCCACACCATATCCCAAATATATGACATGTAGACCATGTTGTATATGAGGTTGTGCTACATGATAGTGGAAGATGTGGGAGAGGCACTCCCATTCGCCATATGTGATGGATTCCTCTTGTTATAGGAGGTGTGTTGCCTTGAGATAGGATCCCAATCAGATTTAAGTATGAAATTATACACATGAGAGAGCTATGGATATTATATATGTAAGACCAAGCAAACCACTAGGAACCCCACCTAGGGAAAGACCTTATTTGGAGGCATGATACTTGTGTGGAGTTACAGGCCACTTTGTCCTATATTTCCCATAAAGAGTATATTTATCCTTTTGAACTATCATGGATGGACAAGGGGGTTGGATATAAGATGAGTAAAATTCCAAAGGACTTCATGTTGTTAGTAATAGGGAACTAAGGGCAGGTCCATCAAAACCTTGAGTTTGGCTAGATTTGGGGGGAATTTTTTTGTTATAACATAATATTAAGTTACCATACTTAGTGATATTATACTCATTTTATGAGGCACTGGGTACCAATTTTGTACTTTTGGATACTTCTATGGATATTTAACTTTGATATTTTAAATGTCACTTTATAAATGGAAAATTGTTCATCTTAATTTGTATAACTATTCTTGGGTAATCACTTATCATGGTATTTTTAAATAATTTTTATTTTGGAATCATCTAAAATAAGTAATAAATGGGACTCTAAAGCATGATAATTTTTAAACAAAAAATAATAAATACAATAACTTTTGAAAATATGAGCTTTAAAACCAGAGAAAATTAGAAAAACCTAAATGTAAATAAAAATAATTCCTAAATAGTTTTAAAAAATGGGATTAAAAAAATATTTATAAGGCACCTAGACCACCTATTAAAAATATATCTTTAGAGACCAACATCTAGATAGGGATGTTCTCAAGGGGAGATGTTAGCTTGGTAACAATTGAGAGTATTTTTTGAGATAATTTTCATGAGATGCTTCTGAGACTGAGATTCCATGTACAAGGGTTTTCATTTTTTTTTAAAATAATAATAATAATAATAATATTATTATTATTATTATTATTATTATTATTATTATTATTATTATTATTATTATTATTTTGAGTTTGGTAGTGATGGGTGTTTTAGTGGCACTATTAAGGAGGATGATATTATAGTTTTTTTCTCTTACCTCTAAGAGGTAATTTAGTTAATATTTATCTCACATCTAGGAGGTAATTGAGATATTTTTCTTTTAAATCTGAGATGTAATCAAGTTATTTTTCTCTTACCTCTAGGAGGCAATAAAGAATTATTTACTACTCCCCTTGGGTGGCTTAGTAAGCCAAATAATGCTCATGATGTGATCTATTTTCAACATTGTTTGTTGAAACTTATTTTGTTTTGATTGACAATTTTTTTGTTTTGAAACCAACACCACATTTTGTTTTTGAATATTGATAAAATTATTCAACTGATCATTGAATTGTTGAAATTTAAAGTTATAAATTCAAAGTTTAAAATTTATTTTTCCTTTGAGACTAAATAGTCTTAATATTTTTTTTCTATTTTTTATTATTTGATTGATTGATTAGAGTTTATTTTCCCTTTTTGAATTTACATGTTGGTTCATATATGTTTGTAATGTGTATAATTGGTATCTTTTGTGTTTATATGGAAGAATACCTAGTTTAGAAGATAGCTATTGGGTCAATATGGGAACTTGTATGGGAGGTTTAAGAAGGATTTTATTGGAAGGTCTAAGGAGGTTATTTTCAAAACACAATCATTTTACTTTTATTTCAGCATTGATATGGCTTCATTCAAATATTACTTTATTTTTCTTGCACAATGAACCCTTGTTATGGGATGGTGCCTAGTTTAGTCAGTATATTATCACGTTAGAATAATATTATTATTGTACATGTTACTTTGAATAATTATACAATGACAATATATATTAGGTTTTAATTGGCTTGGGACAATATGAAACTATGGAAACTACCTAAAGAAAACTAATATTAGCTAATTGACTTAAAAACCTTCTTAAACTGGAAGAGAAACAAATTTTACAATAATAGAATTGATAATTATAAAATTTAAATAAGACAAAACACTTGTGAATGATTTTAATTATAATAAGGACATTAAAAACCTATAATATAATCTATGGTATTTGAAAACATAATTTAAAATTGTTGGTGTATCCATGTTACCTTAAGTTTCATGATTTGTAACCTAGTATGCCCTTTATAAATATGTGGTTCTTAAAACCCTTTGTGTTAGTTTGGCACATTGAGTATAATGATTTTATAAGGGGAATAATATATAATACCCCATGTGAGGGACCCAATTTCCTTACAAATTTGATATTTATTCTAATGCAATTGCATGAGCTTAAAGAATTTGAATTGTGGGTCCCTCCTTATATATTAATAGATCAATGGTTGTAAATAGTTTAATAAATAATAATTAAATTTTAAATTTAATAATATATATATATATATATATATATATATATATATATATATATATATATATATATATATTATTAATACTTAAAATAACTTAAATTATTATTAAAGGTTCATATGCCTCCTAGAGAGGTTATGAACCCTATCCCATAGGTCTTTTAGAAAACATATAACTTAAAGTATTAATAATTCACACACACACACACACACACACGCGTGCACACACACACACACACACACACACACACACACACACACACACACACACACACACACACACACACACACACACACACACACACACACACACACACACACACACACACACACACACACACACACACACACACACACACACACACATGAATTATCAATATTTAAAATAACTTAAATTATTATTAAAGGTTCATATGCCTCCTAGAGAGGTTATGAACCCTATCCCATAGGTCTTTCAGAAAACCTATAACCCTAGGGTCCTCATCTAGTTGGTGAGCATGATCCACTTTTTTGAGTATTTTGGAAGTTGTGTAATTTAAAATTATTTGGATGTAAAGAACACATGTGGATAAGTAATAAAATTTATTTTTGTGTAATACTTTGGTTTCAAGCAAGTCCATAATGTGCAATAAAATTATGGGTATTTTTATAACATAAAAGGATCCATGTAAGGGATGGTACTCCATTCATTCAATGAGTTTGGGAAGAGGAACTTGATTCCCCTTTTTATTTCAAACTCTTGTTTATTAATGAGTTGTTCATTATTTTAGATAAATTGGTGGGAGGAGGAAATGGTTGGAGTCTTGAAATCTTGGGAGCTTGTGACTTGCATATGGAGGAGAAGAGGTAGGGAGACTTTATATGCAATTTTTTATAGGATAAATAGCTAGTTTGTTCAAGCTTTGAGAATCTAGATTTATGGGTTTATTTCATTACTACAGTCCTTCTCTCCCTACCTCTCTAGATAAAGTTAGCATAAACTATATTATGAGCTTGGTTATGGTTTTTTTAAAATCACTCTCTCTCACTCTCTTCTCTCTCTTTGTTGAATTTTTTTTATTAAAATACTTTTTTTAAGCAAGAAATATTAGTGTTGTTTACCTTTTATGTTAAATTTGTTTAAATAGAATGAACACCTCTCTCCTCTTGAACTCTCAATGAAAATACATTTTGGAAATAAAAATGTATTTTTGGTGTTTTATGGTTGTGATAAAAATGATTTCCTTACTCAATTTCAATTTATATCTATATGAGTAAAATTAGTCCACATGTGGTTTGTATCCTCCATAACACACAATAAATTTACCAAGGGAATTACCAATAGCATAAATATTAGAGCTCCCCCCTAGTTTAAGGGACACATTAGGTAATATGACCCAAATCATATATGGTAAAACAATCATTAGTCAAATTATAATTTGGATACCAAGGTTTCATATGCAATATTGCTTTATCCCACACTTAGGGGTCTAAATGCAAAAGTAAATATGTATCATTAACTCAAGAATAGATCACAACAAAAAAACCATGGGCACATGGTTGGATGATCAATTCCTTTTCAATATTTGGTTTATAGTGCTTGGATATCGAAGAATGAAGGTTAACTAGGCTTAGATAGAATTTTTAAAAGAAAAATATTATAGACTTAGAATAAATATAGGTTTCTTATCCCCAATATGTATCACCTAGCTCAACCATAAGGATAATGGATGATTTAAACACCACACCTTGAGTCTTTAAATAAGATTGGATATAAACCTAATATCCCTATATAATAAAAGAGGAAAAAAGTGCAACTAAGATGATGTAGGAATACCATCCATAGAGGAAGAAAAAGGAGAGGAACAGGTGGTAGACACTAGTATATGATGAGCACTAGCTAGGGTCTTATTCATATACAAAGTAGATGAATCTTAGGAATTGAGTGCAAGGTGGAAAAGGCCAAAATGATGATGAAATAATTGGGGTAATATAATATATTATAAATATATAACATATATATTAATATTTAATAATATGTATAATAGTTATAATTTTGTATTAGGTAACTGATATAGTTTGGTAGAAGCTACAAATTACATTTACAAATGTGACATGCCATTAAAATTTGAATATGTATTTGTCTAAAACTATTTAAGTCTATCATTGAAATACCCTACCATTGTTCCTCACCATCACCCCCCAAATCACCTTGAAATATTTCATCACTTTTATGTTTTGTATGTCCTTGCCCTTCACCACCACTTTGCCATTGTTCATTCTCATCATGAGATAATTTGTCTTATCCCTACATAATGCATTTCCACCTTGTATGAAGAAACAAACAACATAATTTTTCACCATCAACTCCACTAGAGATACAAGATTAATATTTCTTAATAATTCATATAAAAAATGTGAGGTGAGGTTAGTGGTTAGGGGTTTTGAGTAAAGTATGACTATTTATTTACACTCTTTCACTTTACAAAAAGACGCTTTACTAAAATAGAAAATTATGTCCCTTTCATCATAACTTGCACATTTGGGGAATTTTATAGTTATATAATGTTTAAAAACATCCTTTGCTATAGAAATTTTTAGTGTCATGAGAGATATCATTGGATTTTCATCTTCACATAGAATTTTTTTGGGTTAAAATTAGTCCTAAGAAATCATATGCAAGTAACAATAACAAGGTGAGGTGATCTATGTTTATTCTAATTATAATCCTCTTAAACATTTTTGCATACATGATTAGAAATAAAAGAGCCTCTATATATAAATTGAAGCCAAATGAACGTCTTAAAACCAAAATAATTTTTTTGGGGACCTAAGTGCAAATATAGAATTAGGGTGCATTGCTTTAATATACCAAACTTTTCCTTGAAATTCTAATAGAAACTCCACTAGATATGGTAGGATTACAAAAATTATCCATTTTAAAAATAAAATAACAAATATTAATCTCTTGGACTCCTCTAGAGTGATCTTATATAAGTTTGATTGAATATCAAATTGGTGAGAAAATACTTGTTGACTTGGACATAGCCTCATGATTGTTACTCCTCTTAATTAGTTTTTAGGACATGTTTTATAATTTCACTTTGTCATAAATGAATAATATAAGTTTTATCTTTAAAATTTCCACTATGACATTATTTTTTAAAGGTTGAGATGGAGATACTTTTTACAAATTTTTAGCTTCCAATTGTCACTCTAGCTCTTTGTCATTCTATCAAGCTCCTCCCAATGTGTGAATCATCTTGCCCATTATACCCAAACTAGGAACCCCCTAAGTAAATCACTATTCTTCAATATCAACCTTTAACCTATGTTTGTGTAATGCTTTACTTGCAGTGCAATTAAAATTAGAGTTAATAAATTATAGTCACCACCCATAGTGATTGCTAGTTCTTGGTTCCACATAAAATGTCTTATAAATTAGCACTTAATAATTATGGTTGTACCTATAGTGTCTTGAAAATTAGCATATGTTAATACTAGTCACCACCCATAATTCCATAAAAATTAGTGCCTGCTAATTATAGTCATAACTTACAATGCCCATCAAATTATCACCCACTAACTCAGATTGCCACCTACAACACCCTGTAAATTAATGCCTACTAAATGTGGTTTCCACCCATAGTTCTATTTGAATTAACACCTAATAATTATTTCATCACCTATAAAACCATACAAATTAGTGCTTGATATTTACAGATACCACCTAAACCATTTAAGTTTCAATTCATGGTAAATTTCACATACAAAAGATTTTATAGATGATTTATTTTTTAAAACTACATATTTTTTAGAGAGGAATATAGTGGTGTAGTTAACTTGTTGATTTGATGTCAACTAAAATATATTTGATCATCTCATACTTTTGGCCTCTCAAGGGATCTTGGTTTAAATTATCTCTAAGCATCTTTAGGCTATACATCACTTCTTATCATTCTCTTCCTAAAAAATTAAGTCTATCTCATCTTCAAGTCATACCCATGATCTGTGTGAGTCCATAAGAATTTAACATGCATCCTGCACATGTTTTTATATTTTATTCTTGTGGGTCCTTACCATTCCCATTTATTTTTCACCTTTACACTTGATTATTGTCATTTCTAAAGTCAACTAATGTGTGTATTTCATCCTAGATCAGCCTATATATAAAATGTCATGTCAATCCATTTAAGGATAATGATAACATATAAAAGACACATGAAAATTTGAATATCATAGGTCAAGCCTAGAACCAAACATAAAATATCATTTCTCTTATTTTGGGTTGATCTTCATTGGGTCATATCTTACACACTTGTGATGAAATTTTTATTTTTGGTCTCTCATCATTCCCCTTGTGCCAAAAGTGGGTATTAACTTACATATAATTGCATTCTCATTTCTAGGGAAGAAGAGGTTAAAAAACCTCACTCAATATAATCCATACACACACTTAAAGAACTAATTGGAGGTTAAATTATAATCTTACATGATACATAGTTTGTAACATCGCTTTGGTGGTTTCCTCAATCCACAAATTTTTATTTTTTTCAGAGTGTCAAGCTAGATAAAAAAAGGAGGATAATCAATTATGCACATTTTCCCCAAAAAATAGTGAATTAAAGGTACATGAACATCATAAAAAATATAATATAATAGTGATAAAAATTGTTAGGTTATGGAGCTAAAAGCTTCACTGTTGCAGACATGGAGGAGGTTGTTGAGAGGTTGCTAAGTTACAGGGAAACCGATGTCGGTCTGATCAGCTGACATCAATCATAAATAGTGGGAAAGGAAACTAACATCAGTCAGGTATCGGCTGATGTCGGTCATCTCCAGCCTAATAGGGACCGACCTCGATCACCTGTGCAGTTCCAGAACTGTCAGTTGCACAAATAGTTAGTTAACGAACTGGTTGTTTGCATGTTGGAGGCCAATTATAGTCTTGAGCTACAGATCTAATTATTGTAATTAGATGTCTAATTGTTGTTTGCATGAGATCTATATAATAGACTCATGGGCTGTATTGTAATTTGTGCTAGTTGAGTTGAGCAAGGTTAGCTCCTTCTGTGTGTGAAGAGAGCAAGGGTGTTCCTCCTAGTTCCACAGGGGTGCCAAGTGTGTATGATCAGGTTGGTCTGTACGTGTGCTAGATCAGGGAGAAGATCCACTGGGGTACTAGTTTAGAGAATCATCAGGACTTGGTGAGGCAAGGATAAGGGTTCTTCAGGGTGTAGAGAGATCTACATGGTAACAGGTGTGTGTGTGAGGTCAAAGGAGATCTACAGGTGGCAGTAGGATCAAAGGTGACAGCAACACATCAGAGAGCAAAGAGGAAGGCAAGGTAGTTCCTTCCATAAGTAAGATCATTTGAGTTGCAGGTTGTTGCAAGTTCAGGGGAGATCTACTTGGAGTGCATGGATCACTTGTGGAGTGTGTGGAGCACTTGTGTACTGGCAGTAGTGGATACTGACTGGTTGGAGGTGAACACCAACTCTGTGTTTGAGTTTTGTTTTGGGACTGTAAGAGAGAGAGCTTTGAGGAAAGAATTACTATACACTTGAGGTGTGGGAAGCCTCTGAGAGGTGTGAAGAAGAAATGGCATCTTCTTTATTGTATTATTTTCTGGATGAGTATTAATAAAAGTTGTGTATTGTCTCTCATATTCTTTGTTGTTTTTGAATTATAGTTACTTGTGATTCTAGTTATTTCCACATATTTAGTTGCATGGTAATCAATGGTGCTTTCATGGGTTCCTAACAGTTAGTATCAGAGCCAGGTTGTGGGAAACAAGTTTGTGTTTGGTTACAGGTCACTCTCAGGGGTTTCTAATTGAGTGGGAGTATAGCAATGACAGAAAAAAGTAAGCTACGAATGGAGAAACTGAATAGCACGAATGGTCAATTACGGTGTCATGGAAAGAAAGAGTAGGTAAATAAAGATTGTTGGTTGGTAGCAAATCAGCATGAAGAAGTAGATGTTGCAGGTGTTGTTGCATAGGATGCTCTGGATAAATTTGAATCTTGGTTAATAGATTTTGTTGCCTCTTTCCATGTAGCCCCAAGTAGAGGGGTTCGTGAGCCTTGTCAAATTGTTGGCAAAGGGGAAGTGTTGCTGAAATTGCAGGTAGCCAACACATGGGTGTTGAAGGATGTCATGCAGGTCCCAGTCTTGAAGATGCGGCTAATTGCTTCAAGAAAGGTGGGTGATGAGAGATGCACAAGAACTCTCATAGCGAATTTTTGGAATGTTACCAAGGATGCACTTGAATTAGCATGTGGTAAGAAAGTAGGTACTCTTTATCTACTTGCTTGTATTACTAATTCCACTTCTGT
The DNA here is from genome assembly GCA_037957365.1 of Torreya grandis. Classification (NCBI taxonomy): domain Eukaryota; kingdom Viridiplantae; phylum Streptophyta; class Pinopsida; order Cupressales; family Taxaceae; genus Torreya; species Torreya grandis. Next base: position 313,620 of record JARHVA010006024.1, read on the forward strand.
TGCACAGGTGTGGCTTTATAGGCTTGGCCACATAAGTGAGAAGGGAATGGATGTTCTTAAGACAAATGGTAAGAGTTCAGCTTCAGAGAGCATAGACTGAGATTTATGTGAGCAGTGGAATGCTACAAGAAAGGATTGTGTTTATTGCAGGAAAAGAAAGACTGATGTATTTGATAAACTTAAGAACTGGAAAGCCTTGGTGTTCTTGGAGGAGATGACAGATAGAGACCAGTGGATGGGGTTGGATACTTCTGAGTAGGGTAGTTTGGACATGGGATTGATTCAAAGGATCTCACGGGTAAAAAGTCATCACTCACATGTATACATAGGTACTTGCATCGGTCAAAGGAAATCGATGTCAAACAGACAGGTGCTGACATCGGTTATGTGTAGACCAAAGAAGTCAGTGGTGTTAGGCAGGTGGATACTGATGTTGGTAAATAACCAACATTGGTGACTTGGACAGTCGCATGGAACTGACGTCGGTCGGATGCAGACTATGTAGTGACCAAAGTCGGTCACTGGAACAGATTTTAGGCAGATAGCAAGCTGTCAAGGAGTCTCAGACACCCATGTGGAGGATTGAAAGGGTATGTAAGCCTCAAATTCATTATTCCTCTTCTTTATACTCATTGCTCACTGCAGAGTAGGAAGGATCTAGGAAACAGTGGGAGCATGGCATGAATAGGATGCAGAACCAAATGGGAGATTTGGTAGGGTTGCCAGCTGGTATGAAAGCACTGAGAGATGAATGGATACCTTAGTTAAAGAATAGAGAGAATGGACACGTGAGATGGAAGGCTAGGTTATATGATCTTGAGGAAGCTATAGGACAGTGGTACAGGTTTTGACAGGTGGATGACAAAGTAGGGCTTTAGTCAGTGTCAATGTAACCATTATATTTGTCTTACCAAGTGGATGATGATCGCAAAATTATCCTGTTACTGTATGTGGAGGATGAGCTTGTTGAAGGTTTAGACATACAGGGTTTTACTAAGCTAAGGGTAAGGTTAGTTTAGTGGTTTCCCATGAATAATTTGGGAGCAGTGAAATTATTTGGCATGAGAGACATGGAAGATCATAGGTTGATTTTGTCTCCAGTGGGAGCTGATGCGAATTAGGTGTTGGCAAGGTTCAATACATAGGATGCAGAATCAGAGCACACCAAGGGCTAGATAGTTTAGTGTCCAAAATCACATGAGGTCTGGTATAGACCTGAGTTTGCCCAAGTAGTGGGTGCTATCAAAAAGTTTGGAGCCGATCTGAGAAAGAAGCACTGGAGGGCAGTTCAGTGGATTCTCAAGTATCTGAGAGGGACCAATAGCAGGTTGACATGCTATGCAGGTTCAAGTTCTTTTCTACATGGGTTTGTAGATGCAGATGTGTCAGGTTACTTAGATGACAAGGTTTGCACCACAGGATGTGTGGTGGTTGGTCTTCAAGGTTGAGCTTGAAGAGGGATACAAGCCAGGAAACAAATTAGATGGGGTACAGGTACAGGTATAATACAACTGTTTATCTCCAAGTGGGAGATTTTTAGGTTGTAGAGCTAAAATCTTCACTATTGCAGACATGGAGGAGGTTGTTGAGAGGTTACTAAGTTACAGGGAAATCGACATCAGTCTGATCAACTGACGTCAATCATATACAGTGGGAAAGGAAACTGACATCGGTCAAGTATCGGTCGACGTCGGTCATCTCTAGCCTGATAGGGACCGACGTCGGTCACCTGTGCGGTTCTGAAACTTTTGGTTGCATGAATACTTAGTTAACAAACTAGTTGTTTGCATGTCAGAGGCCAATTATAGTCTTGAGCTGCGGATCTAATTATTGTAATTATATATCTAATTATTGTTTGCATGAGATCTATATAATAGACTCATGGGTTGTATTTTAATTTGTGCTAATTGAGTTGAGCAAGGTTAGCTCCTTCTATGTGTGAAGAGAGCAAGGGTGTTCCTCCTAGTTCCATAGGGGTGCTGAGTGTGTATGATCAGGTTGGTCTACAGGTGTGCTAGATCAGGGAGAAGATCCACCAGGGTACTAGTTTGGAGAATCATAAGGACTTGGTGAGGCAAGGACAAGGGTTCTTCAGAGTGTAGAGAGATCTAAATGGTAACAGTTGTGTGTGCGAGGTCAAAGGAGATCTGCAAGTGGCAGCAGGATCAAAGGTGACAGAAACACATCAGAGAGAAATGTTGGGGATCAACCAACAATGGATTACACTTGTGAGAGAAATAAATGCAAAAATAAATTAGATAGATAAGTAACTAGAATGATAAATAGCATAGAACAAGAGATACAAGAAACCACCCTGAAAACTTGTATTAAAACTCTTTACAAATAGAATACAATGAAGAAACTTCTTTCTTCCACACCTCTCTCAGATGCACAAGATCTCTCTCTAGATCTCTATTCCTCAAGAGATCTCTCTCTCAAGTACAATCAAATCCAACAACCTGGATTGATACAACTCTGTACTATCCTTCAAACATTCACAATGTTCTACTCATACTCACACAATAAGCTAAGAAGATCTTTCCTACATATAGAATTAGGAAACTTGAGCATGCACTTACAACAAACAGTTAAGCCTCTTAAACAAGGGCTCTAAAAATAATATTTCTAATAATAGAGACACGAACTTGAGACTACAACTCAAACTCATCATGCAAACACTCGCTTCTATCCTCGGAAATCGCTTTCTGGACACACAGGTAACCGACACCGGTTCCTGCCTGTTCGCCTGTGACTGTCGCCGACCGACCCACTACCGACGTCGGTGCCTCTACAACTGCAATTGACCGATGTCGGTCACTCCTGACCGATGCCGGTGTCTGTGTAGACTTGAAACTATTAAAGTCTGCTCCTTGGTGAAGCTTTTAGCTCCACACCCTAACAATCTCCCACTTGGAGATAAACAGCTGCACCGGTACATGTACAGTAACATCTTCTAGCTCCTCCATCTTTAACTCAATCATGAAGACCAATAGAAGTTGAATGAAGATTCAACTTCTCCTTAGTAATTGGCTTTGTTAGCATATCAGCAGGATTCCTATCTGTATGGATCTTCTCCAGCTTCAACTCACCATCTTCCAATACCTGCCATATGAAGTGGTACCTTAGCTGTATGTGTTTGGTTCTTGAGTGAAAGGCTGAATTCTTAGCCAAATGGATTGCACTCTGACTGTCACTATACAATCTGCAACTCCCATGCTCCCTTCCAAGCTCTTCCATGAACCGTGTCATCCATATCATCTCCTTGCTAGCTTTTGTGGCTGCAATATACTCTGCTTCTGTAGTTAACAAGGCAACAACCTTCTGTAACTTAGATATCTAGCTAACCGCCGTTCCACCTACAGTAAAAACATAACCTGTGGTGCTCCTCCTGCCATCCAAATCACCTACCATATCTGAATCTACATAACCATGTAGAGAAGTATTTGAACCTCCATAGCACAAATGTCTACTGCTGGTTCCTCTCAGATATCTAAGGATCCACTGAACTGCTTTCCAATGTTCCTTCCCTGGATTGGCCATATACTTACTTACAACTCCCACTGCTTGGGCAATATCCGGTCTAGTACACACCATTGCATACATCAAACTCCCTACCATGGAAGAATATGGAACCTTACTCATGTACTCTACCTCATCATGTGAATTAGGACATTTTTCTTTACTCAACTTAAAATGTCCAGCCAAAGGTGTGCTTACTGGTTTAGCATCCTGCATATTGAACCATTTCAACACCTTGTCCACATAATCCTCTTGAGATAATATCAACCTGTGATTTTTCCTGTCTCTCTTAATGCTCATGCCAAGGATTTTCTTTGCTGCTCCCAAATCTTTCATAGCAAACGTTTGAGCTAATTTCACCTTAAGCTCAGAGATATCCTACATTTGTGATCCTGCAACCAGCATATCATCTACATACAACAATAGAATAATATATCTACCATTATCAAATCTCTTAAAATATACACAATGGTCAGATTGACACCTACTGTAGCCATGCTCAGTCATAAACCTGTCAAATTTCAAGTACCACTGTCTAGGAGCTTGCTTGAGGCCATACAAGCTTTTCTTCAACCTGCACACTAACTTCTCCTTACCCTTGACCTCAAATCCTTCTGGCTGTTCCATGTATATTTCCTCATCCAAATCTCCATGAAGAAACATTGTCTTAACATCTAGCTGCTCAAGATGCAAATCCTCAAAAGCAACCAAAGATAATACAACCTGTATAGAAGTCATCTTAACAACAGGAGAAAAAATCTCACCAAAGTCAATACCTGGCTTTTGTGCAAATCCTTTCACTACCAATCTGGCCTTATATCTCATCTATCCATCCTCACCTTCCTTCAACCTGTAGGTCCATCTGTTCTTCAGTGTTCTCTTACCAGCTAGAAACTCAACCAAATCCCATGTTTGGTTCTCTCTTAAGGACTCCATCTCCTCAACCATGCCATGCTCCCACTGACTCTTGGACTCCACCTATAATGCTTCTTCAAAACTCTCTGGTTCTCCACCATCAGTTAGCAATAAATAATATAAGGAAGGAGAATATCTAATTGGAGGCTTACTTACCCTTTCTGACCTCCTGATGGGTGTCTTGGACTCGTTCTCAACACGCTTTCCACCCAAATTTTCTGACAGTGACCGACCTCGGCCACCTGCATCACATCTCTCAACACCCATGTGTTGCCATTCTGCATCTTTAGCTGCACTTTACCTTTGCTAATAATCTTACAAGGCTCATCATCCCCTAAGTACACTATTCCAAAATCTCCATGGATATAGTCACTGAAATATTCTCTGTTAGGGGTAGCATGGAAAGATGCACCAGAATATAATACCCAAGATTTTATATTATTATGCAAAGAGAAAATTAGAGCATCTTGTGCAATACCTGCAACCTTTGACTCTTCCTTTCCTTCATGTTGATTGTCCTCCTTAGGCTTTGACCAGCAATCTCTGCTTATGTACCCCAAATTTCCACAGTTCCAGTATTGTGGCCTTCTACCATTTCTGGATTTGGATCTGCCTCTTCCCTTAGACTTAGATCTTGATCTCCTCTTACTCCTTTCTTTTTGCCTTCCCCTGATCTCGAGATTTAAAGCATTCCCAGATGTCTCTTCTGTGCTTTTCCTATGAATTTCCTCATTCAAGATAACACTAACAACATCCTCTACTTTCAAAATATTTGAAGCAGATGCAGTATTAGAAACTGCCATTACCAAGCCATGCCAGCTTTCAGGCAAAGAACATAATATTAAAAGAGCTTTTATTTCATCTTCAAATACAATATTGACTGAACTTAACTGATTAACAATACCATGGAAATCATTCAGGTGATTAGATATAGATCCACCTTCTTGCATATGCAAATTAAATAACTGCTTCATAAGATATACCTTATTAAAAGCGGAGGGTTTTTCATACAAATTTGCTAACGTAGTCATTAACTCTACCATTGTTTTTGCCTATGATAAATTAGATATCACAGTGGATGCAAGACTCAATCTTATAGACCCCAAAGCCTTTCTGTCAAGATCTTCCCATTCTTCATCCTCCATGTCCTTGGGCTTCTTTGCAATCCCACCTAACGGTAAGTAAAGATCTTTCTGATACAGATAGTCCTCTATCTGCATTCTCCAATGTTGATAGTTCTTGCCATTAAACTTTTCCATTCTCAACTTACTTTCTTCTGCCATTGCTTCTCCCACTCAAACAGAAATCCCTGCAAAAACCCCTGTGAGCAACCTGTAATCCAAACACACTACACAGATCTGAACCACCTGTTAGTGAACTTGAGCTCTGATACCACTTGTTGGGGATCAACCAACAATGGATTACACTTGTGAGAGCAATAAATGCGGAAATAAATCAGATAGATAAGTAACTAGAATGATAAATAGCACAGAACAAGAGATACAAGAAACCACCCTGAAAACTTGTATTAAAACTCTTTACAAACGGAATACAATGAAGAAACTTCTTTCTTCCACACCTCTCTCAGATGCACAAGATCTCTCTCTAGATCTCTATTCCTCAAGAGCTCTCTCTCTCAAGTACAATCAAATCCAATAACCTGGATTGATACAACTCTGTATTGTCCTTCAAACATTCACAATGTTCTACTCATACTCACACAATAAGCTAAGAAGATCTTTCCTACATATAGAATTAGGAAACTTGAGCATGCACTTACAACAAATAGTTAAGCCTCTTGAACAAGGGCTCTAAAAATAATATTGCTAATAATAGAGACGCGAGCTTGAGACTACAACTCAAACTCATCATGCAAACACTCGCTTCTATCCTCGGAAATCACTTTCTGGACACACAGGTAACTGACGCCGGTTCCTGCCTATTCGCCTGTGACCGTCGCCGGCCGACCCACTACCGACGTCGGCGCCTCTGCAACTGCAACTGACCGACGTCGGTCGCTCCTGACCGACGCCGGTGTCTGTGTAGACCCAAAACTATTAAAGTCTGCTCCTTGGTGAAGCTTTTAGCTCCACACCCTAACAAGCAAAGAGGAAGCATGATACATAGTTTGTAACATCGCTTTGGTGGTTTCCTCAATCCACAAATTTTTATTTTTTTCAGAGTGTCAAGCTAGATAAAAAAAAAAGAGGATAATCAATTATGCACATTTTCCCCAAAAAATAGTGAATTAAAGGTACATGAACATCATAAAAAATATAATATAATAGTGATAAAAATTAAATTTAAATAAAAATGCATAAGTAAGAATTGGTAGCAGAGAGACAAACCCAATAGTTACAATTCTAACCATTATCAAGTTTGACTAGGACAAACCTATACAAAGTGCATGTCTACCCAAGATATGTTTAAAATTATTATATATTATTAATATAATCTATACAATATGCACAATCATTCCTCAAGTCCATAATTCTAAAATAATAATATGGTATGATGATTTCTTAACATTTTGTATTTACTTTACAAATCCTAGTTTCATTTGTTGAACTTGGATCTTCCAATCTTAGCCTTTTAAATAGATTTAACTTAAGTACTTTCATGGGTTTATACTTATATATATTTAATTACAATTAGTTTATTTCTATTTGATTATAACTAAAATTAGGGTAAATGATCATTAAATTAAAATTATATATTAATTAAATGTATTTTAAAAAATATTAAAAAATAATTTATGTACAAAATACATTAAAACTAATTATTGTAGAAAAATAAATATATTTTTTACAAGATACATAATTACTAATAAATGTTAGGTATATTATGTTTTTTCCCAAAAAAATTCTACGTTTCACCCTTTAAATGAATAATCAATCCAAAGTTATTCACTTGCACTTATATTCATAATTCCTTACACCATAGAATAATGAGGAAGAATTCGGGTCACAACATCCTCTTTGTCATCAGTACCCTACATGTATTGAAAATTTGAGAATCTAAATGTTTAAAACCTTTTGTACTATTAATGGAACTCATAGTATTCATAAATTCAATGGGATGACCATCAACACACATATGATCGTGCATTATATAGGTATTTTCTAGGTGAAAATAAATTTGTCATACCATAATTATTACATTTGAACACAACATATTTAGACATACTAAATTTTAACAAGACCAATTTAATAAATATGTAAATTTTTACATTGGGCCATAAAAAATAAATATTGGGAGGCTTGATTGAAGTGGAGTAGTAGACTTTACATTGATTATAGTCAAAGTGAAAAGACCAAGACCTACATCTAGGATAATTATTGATGGATAAATGATATAAATATTCCTCCAAAATGTAAATACATAATAAACCAATGTAGTGGTTTATAAATTGTCCATGCTCCATAATATTTCAATTAGAGAAATTAGACTATATATGCTCAATATCCTATCACAAAGTTCCCAATTAATTGTAAACTCTTCCTTGTCTTAGATGCAATAAATGTATTAAAAAATGATGACATTTGGATACTTTATTTAGTATAACTATTTTTGACCTATTATTTATTGACATAAACTCTATGTCAAATTGTGAATTCATATTTTGATTGTCTTAAATAGGGATAATTTATAAGTGGAGAGTATCCTTTAGGTTAGTTTAACATACATTGTTTGATTAAACATAGATAAGTAATACATAGATAAAACATAATATAGGTTACGATGCATGATTCAATATTTATTAATGTATTGTGCACAAATACATATATTGAGTCAAAGATATCAAGATATTAGTTAAATATGGATATATTGTATCCTTGTAATTCACTTCTAAGACTAAATACAATACAAAATATTAATAAACACCTCTTATTTGTGCCTATGCATTTATGTTCATTTTCATGGGATGTCACAAAGTATAATCGATATCATGGGATATATCTGTATTTGTCTAATGTTATGGTATGATCACAAGATTTTGTAGTTTTATTTTATGCTAAATGATCCCATGAAGAATTATAAAAACATCATCCCTAGACTTAAACATTGTCTCATGCATGAGAAAATAAAAATGAAGAATCCTAGAAAAGATATGAGTTTGTATCTCTTTGCAAAAATTGTTGGTACTTAGTAACTCATTTAGTATCAAAATATTTCCATTTTATGAGGTATCCAGTTGCACGTTGTGCCTTTTTCTATAACAAAATATTATGTGAGACTAATTTAGTGATGTTGTTCAATGGAGATTGACTGCCAATCAGATTGTAAAATGTCTCCATCTATGTGGTCACTTATTCTAATTTATGCATAAGTTTGTTGATTATATCTCTAGATTCCCTAGATTGGTGATTATGTGGGCTTGTTATCTTGTTTAATGCAAAATTGATCTCCCAATTCTAAAATATTATTTTGCTTTGTGCTAATAGAATCCTTATTTATGTTGTATTTTGTGGATGTTTGATTAATTTCCTCCTCCAATGCATCTAGATATTTATTTTCTACTTATGTTACCACCAACCATCTTAGAGTGAATGAAAATTAAGTAACATCATATGAAATTAATTTTTGAAGAGAAGTGTTGTGTGTATTGACTATATTTTTATGTTAGGCATTCTTTGCTAATGGCTTTGTGTTTTGTTGAAACTTGAATTCTTAGACAACAATTTATTGGATGGTTTATTTCTCTACCTCTAATAATGACTGATGTTTGATCAAAATTTGAACTATCTCTTGAAAGCATTATTCTAACGACCACTTTGGGTCAAATTAATATTATGGTTGTGCCTTAGAGATATTTTGGTTAACCTTATGATTGGATTCTTTGAAAATAACATATCTTTGCATCCAATCATGATTTTTACTTTCCTATAGAATGGTGCCCATTTGTTTTTTTCACATTGGAGATAGTTTCTAGAGGAGGATGTTGGTTCCTTATAGTGTGGAATCTATCATTCCTTATTACAACTACATGGTGATAATATTTTACCATTTGGATACTATGGTTTTAATTTGTGTGATTGAGTCCTAGGGTGTGAGAAATTGTGTATACATAGTGGATTAATATGTGGATGGTTTAGTAACTTGGTGTGGGAGGATGGGAGGTGGAGTGAGTTGTTGTGGGGGGATGGATGATGGATTTTTCAATGACACCCTCCTAGATATTTCATCAATGACCTATTTTTGTTTCACTTATTTTTCATCCACTTTATTATTTTATGCCTTTTCTTTGTTGTGGCTTCTACTACCACTTTTCTCCTATCTTCTTCTATTTTTTTCTTTGTAAAACACATCCTTTATATATTTTTCAAGTTTTTGTGTTTTGAGATTTTCCTCTTGTTATTTTTTATTTTGGGCCTCTAACTCCACTTTTTATTTTTGTTTTTTCACAAGCCTCCTCTTTATATTGGGCCTTTTTCTCATATTCAATTTTTTCTTGCTTCTTTCTTTCCTCTTCTTGTTTTATTTTTATTTATGTTTACTTTCATTTTTCTTCTAGTTATTTTTTTATCCATTTCTCCTTAGTTGTCTCTATTTGTTAGTCCTATAATATTTGCCCTTATGTGAGTGCCATGGTTTCTTATTATTTTTATTTGGCCAATGCTATGGCTATGACTGTCTCTGATGTTTATGTTATTTATATTCATTTTTATCTCCCTTGTTGTTGTTCCTCTTTGTCTATTGTGTTTTCTTATATTTTTGGATCCTCTTTAATTTTTATTTGACCCCATGGTTCTTACTTATCCTCTACCTCGGTATCTAAATTTTTTATTGACACTTTTTTGATAATTTATCTAGTTTATAAACATCGAAGCATTATATTTTCCCTTTTTCTTTCTTTATTTTAAGTGGGTGCATTAAGAATTATTTTTATTTTGGGTGTGTGCATGGCCTTTTGGTGCCTCTTGTATGTGTAAAATTACTATTTATTTCCCTTATGTATTTTCCTAATGATTTTTTACCCTTGTCTGATGGGGATAATTACATGGCTTGTATTTGTTCTGTGGTAATTACCTATCCTATTTGTGATGAGCGTACCTAAATTTGAAATGGAATGGTACGGGTCCTTAGACTTAAAATATTTATGTTGGGGACCTCTAATTACTCCATGATTTCTTCTTCTCCCTCCTCAATTTGAATGCCTCATTACGTTTAGCCTTGTGTCTCTACTAGAATTTATTATATAGTAACATTAATATTGAGTGGTATGGGTTTACTAAAGACCTTAGGTAATAGTGAATGACAAAAATAAATTTCCCAACGTGTTCATTTGAGACTTCATATGGAAGTGTTGGAATAATATTAGAATGTGGCTCAATTGAGTGAATGTGGATGAATTAGGTAATCATGAAAAATAATAATTCATTGTAATGTTTTTTGATAAACTATTTTGAAATATAGGCTCTGTAAATTAATTATATATTTAAATTATCCACCCATCTTATCAAATATAGGATTTAGTATTCTGAGCTAAAAGAATCCATATGTATCTTAATGTTTTCACCTACAGACTTGTTATGGGCCCACTAAACTTGTCCCTCTACATCAAGAATTATATTGGTATAATACATTACAAATAAAATAAGTAAGGATCCATATAAAAATTTAGAATCATATAAAATAAGTAATAAATGGGACTCTAAAGCATGATACATTTGAAACAAAAAAACATATACAATAACTTTTGAAAATATGAGCTTTAAAACTAGAGAAAATTAGAAAAACCTAAATGTAAATAAAATTAATTCTTAAATGGTTTGAAAAAAATGGGATTAAAAAAATTTATAAGGCACCTAGACCACCTATTGAAAATATATCTTTAGAGACCAACATCTAGATAGGGATGTTCTCAAGGGGAGATTTTAGCTTGGTAACAATTGAGATTATTTTTGAGCTAATTTTCATGAGATGTTTCTAAGACTGAGATTCCATGTACAATGGTCTGCCTTTTGTTATTATTATTTTAACTTCAATAGTGGTGGGTGTTTTGGTGGCACTATTAAGGAAGATGATATTATAGTTGATTTATCTTACCTTTAGGAGGTAATTGAGTTGATATTTATCTTATCTCTAGGAGGTAATTGAGATATTTTTCTTTTAACTCTGAGATGTAATCAAGTTATTTTTATCTTACCTCTAGGAGGTAATCATGAATTATTTCCTTCTCCCCTTGGGTGGCTTAGTAATCCAAATAATACTCATGATGTGATCTATTTTCAACATTGTTTGTTCAAACTTATTTTGGTTTAATTGATAATTTTTTGGTTTGAAACCAACACCACCTTTTATTTTTGAAGATTGATAAAATTATTCAACTGATCATTGAATTGTTAAAATTTAAAGTTATAAATTCTAATTTTAAAATTTGATTTTTCCTTTTGAGACTAGTTGTTCTTAATATATTTTTGTCTATTTTTTATTATTTGATGATTGATTTGAGTTTATTTTCCCTATTGAATTTACATGTTGGTTCATATATGTTTGTAATGTGCATAATTGGCACCTTGTGTTAGTATATGGAAGAATATGTAGTTTGAAAGATAGATATTGGGTTGATATGGGAACTCATATAGGTGGGTTCATGACACCATCCTTCTAACCTACAAGACATGGTGGTTTCATACATGATTTTTTTCCTAGGAGGTCAAAATATGATTTATTGGGAGGTTTAAGAAGGATTTTATTGGGAGGTTTAAGGAGGTTATTTTCAAAACACAATGATTTAAATTTTATTTCAACATTGATATGTCTTCATTCAGATGTTACTTTATTTTTCTTGCACATTGCAATCTTTCATGGGATGGTGCCTAGTTTAGTTAGTATATTATGACATTAGAGAAATATTATTATTGCACATGTTACTTTGAATAATTATACAATGATAAAATATCTTAGGTTTTAATTAGCTTGGGATAATATGGCATTATGGAAACTACTTAAATAAAACTAATATTAAGTAATTGACTTAAAAACCTTCTTAAATTGGAAGAGAATCAAATTTTATAATAGTAGAATATGTTAATAATTATAAAACTTGAATAAGAGAAAAGCCTTGTGAATTATTTTAATTATAAGGACATTGAAAATATATAATCAAATCTATAGGATTTTAAAACATAATTTAAATTTTTTTTTGTATCTATGTTACCTTGAGTTGCATTATTTGTAACCTAGTATGCCCTTTATAAATATATGGTTTTTAAAACCCTTTGTGTTAGTTTGGAACATCGAGGACAATGATTTTATAATGGGCATAGTATATAATACCCCATGTGAGTGATCTCATTTCCTTACCATTTTGATATGTATTCCAATGAAATTACTTGAGCCTAAAGAATTTGAATTATGGGCCCATCATTGTATATTAATAGATTAATGGTTGTAAATAGTTTAAGAAATAATAATTAAATTTTAAATACATACATACATGCATGCATGCATGCATACACACACACACACACACACACACACACACACACACACACACACACACACACACACACACACACACACACACACACACACACACACACACACACACACACGTATATAAATTACAAATACTTAAAATAACTATAACTATAAACACACACACACACACACACACACACACACACACACACACACACACACACACACACACACACACACACACACACACACACACACACACACACACACACACACACACACACACATGTATATGAATTACTAATACTTAAAATAACTTATATTATTATTAAAGGTTCATATGCCTCCTAGAGAGGTTATGAAACCTATCCCATAGGTCTTTCAAAAAACATGTAACCCTAGGTTCCTCATCTAGTTGGTAGGCATGATCCACTTGTTTGAGTATTTTGGAAGTTATGTAATTTAAAATTATTTGGATGTAAGGAGTACATGTAGATAAGTAAGAGAATTTAATTTTATGTAATATTTTGGTTTCAATCAAGTCCATAATGTGTAATAAAATTATGAGTATTTTTATGACATAAAAAGACCCATGTAAAGGATGGTACTCCATTCATTTAATGAGATTGGGAAGAGGAATTCAACTCCCATTTTTTATTTTAAACTCTTAGTTATCATTGAGTTTTTCATTATTTTAGATAAATTGGTGGGAGGAGGATATGGTTGGAGTCTTGGAAGCTTGGGATCTTGTGACTTGCATATGGAGGAGAAGAGGCAGGGAGTCTTTTTTTGCATTTTGTATAGGATTAAGAGCTAGTTTGGTCAAGATTTGAGAATCTAGTTTTATGGGTTGATTTCATTCTTAACATCCATCTATCTACCTACTTGTCTTGATAAAGTTATCATAAATTAGATTAGGATATTGGTTATGGTTGTTTTTTAAACTCTCACTCTCTATCACTCTCTTCTCTCTATTTGTTAATCAAAATTTAATGAAATATTTGTTTAAAGAAATAAATGATAGTGGTGTTTACCTTTTATGTTAAATGGATTTTATTTGAATAGAATGAACACCTTTATCCTCTTGAACTCTCATTGAAAATACATTTTGGAAATAAAAATGGATTTTTAGTGTTTTATAGTTGTGATAAAAATGATTTCTTTCCCTCTCTTCTATGTTTATAAAAATTACTTATGGAAAGAAAATGATTGTGAAATTTTACTTTTTTGTTACTAGTATATTTAATAATTAAATGGGTGAATATTATTTATTTTGAGGTTGTTACAAATTGAAATGTGTAAGACAATATGTTTGAGAATATGTGTGTTGTGTAAATGAATGGATGTGTGATGTTTTTTTGTCCCTCTTTCAAGAATCTCTATTGTATTTACTTATATAAGAAAGTGAAAATAAAAATTAATAATCTATTTAATTTGTGTGATACTAAAAAAGATGTGATAATTTTTTTAAGAAAATTATGAGAATCAAATGGTTTATATATATATATATATATATATATATATATATATATATATATATATATATATATATATATATATGTATATATATATATATAGACACACACACACACACACACACACACACACACACACACACACGAAAATGGGCATTTCCTTCTCTCATAAATTAACGTTATTTTTAAATTTTTTTTTGTAATTGTAAATTGTAAACACATATGTTTAATTTCATTGACACGCTTTAAAGCATGTTTGTTTTATTAAAAAAATAATGTAAATGTTTATGTCTAAATTTAAAAGAAGGATTTTAAAATGCCTCTTTATATATATATATATATATATATATATATATATATATATATATATATATATATATATAAAAGAGGCATTTTAAAATCCTTCTTTTAAATTTAGACATAAACATTTACATTATTTTTTTAATAAAACAAACAACATTTATATATATATATATATATATATATATATATATATATATATATATATATATATATATATATATATATATATATATATATATATATATGCATTTGAAAATCCTTCTTTTAAATTTAGACATAAACATTTACATTATTTTTTTTATAAAACAAACATGCTTTAAAGCATGTCAATGAATTTAAACATATGTGTTTACCATTTACATTCTTTATATATATAATATTTATTTGACCATTTATTTATGTTCTTTAAAATAAAATATATGTCATTTTTTAAATCTTTAGAAGGGGGGAAGAAATTAATTATAATTCCATGTTTATATATTTAAATAATAATATTAATGTGTGTGTGTATTTTTATATTAATAAATATTTAATTAAGTTCATAGTTTTATTTTATAATAAAATTATATATATATATAAGATATAATTAAAAGGGGTTAAGGGTGGGGCATGGCTACTCCAACCCCAACATTTCCTTTGTAGGAAGGAAGCAACCAACCCCCCTACATGCCCTTACCCTTTGATTGAGGCCACTTGTTTCAATCCAACCTTATCTTGACCATCCTCTCTCTCTCTCTCTCTCTCTCTCTCTCTCTCTCTCTCTCTCTCTCTCTCTCTCTCTCTCTCTCTCTCTCTCTCTCTCTCTCTCTCTCTCTCTCTCTCTCACACTCACTCACTCACTCACTCACTCACTCACACACACACACACACACACACACACACACACACACACACACACACACACACACACACACACACACACACACACACACACACACACACACACACACACACACACACACACACACACACACACACACACACACAAACACACATTTAAAAAAATTAAAAAATAAAATGAAAGAGTAATGATGAAATGATTGTGACTTGTTTAGTAGGGTTTTTACATATATTCACACACACACACACACCCATGTATATATAGTCTTATTGAAAATAAATATATACATAGATTATGAATATAAATACAAATGAATTTTTTTCGTTGAGGTATATGTAATCTTATTGAAAATAAATATATACATAGATTGATCTTGTTTTGTTTTCCTCCTTAAATATCTATCTCTAAACTCTACAAAACAAAAAATAAAATAGTGGAAATGAAAACAAAATGAAAGAATTTGCATTTTTATCTTATAACTAAGAAGTTTAGGGAAACATTAGGAAACCTTAGATCAAGTGGTGGTGATTCTCTCAATATAAGGTTGGAGGTTTAACCCACCTCCACTTAAGTAAATTTGGGAATTTTGGTGTTTGTTTTATTACCTTAAATAAAATAATTGCACCCCTAACTCTTTCCTTGGGCCCATTTCTATTTATTTGTGCAATATTGCAAATTAATTACTTTAAATCATTTTATGTACCCCTCACTTTGGCTATTTAAAATGGAATTATTTAAGTCCCTTATGAGAAAATTTTAAATAATGGGGATCAATGTTTTAGTAGATGAAAATGTATCCATCAAACCAAATTACACATGAATTAGTATTTGAGTTAATATAAAATCTACCAAATTCCATTATAAACATAATCCTTTTAAACAAGATATTGTGACTTAGAACTAAATACATGAGTGATTTTCCACCTAATTCAACTTTATTTAAACCCATTTTCGATATAAAAGTGATTAAATATCTAAACTGGTAAATCATTAAAACTAAAAGTTGAAATAAATTTCATTAGGTTGTGGATTATGTGAATAATATTAAGACAATTTTAAAACCTTTCAAAAACTATTTTTTCCTAGAAATACTGGATGACATTTACTAGACTAAACCTTGCAATAACCTTTCTCACCCCCAAAGGCATTTCAAAACTAACATAAACCAAAATATTTAATTTAATATTTTCAAATTTTGAGAATTGGAAACAATGTTTTTTTGATACAAAATATGTAATAATTAATCAAATAAATTTTATCCCCACTTAAGGATCATCATTTTTTTCTAATTTTAGGAGACAATTATAGGGGCAAAGTCTCTTTATCTTTCCCTTTGTTTCTCAGAGTTTATTTTGAATTAATGAAAATAAAATATAAAGGAATGGGATTTAATAAAACTAAAAGTTGTATCTAATTTAAAGAGTTTAAAATTACCAATATAATACTAAAATAAAATTTATTACAAGTTTTACTCTTTTTAGCAAGACAATTTTTGAAGCTGGTTTATAGAGAAATTTTGTAAGATAGATTTTGGTTTATTAAACTTAGTTTAGAATGCTTTGTAAAATCATCAATTTTTTCTAAATTAAATTACTTTAGATATTTAAATGCATTTAATATATCCTAGAGAATATATTTCTACAACTATAAACATTTATCTATATCATTATAAACTAAAATAAGTGTGTTTTTGGACTCGATTTATCCAACTTGGGGTTGATGTGTTTTATCTCTCTCCAAAGCTTCATTGGTCAAGAAAAATGGTTTAAATATGTCATTTCCAATTATTGGTGAATTAAATGGCTATGATGTATTCTATTAGCCTAAAATAATTGTTATGACCTTAAATAAATTTTCAAGTCTTAAACCCTCTTAGCTATTTAGGGCCCTAGTCACACCTTATTAGGTTTAAAAGGGTCATTTTAGTAATTTAATTAGAGAATAATTTTGGAGTAAATCTAAACTTTTTTTATTATAATTATAAATATAAACACAAGTAAACCTTTTTTAAGATGATTCTTATCAACTCTTAATAGTGCCTAGTTACATTTAGGTCAACTAGTGGTCATAATGTTACCTACAATGGGTAATTATACCTATATAAACATAAAAATAATTAAAAAAATCCAAATTCATTTAATTTGAAACAATACTCATTTAGAAATGAGTGAAATACAAATAACCATGATTTTTGTGTGAAGGAATCATCCTAGATATGTAGGCAACTCAAAGAATGGGTGTAGTGTGGGTGTTATCAACCAACTAGAGGATGTTCTTGGAGAACATGAATATATAACTAACTATTTTGATGACCCATAGAGTGGTAAATTGAAAAATAAACTTAAATCATTCTTGGAACATGTTCTTAAATAGCTAACTTAGAACACCTATTTCATCATAAATTTTATAAGCGCTCTTCTTCACATATGTGTATCTTGATAGTTTCTAGTTATGTGGTATACTTAGATGTGTAGTTTTTTTAGGTTAGTGACCCTAATTGATTATTGGGTTATGATATTATATTATCCCTTATTAACCTTAAACACCATTAGATATTTTCTCAAAAGATGAAGCTTCTTCAAGCATCATAGGTCATAAATTGCTAAGAATTTAACCTCATTAGAATAAGAGAACATAGGTTCCTTGTCACATTTGACTCTCATTTGTGCCATCATATGGGAGTGTTTGGGGTACACACACACACACAAACCTTGTGATATTCTTAGTTTTTGATTAATGAATTTTAAATGTGTCATTATTTTTGAGTATATGAAGAGAGCTTAGTATCTCATATGAGTGACGTGTGAGATAAATTTTTAGCTTAAATTTCCAAATCTCTCTTGGTGATGACACATCATAGAGGAGGCCCTCATAATTGAAAGGAGAAGTCATCAAAACCTGATTCCAAGGAGTGGATATATAAGTTTCCCAAGTTATGGTGGGGGTATTGAGTCTAGGTTCTTATAAGTTAGGTCAAAGTTGTTTTTCATCATCCTTTGTGTTGGGTTTGTGAAATAATGTTGGATTAACTTATTGTATAATATTAGTTAAAAGAATTTTGAGTTTGATCATCATGCGGTTGATGTCAGTCCATTCTCATGAAGTAATCAAATTCTAAATCTACTTTGGATTATGACCTCATTCTATTATGATAGTGTTTCACTTCCTAGGAAAGCCTTGTGTTGGAAAGTAAATGATTTACCCAATTCATTGCATAATTATGTCTGTCACACTCCTTTGTAACATTGGAAAAATTACACAATAGTTGACCTAATTAATATATACTGTTAATAAGTAAAAAATTATTTAAATTAGGTTAATAAAAAAATTTACATGAGTTTTTAGATAATTTTTTTAAGCATGAAAGATAGTAGGTAAAGGGACACTGTGTATCATTGGTAATCCCTGGTGAAATTTATTTTGTATAATGTAAATAAGAAATCCCCTCCTTGAACTATTAGGAATACCAGGTCTTATACACTCATTTACACCCCACTTACATTCCTTTAATAATTTAATAGTATTTTTAATGGTTACCATTTTTAATCCAACCTTAAAGTTGATTGGCCTTTTCATCACCAGAGCCATTTTGTTTTGTCTAGTTTAGTCTAATATAGGATTCATTTACAATACCAAACCTAAAAAATACCATATAAGTTTTCTAAGAGAAGTGATATATGGAATTATCATGATGGATTATTCATTGTATCTTATTTATAATGTTTTATATTTCTAAGGTTATTTATATGTATTTGAAGTGTTTTCACCAATTGTTTCCTCATGTTAATGGGACTATTTATATATTATGCTCAAGAGGCCCATGGGAGAAGCCTAAAGATGTACATTGATCCTCTCCCTCTCTTTAAAAAATGAGGGGAATAAACCAAACCCTAAACTCTCTAATCATATCAAGTCAATGATAAACTCCTTATTTATTGAACTAATGATGGAGATGTAGAGTCAGGTACTACTTGAACTAAAGAGCAAAAGGTGGGAGATAGTCCATACCATTGTTTTGGTAAAATAAGTCACACAATTTTTCATTATTATAAAATAACTAAACTCACTCTACTCAAGGTCAAGCACATATGGATACTTAAAGATTTGGTGCATTTAATAAAATAAGATAAAGTCTTTTTTAAGAAGATAAAACAACATTTATTTCTCCTTTCCTTGGTTAGTGTGTGCATTATTTACTTTTTCTAGGTTAATTTTTAGTATTTCTTAAAAATATATCTAACATGTTTTATAACTCCTAATAATATTGTATATTTAATTAATATTTAAATATGGATTTATTTTTCCTTAGGTTCTTCAGCTCAATATGTTTTGGCACATGTATGTTTATTTATCATATTAATGTGTTTTCTTTATTGATTATTTGGTTTTTTAATTTTCTTATATGCTTAGAGTTATGACTCTCTAATACTTATTTTTTGGCTTATTAAAAGTCATTATTATATATTTATAAGCTGATAAGAATTGTATTTTAGAGATAATTAGAAAATACTTTTATGCATGATCATGCATTAGCTTCTACCCATAAGGGTGATCCTTAAATATTTTGAAGGTGGGCATGTATATAATATATTTTTTAATAAACATTTTTTAATAAAAAAGAATTAACTCTTTGTTAGAGAAGTTATCAAATTAATTCTTAATCCTTTTCTTAGATATACTTTTATTATATAAAATGTAAGTTGATAATATTATATATGGAATATTTTATTTCTCAGCCTAAGATTAGTGTAATATATTATGTGTTGTAGGTTAAAATGTATATTTTATTATTATTTTTTATGTTGGCAAATTTTTTAAGAGATTTGACTTTTTTGAAGAGGATTTATGGAATATTTTTTATTATTTCATCTCCAACTTTGCAAGAATTTATAAGAAAATGACGTTTTTATTTTTTCTCCAAACATTGTAATTTATTTTATTTTAATTCTCATGAAGGAAATTTTAATCAAGGTATATTATTAAGTAATGACACCTACCTTCTACATCTTAAGTTATTCTCATTTTTGTGACCTCCAAATAAATCTTAAGAGGAATGTTTGAGATTAGCCTCTATTGTCCTTGTCCATAGTAATGACCTTTCATCTAGTAAACCCATTTTTGGGAAGTCATTATATTTATAAACATGTTTCAATTTTAAATAATAAGATAAAATTTAATTTATTGATAGTCTTATAATTTTATTTATAACCATTAAATATCCCTTTGTTACTTAAATGTGAGTGTGTAAAAAATAAGACACACATGTAGAAGAAGAGGTAAATATAGTATAAAAAGAGGCACATATAAAAAAATAAGTTTTATTTTATATATATGTGGTGATATTATAACATGGGATATCATTTTATGATATAATAGCAAAAGTTATAGTTTAAAAAATGGTTTTTATGGCTAAAATTTTAGGGATGATATATTTCAAAGATCAAGAGTGATGAAGCATCACAAACTTAGATTTTTGTGATAATTTATAATTAAAACATGATATTTGTAATGGATGTTGATAATTATACCATTAGGAGCAAAAAAATCAACATAAGTATTGAAAGGATATTACAATGGAATATGTCCAAATTTTAGAGCATTTGGGATCCTAAGAGAGAATTGTAGAGAATTTATGGCCCACTTTCATTGTACATGAATTTTTTTTATAGATTTACATGGAATAAATTATGTTAATTTAATGGTATGTGGTTCACATTTAGTGTAAATATTTAATTTATTTTCATTAAAGAATAATGATACAATAATAGGAGAATCTAATCTAAATGGTTCTTAATATATATTGAATGTGATTGACATCAAGTATGTTCTAAAAATAATTTCATGCATAAGATGATGGTTTTCCATCAATTATGAAGCCCTTAACCTTGTATTTAGGCCAAAGGCATTTTCACTTCCAATCTCATACTAAATATTCATCTAAAAACTTGCTAGATACATGTCACATGTAGGGTTGCCACAAATATAACCACTTTTTCTAAAGTTTAAGTTTTGTTTTGTCTTTTTTTTTTTTTTTTTTCTTTAACAATTTAACACATGCCAAAATATATTTGTGAGATTTTTGAGGTAATATTTTCAGTTAGTGGTAGAAAATATGAGAGGGTTTGTCCTAATCCTCGTAATGATGTTCTCATTTTACAAAATACATGCATAAATATACTCATTTTTCTTGGATAAAATTAAATGAAAAGAGTTTAAATCGTCAAAATATTGATAAAATTTAATTAAAGGTCACAAAAAATGAAAGTAGTTAATTAAATTAAATTAACTATAAAATATGAAATTTAAGAAAGCATGTCGATCATTGTATACATATGATAATTGTGTAAATGGAAATAACACATTAAGCTCTTTGTTGACAATTAAATCATGAAATGTGAAAGAATGATAAAAAAAGGTAAATAATAATAAATACTTTGTAAATGCATTTTTCATTATTTATTTATTAATTTATATGATCCACAATTTCTAATAAATGTATATTTATCCAACCATTCTGGTAGGGCCATGATTGGCAAGCCTCTAAAAATATTGTTATCATTATCCATCATTATTATTTTGAAAGTCTGAAGGGTACATTAATTTTATGTAATTGATGATTGAGATGAAATTTATGTTAGAGAACAAAAATTTCAATTTAGAAGGAAAATCCTAGCTACCAAAATTAAAAATAAATATTAAAAAATAAATTCAATAAATCAAGAAAGACTACTTTGAGTTGATGTTTGTCAATCATACATTTCATATGAATATCTTTAAAGGTTGATTGGAATTTTATATCATAAACATAAAAAAGTATTATAGTTTGTCATCGTAGACTTTTTAAGCTCATAATGATGAGTCCATCTATATAATGCCTCCACCTTATTAATTTCCTTTAAAAATTGCAATTAATTTCCTTATTTAGGCACTTCTACATTATTAGCCTCTAATTTATAATGACATTATTTGATTTAACCTTATTATTTATAGTCCCTCTACCACACTTACTTCAAGGCACTTATACATTTTTGTCTATGATAATTTGAGCATACAATGATAAAATTAAAATTATCAGTGATATTACTACCTGTGGCTTTAACATTTCACCTTTTCACTATACTATATTATTTTTGTATAGAATACATATAAATAGACCATGTAGATAAGGGAAATAAAAAATATGACATTTTAAAAATAAAATGAATGGAAAATTCTACTCATATCAGTAGAATTTACATTCAGGTTTCAAACCCTACTTTGTAATTACTATTAGAAACTAGACCTAATTGAAATTAGAAATCAAAACCCATGGAAAATGAATTGGCCAAGGCTCATGGTGATTCTATCCCAAGACCAACTTCATGTTTTTCACCATAAAATTTGAAATATGTAATTGTACAAGGTTTTAATGTCCACTTGTACTTCTACTTGTTGGAAAGGTATAATTGTCTATTAATTGGGCTAATAGAAATAAATGGCCATACCCTAAAATCAAATTCAATGAGATGGGTGTTTAGGGTGCCACAAAATATACTCTTGTTGAATATGATATGATATTATTTCATCCCTTTCTTAAATGCGATTTAATCAAATTTACATCCAAATAGAGATTACAAGATAATCTGGAGCATTCTTTTTTTTAATCTAGCTAATATAGTATAATATAATATTATACTATATTAAATCATATAATATATATTAATATTATATATTAATAATATTAGTATATATATATATATATATATATATATAATTAATATATGATATATGATATATAATTAAGGGTTGGTAGGTCCCTTAATTATCAAACTATAAAACCAATCAAAATAAAACTAGGTAAGGTCGAACCATGACTCACATTTGTACAAAACTAATTAAAACCATTATAGGAGGAGTAAATAAAAATAAATAAAATTTTACTAAAAAACAAACAAAATATCTAAATAAAATAACTTGTGAATCAATCATGTGATTGTTTACTTGTGGGAATTAAACTCCAAATTATAAATATACCTTTTTTCAAAGATTTTTTCCTATTTGAGTCTATTATCCAATTTTTAGAGTCCAAATTAGAGCCATCAAGAGAATAATATTCACCCAATATATAAGATACATCAAAATGAGGATCACTCAAATCTGATATACGAATGTGTCACTCCACACTTTGAAAAGAAATTGAAGGAGACCCACAAGTGAGACCAATAGAGACATCACCCTTGTCACTAGTAGAATACACACCTTTGAAAGAGGAAGGAGAAGAATCATGGTGAAAGTAGAGTAAGTATATGGGTAGAGGCTGAAGAAGCTATTGATAGTTTGACTATCATATGATCAATCACAACCCCTTTCCACTAGGTTATAGTCCTGATTTATTTCAATTCACTAGTTGAAAAGTCACCCAAAATATTTGGACATTCATTTTCAAGATACCCATGAGAAAATTATATTATGTATATAAAGGAAACCCTTTCACATTCCAAGGGTTGAGACAAAATTATCTTACCCACTTTAAGCATAATTTATTCATGTAGTCCTTTTGAAATATCCATTTCAATGCACATAGGATCAAAGGTGGTCCACATGTGGTTTGTAGCATCCATAACACATAATAAATTTACCAAGGGAATTAACAATAACACAAATATTAAAGGTCCCCCATAATTGAAGGTTCACATTAGGCAATCTGACCCAAATCATAGATATGGTAAAACATTCAGTAGTCAGATTATAATTTAGATACGAAGGTTTCATATGCAAGATTACTTTATCCCACACCTAGGGGTATAAATGAAAAATTAAATATATATCATTAAATGAAGAATAGGTCACAAAAAAAACCATGGGAACATGGTTGGATGATAAAATCCTTTACAAGAAGGGGTTTCTAGTGCTTGGATATCCAAGAATGAAGGTTAACTAGGCTTAGATATAATTTGTGAAATAAAAATATTAGACTTATAAGAAATGTAGGTTTCTTATCCCCAATACTTATCACCTAGATCAACCATAAGGATAATGGATGATTTAAACACCAAAACTTGAGTCTCTGAAGAAGAGTAGATCTAAACCTAAGATCCCTATATAACGAGAGAGGAAAAAAGTACAACTAAGTAAGAAGATGGAGGAATACCATCCATAGAGGAAGAAAAAGGAGAGGAAGAGGTGGTGGACACCAGTATATGATGAGAAATAGCTAGGGTCTTCTCACTCATCTACAAAGTAGAAGAATCTGAGGAATTGAGTGCAAGGAAACAAATGCCACAATGATGATGAAATAATTGGGGCAATCCCATATAATAATATAATCTATTATAAATATATAACATATATATTAATATATATTAATAATATGTATAATATTTCTAATTTTGTATTGGGTAATAGATATAGTTTGGTGGAAGCTACAAATTACATTTACAAATGTCATATGTCATTAAACTTTACATATGTATTTTTCTAAAATTATTTAAGTCTATCATTGAAATACCCTACTATTGTTCCTCGCCATCACCCCCCAACTCACCTTGAAATATTTCATCACTTTTATGTTTTGTATAGCCTTGTTCTTCACCACCACTTTTCCATTGTTCATTCTTATCATGAAATAATATGTCTCATCCATGCATAATGCATTGACACATTGTATGAATAAACAAACAACCTCATTTTCCACCATCAACTCCACTAGAGATACAAGATTAATGTTGATTAATAATTCATATAAAAAATGTGAGGTGAGGTTAGTGTTTAGGGGTTTTGAGATAAGTATGACTATTTATTTACACTCTTTCACTTTACATAAACCCACTTTACTAAAATATAAAATTACATCCATTTCATCATAACTTGCATATTTGGGGAATTCGCTAGTTATATAGCATTTTAAAACATCCTTTACTACATAATTTTTTAGTGTCATGAGATATGTCACTGGATTTTTATCTTCACCTAATTTTTTTTGGGGGTTAAAAGGCATTCTAAGAAATCATATTCAAGTAACAATAACAAGGTAAGGTGATCTATGCTTATTCTAATTATAATCCTCTTAAACATTTTTTCATATGTGACTAGAAATAAAAGAGCCTATTAATATAAATTGAAGTCAAATGAATGTCTTGAAACCAAAATAAAAAAAGTTTGAGCTAGTGCAAATATATAATTAGGGGGCATTTCTTTTATATACCAAATGTTTCCTTGAAATTCTAATAGAAAGTTCACTAGATATGGTAAGATTACAAAAATTATCCATTTTAATAATAAAATAGCAAATATTATTCTCTTGGACTCCTCTAGAGTAATATTATATAAATTTTATTGAATATCAAATGGTGAGTAATTCTACACCCATAACCATTGGTGTGTCTAGGGATATGTGTGGTTGACTTGTGGCTTACATACCTCTTTTATATACTTGTTACATTTCTCTATGTTCTTAGATAGGTCAGCCTATGGAATAAGCTTGGCTAAGTAGAAAATATATAGGAGGTGGTGGTTAGTATTTATTCATTATGTTAAGTATTTTGTTATTAGTTCATTATTGTGTAGGTTGCCCCTTCAAAGTGGATTTGATATATTATCTAGTATTTTTCTCTACTATTAATTATTGTTGTGTGATCTCTCATATTTTATTATTTTGTGTGATATAAAATCATTCTATGTGAACATCTAAGTAATTTCATTACAAGTGGTATCAGAGCTTCTATTTGGTAAGTTTTCTATGGATTTTTTTTTGGATCTAGTTAGGCATGGATTTTTGGAGTGGTGGGAGTGAAAAAACATAACTTATAATCTGGGAAGAATTAATTTTTTTTGTCAGTGCAATATTACTTGAAACACTTTTTTGAAAAAAAATTCTATAGTTTTTTTCCCTTTACATAATTGTAGTCATTGGATTCATCTCAGTGAGATGATCGCAATAATATATTTTATCAATACATTTTTTTGGTGCCAAAATTTTTACCCTAGTGTGCAAAGTTAGTCATTGAATTCATCTTCTCAACGTGATCGTAATTGTACCATCTCTTGGTACATTTTTTTGGGGTAAAAACCCTCCTAGGGTTTGTATATGGTAGGTCTTGGTACTTAAAGAATAAAAAGGGGGCAAGAAACTCCAAAGACTCCTTCTATCGATGACATGGAATCTAGAACTTTAAATTTGATGATTTCTCAACTTCAAGTAGACATAAAGAACTTAGTGAGGCATGATGACTTTGTTGTAGTCTAAGCTGATGTTTTAGGGATGCACAAAGAGATTAATGAGGTTCATAATTAATTACATCATATCACTATACAATAGGCTACCCTTACATCTCAGTTTTAGCCTAATAACCCTCCACTTCAGCATTCAAATCCTCCTCTTAACACCAACAACTCCTATGCTGGTATGAAATTGATGTTACCAAAAGTGGACATGTGTAAGTTTGATGGTAAGGATCCTCTCACTTGGATTACCCAAATTGATAATTTATTTGAGATGCATCAACCCTTGGTTCTCAGAAGGTGATAGTGTCACCTTTATATCTAGAACTTGAGCAATTCATTTGGTATCATTGGTTATGTGCTCAAAATAAAAATAATGGTGTTCCTATTACATGGTCTATTTTCACTGAGGATTTATTAGCTCATTATAAAAATAATGTCTCTAAGAACTATTTTAGCCAATTATCTATACTACGGCAATTAGGAACTGTGAAGGATTATATTCATCAGTTTTAGAATCTCTGTTTACAGGTGGAAGATGTCACTGAGGAAATTTTGATTGATCTATTTTTGGGTATCCTCAAAGATAACATCCAATTCAAGGTGAGAATGTTTAACCCAACATATATATCATAAGCTATCCCTGGGGCACGTATGGTAGAATAAAAAGAGATGGTCAAAAGGAAAACTTTCACTACTGGTCATGATCACACCTTTCTAGCACCATCATTTCAACATCACACCAAATTAACACAAAAAAAATGAGGAAAAATGATCCAAATGGTTGTGTTATGGTTGTGACATCAAATGAAACAAATACCATTGTTGTGCTAAAAAGAAGCCATTTTAAATTAGAGGTGCTAATGATGATGAAGATGATGAAGAAGTATATGGTGAGGATGCAAAAGGTCCTAAAGAGGAATATAAAGACTCTCAAACTACTATTTCTTATCATTCCATTTCAAGTATTAGTACTCGCCAAACTCTTAAGGTGATGGGTTTCCTTAAGAAATATAAGGTCACTATCTTGATTGATTCTGAGAGCACACACAACTTCATCAATAGTAAGTTGGTGGCTCATTTGAACTATTTCATTTATCCAGCTCCAAAATTTTAGGTTATGATTGTAGATGGTGGTAGTGTTAGTTGTTAAATAAAATATCATAGTATTAAGTTGGCCATGGGAGACTACTTGTTGGATTCTCCTATGTTTTCTATTCTCATGGGTGGAGCTGATATTGTTCTAGGAATACCGTGGCTCACCACTTTGGGTACTATTGAGATGAATTTCCAAGAATTATTCATGTGTTTTCATTCTAAAAAAAGGACATTTGAGGTAAGGGGATTAAGGGCTAAATCTCCATAACTTGTTAGCTCCCATCAAATGACAAAGATTATTTTTAAGGGTGTTGAAAGATTTTTATCTCGCTTGTTTTCCATGGAAGTATAACCAACTCAGCTATCTCCACCTATTGATCTAAAATAAGTGATTGATACCCATTATTTTATTTTTGGTGACATACTAAAAGGACTTCTACCTAGTTGCATGCATCATCATGATATCAAACTTATTCCTGGTAGTACACCACCCAAAATCAAGCCATATAGGTATCCCTATGCTTATAAAAGTGAAATTGAAAATATGGTATAGGAGATATTGGATACATGAATCATTCACCATATCCAAAGTGAATATTCTTCATAGTTTTCATGGTGAGAAATAAAGATAACACCTGGAGGATGTGCCCTAACTACAAAGAACTCAATAAGTAGACTATCAAAGATAAGTTTCCTATTCCTGTCATTGATGATTTTATAGATGAATTAAATCATGATTTTTATTTTACCAAGTTAGATCTATGTTATAAGTATCATCAAATCTAGATCCGTGATGAAGACATACCAAAAACAACTTTTAAGACTCATAAGGGCCATTATGAGTTTTTGGTTATGTCATTTGGTCTAACAAATGCACCATCTAATTTTCATAGTTTGATGAATAATATTTTTAGGCCATTTTTGAGGAAATTTGTTTTGGTATTCTTTGATGGTATCCTCATTTACATTAAAAATTGGGAAGACCATTTGTAACATATGAAATAGGTAATCTCCATTTTGGAATACCATCAATTGTATGCTAAACCTTCCAAATGTACTTTTGGGGCTTATGAGGTTGAATATTTGGGTCATATGGTTTCTTATGAAGGATTGAAATTGGATCCTAAAAATATCTAAGCAATGGTGGACTAGCTAATTCCTAAGACACTCAAGCAACTACAGGAATTTTTGGGGCTCACTGGTTACTATCATAGGTTTGTCAAAAATTATGGTAGTATTGTAGCCCCACTCACCTTTTTTTTGAAGAAAGACTCCTTTTAGTGGACTAATGTAACTACTTGAGTATTTAAAAAATTAAAATTGGCTATGTGCACTACTCCAATATTGGCCATGCCTAATTTTTCCAAGACTTTTATGGTTAAATGTGATGCATCTAGGTATGGTGTGGGTGTTTTACTCATGCAAGAAGGTAGACCACTTGCATTTAAAATTTGTCAACTAAAGATTAAAAATCAGTACAAGCCCATCTATGAGAAGTAAATTATTGCCATTTTACATGCAGTAAAATAATGGAGGCCTTATTTAATGGGTCATCACTTTCAGGTAAATATTGATCATGATAGTCTCAAATATTTTGTGTAACAACGGTTGTCATCTGAATAACAATAGAAATGGGTAACTAAGATGTTAGGCTATGATTTTTAAATAGTCCAAAAAAAAAGGAAAGGATAATGTGGTGGTAGATGCACTGTCTAGAAAGGATGGATCAATTGAGGCATTGCTATGTGCCATAACTATTTTGTAGGCAAATTAGCTAGATGAAGCATGATTAGAATGGGAACATGATAGTGCTACCCATGATTTGATTCAAAATCTTCAGCAAGGTTTAAGTGGATTTGAAAAATTCACATGGAAAGGTAATGCATTATGGTATAAAGATAGATTGTACCTATGTAAGGATTCTCTTCTTAAACAAAAAATCCTTCAAGAACTTCATGCAACTCCAATTGGGGATCATTCAAGATTTTTGAAAACCTATCACAGAATCAAGCATGATTTTTTTTAGGAAGGACTCAAGGGAGATGTCTAGAAATATGTGGTTGAATGTATGAACTGAAAACAAAACAAAGGCAAAACCATCAAAACCATGGGTCTTTTATAGCCTTTATCCATCCCTAAACAATTTTGGGAAGAGGTATATATGGATTTAATTACATGGTTACCAAGAACTGATGGTAAAAATGTTATCATGGTTATTTTGTATCATCTTAGTAAGTATGCTCATTTTTGTTCTTTATCACAACCATTTGTTGCTAGTATAGTAGCTGCTACTTTTCTCAATATAGTTCAAAAACTACATGGGACCCCTAAGATCATTGTCAGTGATAGAGATCCCATTTTCACTAGTAATTTTTTGACTAAGTTATTTACATTTTTGGGCACCCAGTTGGCTCATATTTCATCCTATCATCCTCAATCTGATGGGAAAACTGAGGTAGTCAAAAAATGTCTAGAAGGATATCTTTGTTGTTTTGTTGTGATAAACAAGATAAATGGGTTCATTGGTTTCCACTTGTTGAATGGTGGTATAATAATTTTGTTCATAGTTCTTCCAAAATGTCTCATTTTGTGGCACTATATGGATACCACCCTCCATCCATCACTTAACCCTTAAACTTCCATCCTAAGGTTCATGTAGTTGAAGAACATATTCACCATCAATAGGAGGTCCTTTCAAGTTTGCATGAAAATTTAGCTATGGCCCATAATCACATGAAGTAACAAGTAAATCAACATAAAAGTGAGAGGAATTTTGACATTGGTGATTGGGTCTTTGTTCACTTGCAACCATATAAGTAGATGCCATTAAATCAATAAAAGAGGATAACAAACTATCCCCTAAGTATTATGGGTCTTATCAGATTTTGAATAAAATTGGTAGTGTAGCCTACAAGTTAGAGTTTCTTTCATCCACTCACATACATCTAATATTTCATGTATCATGCCTAAATAAAGTCATTAGACATAGAGTTACCATTCAAATATAATTACCAAAATTAGATGAGGAAGGCAGAGTTATTCTTGATCTTGAGGTGATCCTTCACATGTGCACTAAACATCTACATTCTAGAGCGATTACAGAGTACCTAATAAAATGGAAGAATCTAACATGTGAAGATGCCACTTGGGAGGATGAATAATTTGTGCAACAACATCTAGATTTACCACAATGTTGAGGACAACATTATTTTGAAGGATAGGGGCTTACTATGCCCTTAACCATTGGTGTGTCTAGGGATATGTGTGGCTGACTTGTGGCTTACATACCTATTTTATATACTTCTTACATTTATCTATGTTCTTAGATAGGTCAGAATATAGAGTAACATTGGTTAAGTAAACTATATATAGGAGGTAGTGGTTAGTCTTTATTTATTGTGTTAAGTATTCTGCTATTAGTGCATTATTATGGAGGTTGGCCCCTCAAAATAGCTTTGTTATATTATCCATTATTCTGATCTGTTGTCAATTATTACTATGTGATATATAATATTTTCTTATTATGTGTGATATAAAATCATTTTGTGTGAACATCTAAGTAATTTCATTACAAGTAACAACTTATTGAATTGGACACAACCTCATGATTCTTACTCCTCTTCATTGGTTTTTAGGACATGTTTTATAATGTCACTTTGTCAAAAATGAATAATATAAGTTCTATCTTTAAATTTTCCCACTATGATAGCATTTTTTAAATGTTGGGATGGATCTACTTATTACAAATTTTTAGCTTCATATTTTCACTTTGGCTCCTTGTCATTCTCTCAAGCTCCTCCCAATGTTGTAAATCATCTTGCCCATTGGACCTAAACTAGGAGCTCCATAAGTAAATCACTATTCAAACTAACTTCAATCTCAACATTTAACCTATGCTTTTATAATGGTTTACTTGTAGTGCTATTAAAATTAGAGTCAATAAATTATAGTCTCAACCCATAGTGATTATTAATTCTTGGTTCCACACACAATGTCCTATAAATTAGCTCTCGATAATTATGGTTGTACTTATAATGCCTTAGAAATTAGCATATGTTAATACTATTCACCACCCATAATTCCATACCAATTAGTGCCTGCTAATTATAGTCATCACCCACAATGCCCTTCAAATTATCACTCACTAACTTGGATTACCACCTACAAAAACTTGTAAATTAATGCCTACTAATTATGGTTTCCACCCATAGTTCCATTTGAATTAGCACCTAATAATTATGTCATCACCTAAAAAACCCTACAAATTAGCACTTGATATTTATAGATACCACCTAAACCCTTTAAGTTTCAATTTATGGTAAATTTCACATACAAAAGATTTTATAGATGATTTATTTTTTAAAACTTTATATTTTTTAGAGAGGAATACAGTGGTGTAGTTAACTTGTTGATTTGATGTCAAATAAAATATATTAGATCATATCATACTTTCAGCCTCTCAAGGGATCTTGTTTTAAAGTATCGCTTAGCATCTTTAGGCTATACATCACCTTTTATCATGCTCTACCTAAAAAATTAAGTCTATCTCATCTCCAGGTCATACCCATGCTCTATGCAAGTCCATAAAATTTTGACATGCATCTTGCACATGTTTTTATATTTTATTCTTGTGGGTCATTCTTACCATTCCCATTTATTTTTCACCTTTAACCTTGATTATTTTCATTTCTAAAGTCAACTAATGTGTGTATTTCATCCTAAATTAGACTATATATAAAATGTCATGTCAATCCATTTAAGGATAATGATAAACATATAAAAGACACATGAAAATTTAAATATTAGAGGTCAAGCCTAGAGCCAAACATCAAATATAATTTATCCTATTTTGGGTTGATCTTCATTGGGTCATATCTTACACACTTGTGATGAAATTTTTATTTTTGGTCTCTCATCATTCCCCTTATGCCAAAATTAGGTATTAGATTGCATATAGTTACATTATCATTTATAGGGAAGAAGAGTTAAAAAAACCTAACTCGAGCTAATCCATCCACACACTTAAAGAACTAGGTGGAGGTCAAATTCTAATATTACATGATAAATAGTTTGTAACATCACTTCGGTGGTTTCCTAAATCCAAAAATTTTTATTTATTTTAGAGTGTCAAGCTAGACAAAAAAATTAGGATAATCAATCATGCACATTTTACCCAACAAAATAGTGAATTAAAGGTACATGAAAATTTAAAAAAAATGATAATTCACCAGTGATAAAAAATAAAGTTAAAAAATAATGCATAATAATTGGTAGTAGAGAGACAAACCCAATAGTTACAATTCTAACCATTGTCAAGTTTGACTAGGACAAACCTATACAAAGTGCATGTCTACCCAAGATATGTTGACAAGTCTTATATTTTATTAATATAATCTAAACAATTTACACGATCATTCCACAAGTTCAAAATTCTAAAATAATAATATGGTATGATGATTTCTTAACATTTTATATTTACTTTGCAGATCCTAGTTTCAATTGTTGAACTTGGATATGTTTCGAATCTTATCTTTTTAAATAGATTTAACTTATGTACTTTTGTGGGTGTCTACTTATATCTATTTAATTGAAATTAGTTTATTCTTACTTGAATAGAACTAAAATTAGGGTAAATTATCATAAAACTAAAATTATATATTAATTAAATGTATTTTTAAAAATATTAAAAAATAATTTATGTACAAAATACATCAAAACCAATTATTATATAAAAATATATTTATTTTTTAATAGATAAATAATTACTAATAAATGTTAGGTATATTATATTTTTTCCTAAAAAATTCTAGATTTCACCCTTTAAATGAATAATCAATCCAAAGTTATTCACTTGTACTTATATTCATAGTTCCTTCCATGATAGAATAAGAAGACAAAATTTGAGTCACAACATCCTCTTTGTCATCAGTACCCTACATGCATTGAAAATTTTAAAATCTAAATGTTCAAGGATTTTGTACCATTAATTGAACCCATAATATTTATAAATTGAATGGGATGACCATAAACACACATATGATCATGTAATATGTAGGTATTTTCTAGGTGAAAATAAATTATTACATTTGAACACATAACATGTTTAGAAATACTAAATTTTAATATGACCAATTTAATAAATATGTAAATGTTTACATTGGTCCATAAAAAATAAATATTGGGAGGCTTGATTGAAGTGAATTAGTAGACTCAACATTGATTATAGTCAAAGTGAAGAGGCCAAGACCTACATCTAGGATAGTTATTGATGGATAGATGATATAAATATTCCTCCAAAATGTACATACATAATAAATCAACGTAGTGGTTTATAAATTGGACATGCTCCATAATATTTTCAATTAGGGAAATTAGACTTATATATGTTCAATAGCCTATCACAAAGTTCCCAATTATATGCAAACTCTTTCTTATCTTAAATGCAATAAATATATTAAAAAATGATGACATTTGGATACTTTGTTTAGTATAACTATTTTTGACCTATTATTTATTTTCATAAAATGTACATCAAATTGTGAATTCATATTTTGATTGTCTTAAATAGGGATAATGTATACATGGAGAGTATCCTTTAGGTTAGTTTAACATACATTATTTTATTAAACATAGATAAATAATACATAAACAAAACATAATATAGATTGTGATGTTGATTCAATATTTATTAATGTATTGTGCACAGATACATACATTCAGTTTAAGGTATTGAGATATTAGTTAAAGATGGATATATCTTATCCTTATAATTATTTGATAATACTAAATACAATAAAAAATATTAATAATCACCTCTTCTTTGTGCCTCTATATTTACGTTCATTTTCATAGGATGTTATAAAGTATAATCAATACCATGGGATACATCTGTATTTGACTAATGTTATGGTATGAACACAAGCTTTTGTGGTTTTATTTTATGCTAAATGATCCCATGAAGAATTATAAAAACATCATCCCTAGACTTAAACATTGTTTCATGCTTAATATAATAAAAAATGAAGAATCCTAGAAAAAATATGACTCATATCTGTTTGCAAAAATTGTTGGTACTTGGTAGCTAATTTAGTATCAAAATATTTCCATTTTATGAGGTATCTAATTGCACGTTGTGCCTTTTTATCTAAAAAAATATTATATCAAACTAATTCAATGATGTTGTTTAGTCGATATTGACTGTCAATCAAATTTTAAAAATTCTCCATCTATGTTGTCACTTATTACAATTTATACATAAATTTGTTGATTATATCTCTAGATTCCCTAGATTGGTGATGATGTGGGATTGTTGTCTTGTTTAATACAAAATTGATCTTCCAAGTCTTTTTTTTTTTTTTGATTTGTACTGGTAGAATCCTTATTGATGTTATATTTTGTGGATGCTTGATCAAGTTCCTCTTCCAATGCATCTAGAGCTTTATTTTCTACTTATGTTGCCACCAATCATCCTAGAGTAAGTGCAAATAAAGTAGCAACATATGAAATTACTTTTTGAAGAGAAGTGGTGTGTGTGTCTTGAATATATTTTGATGTTAGGAATTATTTTCCAATGGATTTGTGTTTTGTTGAAACTTAAATTCTTATACAATATTCCATTGGATGGTTTATTTCTATACCTTTGATAATGATAGATGTTTGATCAAAATTTGAACTATATCTTGAAAGCATTGTTCTAACGACCACTTTGGGTCAACTTCATATTGTGGTTGTGCCCTAGAGATATTTTGGTTGACTTTATGAATGGATTCTTTGAAAATAACATATTTTTGCATCCAGTCATGATTTTCACTTTCGTATAGAATGGTACCCATATGGTGTTCACATTGGAGATAGTTTCTCGAGGAGGATGCAGGTTCCTTATAGTGTGGAATCTATCATGCCTTGTTCTAACTACATGGTGATAATATTTTATCATTTGGATAATATGGTTTTGATTTGTGTGATAGAGTCTTACGGGGTGATAAATTATGTATATATAGTGTATTAATGTGTATATGGTGTGGTAACTTGGTGTGGTAGGATGGGAGGTTGAGTGATTTGTTATGGGGGAATGGATTCTAGATTTTTCAAAGCCACCCTCCTAGATTCTTCATCAATGACCTATATTTTTTTCACTTATTTTGTATCCACTTTCTTATTTTATGCCTATGTTTTTTTGTGGCTTATACTACCACTTTTCTCTTGTCTACTTCTATTTTTTTCTTTGTGCAACTTATCCTTTATATATTTTTCAAGTTTTTATGTTTTGAGATTTTCCTCTTGTTATTTTTTCTTTTGGGCCTCTACCTCCACTTTTTATTTTTGTTTTTTCACAAGACTCCTATTTATATTGGGCCTTCTTATCATGTTCAATTTTTCTTGCTTCTTTCTTTCCTCTTCTTGTTTTATTTTTATTTATGTTTACTTTTATTTTTCTTCTAGTTATTTTTTTATCCATTTCTCCTTAGTTGTATATGTTTGTTATTCCTATAATATTTTCCCTTCTATGAGTGTTATGGTTACTTTCTATTTTTATTGTGCCAATGTTATGGTTATGACTGTCTTTGATGTTTATGTTATTTCTATTTCTATTTCTATTTATTTTCCTTGTTGTTATTCCACTTTGTCTATTATGTATTCTTATATTTTTAGAGCCTATTCAATTTCCATTTGACCCCATGGTTTTTTATTCTCCTCTATCTCAGTATCTAAAAAATTTATTGACACTTTTTTCAGTTATTTATCTAGTTTATAAACATCGATCTATAATAGGTTTCCTTTTTATTTCTTTATTTTAAGTGGGTGCATTAAGAATTGTTTTTACTTTGGGTGTGTGCATGGCCTTTTGGTGCCTCTCATATGTGCAAAATTACTATTTATTTCCTTTGTGTCTTTGATTAATGATTTTTTACCCATGTTTGATGGGGATAATTACATGGCTTGTATTTATTTTGTAGTAATCACATGTCCTATTTTCGATGAGTTTACCTAAACTTAAAATGGAATGGTACATGTCCACAAACTTATAATATTTAGGTTGGGGGCCTCTCATTATTCCATGATTTATTCTTCTTCCTCCTTAATTTGAATGCCTCATTATGTTTAGACCTATGTCTCTGCTACAATTTATTCTATAGTAACATTAATATTGAGTGGTATGGGTTTAATAAAGACCTTAGGTAATAGTGTATGACAAATATAAATTTCCCAACATGTTCATCTAAGAATTCATATGGGCGTGGTAGAATAATATTGGAATGTGGCTCAATTTAATGAATGTGGATGAATTAGGTAAACATGAAAAATAATAATTCATTGGAATGTTTTTGGATAAACTCATTGGAAATATAGACATTGAAAATTAATTATTTATTTCAATTATCCACCCATCTTATCAAATATAGGGTTTGGTATTATGTGCTAAGGGAATCCATATCTATCTTAATGTTTTCACCTATAGACTTGTCTTAGGCCCATTAAACTTGTCCCTCTACATTAGGAATTATATTGGTATAAAAATTACAAAGAAAATGAGTAAGGATCCATAACAATACTCATACTTACCCCTTTTTATCTTTCAACATTATATTTGAATTAGTTTAGCAGACCCTAATAGAGTTTATACGTAGATTTTAAATATATCATATCAAATGCAACCATTGCACTTTTTGGGCTTGTGACATCCTCTTTATTTTTAAAGTAAACTTTCAATTCAACCACCCTTACTACATATTGATGCACTAAGTTTTTAATAGATGCAGTCATGATTCCCATTTTATTTATAACTAATACAAGGCATTGGGTGGCTTTTTCCCCTTCATAGATCTTTTCTTGTCATATTTGAGGATGTATTATCCTTTCCTCTTGAGTCATGTGACTTGCTCAATGTATTTGAAGGTAATGTGGTGTGGTTGCTCCAAGAACAAAAAACCCTTATGGAGGTGACTAAGAAGGATGTTAATGATGAGGTTGGCTAGGTATGAATATAATTTTTTTGTCCATACACGAAGTTTCATCCATTGAATGTGGTTGGCCTTGATGGTCCATTCCCATGTGTTAGTTTTGAGTATATTGTGAATAAGCTCACTCTACTCTACCTCCATTATTGTGTGATAAATTTTAGAAATATTGGTATAGATGTATTTGACTGTATCCTCTAGGTGTCCTACATAGTATGGAATGGATGAAAAATATCTGAGGGGATCTAGTTTTAGGAATTTCAATGAGACATGCTTAGACTTTGGTATCAATAGTTCTTTATCATTGACCATTTATGGAACTACCATTTTCAATATATTTTCTTGACTGCTAATATTTACTAAGTTGTAAAATTATTTCAACAAAATTTGGGTATGATCGATAGTTAATATGAATCATGAAGAGTGAGGGGTATTATTTATGGAACATTTTGTTCCACTGTTATTCATTTCTTGTCTTAAACATATAAGTGATGTGTGATATTACCAAATGTTTTATGAATTGTGTTCTTAACTATATGTTAAGCTATGATATAATTTTTAACTTATCTCATTTCCCCATTTTTTTAATGTCCTTGATTATGGTCTTGAGTCTTTTATTACCTTAAATTTTCAACTTATTATTGCCTTAGTCATTTATTCAATATTTTTGTTTTGTACTTATATTCATAGGTCTGCTTAGGGAATTGTAGCATGGTCAATTGACCTAAAATGTAGATGTCTGGTGTAAAATACCATGAAATAATATTTTGAATCACTTAGTGGGATGTATAGGAAAAATACTACTCATCCCAACTTTATGTGTTTGTGTCTCTCCTCAAGTCACTATTTTCTAGTTTTTAACTTAGGATTTTTGTGTTTCTTTCTTTTCTCAAGCCGTTGTTTATCAGTTTTCAAATTGAGTTTTGTTTATAATTTAATTTATATAGTTATATATTTTTTACACAATTATTTCATATTTATGTGACATGATATATTTTTAGGTAGACCTAATTGATGAACCACTGCCATTTTAGTCATGTTAGTGTTTTCACTTTTATCATACCAATTGATAATATTTTGTGATAATGTATGGTCCCAACCATCTAATTTTTAAATTTCTTAGTTTATTATATTTACTATCATAAAGTAAGACATAGTCCCCTTCATGCAATTATTTATATTTTCAATTTCTCTCATGCTAAGATTTTGAATGTTTCATCTCATGTTTGATTAAATGTGTATACACATAATATTTTCAACTTTTATCAAATACTAACACTTTAACTCTTGTAGGAACCTATCGAGATTAAATCTGTCTGAGTGCATACCTTAAAGGGTACACCAGGAAAGGGGTGGGTAGACCATTGATGTTTCATAGGATTGTTTTCCCTTATTGCCACTTATTACCAATCCAACCAACTCCTAAAAACCATTCCCAAAGCTATTACTCCTCTGTCACACACTCCTATCTTTTCCCATTTTCCACCCCTATTTTACTCACCTTAATCCCTTTTGTCAATTGGTTGTACTAGGTTGACTGGGTTGAACCTATATAATTTTAAGGTATTTTTCACTTAGGAGCTAGTTGACCTTTGGCTGACCCAACTTAGAACCTAGTAAATAATTATCCAAAATTATGCTAGGTCGACCTTGTAGGCCAATATTTTTGGAAGGGTTTAGGGTCAAATATACCTATAAATATAAGATCATTTCATCATTATTTTAATATGAAATCAAGAGTTATTATTTGTTCATGCCTATTTACAATCTACTCTTCCACCATTCTACTTAGGGAGTCTTAGTTTAGGGTTTCTACTTTGAGAATATAGTCTTGTGGATAAGTCTTAGATGATTCAGCCTTTCTTAGTGATCCTTACAAACCAAAAAAACCTCTTAAAAATCCCCATTGGCCAAGGGAGAGATTGAGTCTCAATGGGTTCACATTTAGGGAAGTATTCTCTAATTTTACTCCTTTATTTAGTAGATAAAAGTATCATAAGTATTGGCTTCAAATAATATTGCTTTTAATATTCCATGTATTAGGGTATTACTCATACTTAGCTTAATTTAGATTCTCCTATACATGTTTTTTTACTAACCCCTTATGTTGTGACACAAGCTTTGGTGAGCTCTACATTAGATTTGCTTTACTTATTATTATTATAGGTGAAATATCAAAACTCAGGACTCCTTTAGGGTTATTGCATGATTGTTCTTGACTAGAGGCTTTAGAACCGTCTATAGCATGATATATTGTGATAAGAGATCCCCTAATTAGGTCTAGTGAATCCTCATATTGGTCATGATCCCACTTAACAAATGTATCCCCAATCGGAAGTGTATGGTATGATCTATCTTCTTTGAGCTCAGATTGATTTACAGACATGATGCATTTATGATTACATACATTCTATTAAACCTAATGTGAATCTAACCCTTGCAGAATTTTGATTCACTAATTTCATCATTTTATCATTTTTATTATCATATATTCATAATATTGGGTCGACTATATTGACATAGTTCTAACTTCTATGTGCAGGTTTAACACATAGTTGCATCTAAATGACTCTATCATTTCTATGCAGGTTATTTTATAGATACAAGATACTAGATTAAAGAAGTTGACATAGTACAATTTTTTATACTTTTAAACATCTAGTCCAGACTACTAGGTCAACCCAGTCGACCCTGTACATTTTAGGCACTCAACAACAGGGTTTTGCAAAGCTAGGTCCACTTAGTCAACCTTGTTAACAAGATTTACAAGCATTTACCAAGGTTATTTGATATAATCTCACTTATCTATATTTTAAAACCTACCAAGGTTCCTTTCTATCATTTCTCTCTTTCATTATAGTCTTTCTTTTCATAGTTTACAGTCTTTAAAACTACCCCTGTATAGTCAACTAGGTCAACCCTATCAACATAGTTCTGTATTTTATGTGCTATCTAAATAACAAGGTCAACCCTATAGACCCTATTAATTTTCAAACCTTTTACTTCCATACTATAAAGGTGAAATTATCAATGTTTTTCTATATTCTATGCATACACTATCAACTAAATTGACATTGTATTGTGTTTCAAAGTTAGAATTAACCCTTATATGCTAGTAATTAGCTCACACTTTTATTTCATGTTGCTTGCATGTTTAGAATAGTTCATATAATCTAATTATGTGGTTTTTAATATACCATTTAGTTTCACTATTTTATATTTTATGCACACATGACCAAATCACAAAATCTTAAATAAGCATTTTAACAATTATCTACCCAAGGCTAGCCTACTTGGATTTTATCACTAAGGGGGAAGTATACTTGGTTTTATAGCCAAGTATAAACACATAATTCAAGACATATTTTGGATAATAACCCAACACCCTTATTGTTGTGGTGTGTGACGTGAGGGGGTAGGCCCTAATACCAAACCTATACCATTGCCAATATATATATCCCTTTCAGCCCAAACATCTTGAAACCATCCTTAGATTTCTTTCTAGTTCTTTGATTATAACTAATTTCCTATAAATTTAAAATTATATTCTAATAATATAACAACATTCAAGTTGACCACTTAGTTAGCTTTTACTTTCCAAGTTGATTACTTACTCTTTGATTAATTATATGTTGTATTGCAAAAACTTGCATTAGGTATTGTTGGTGCAAGGTTTTGTGTTGTGTTCCTCAATTGGATCAACCTAATTGATCTAATTAATTATGTGTTTCCTTTCATTTCTTGATTTCATAAGTACTTACAAAATTATTCTTGTTTCAATACACAGTCATTTCTATTGACATAGTCTCTTCTAGACTCTATTTTTTCTTGTTTGTTATGCTAGGTTGATCCAATCAACCCTATACATATTTTTAGCCTCTGTTTGTTATGCTAGGTCGACCCAATCAACCCTACATAGTTTTTAGGCCCTGTTTCCTATGCTAGGTTGACCCAATTGACTCTGTATAGTTTTTTGCCTTCCATGTTTATCATTCTTAGAATTTTGTTCATTTCCCTCAAGTCATCATGAAGTCTCATATCAAAATATTCTTGGATATATTAAATTCATTTAGATACTATATGGGATGTTAATTTATTCCTCTTTTTTCCTCCCAAGAGCACCATCACTCTTGAGGAACCTCTTTGCCTTCATCCATCACTTGTAACATGGTGTAAATCACACCTCAAGATAAAGTTGAGGAGTCTAATATTTTCTATACTTACTAAGATGTTTCTCATATTCAAAACCTTCAAACTAATGTGGGATAAATTTACATAAGTTTAATCAATAATCGCACTCATAATCCATCTTACAATAACCCTCCCCC
Source organism: Torreya grandis (assembly GCA_037957365.1). Classification (NCBI taxonomy): domain Eukaryota; kingdom Viridiplantae; phylum Streptophyta; class Pinopsida; order Cupressales; family Taxaceae; genus Torreya; species Torreya grandis. The sequence goes on from JARHVA010006024.1 coordinate 355,684, forward strand.
TAACACCAATTTGGGGAGTGCTCCTACCAACACCAACCCACCTCCTAATAAAACTCAACTTCTTACCCAAGTTATCCAACAAATGAACATGATGCAAAACTCAAACACTAACAAAAATTATTCAACTTCAAAAAAATTTGATTAATATGGCTAATCAAACTCTGACTATTCATCCTCAAATTAATCCCAATTACATTCCTCCACTTCTGAGGGATTCCTCAGGCAATGTTATTACTCAACCCATAATGAATAATAAGATGCTTAAAACTATTCAAAATGAGACTTTAACTCCCTTCATTATGTTTGTTGATATTGGTAACATATCTCCAACTATAAAGTATGATGAGACTAAAGACCCTGCTTCATTTTCCAAAGCTTTTGGAAATCTTTACAAAGAGTGGATCCAAACTAATACCTTTACCATAACTAAACTCTTAGTCAAAATCTTCACTAGTGATGTATTAGAATGGTAAAACCAATTAACTCAACAGTATATTTGGAAACTTTATTATTTGGTTAACCCCTTAGTTAAATAGTTTTAATACAATGATCTTCTTAAAAATTCTCTTAGCCACTTCATCAATGTTAAGCAATCTCCTGCCAAATCAGCTCATGATTTTAACAAAAGATGGAAATAATTGGCCCACAAATATGACTATAACATAACTAATGATAACTTGTTTAAAATATTTATAACTTATTTAACTCCTCTTCAATAAAAGGTTCAAAAATTTTCTCCCCAAACACTTAATGAAGCTCTTGACCAAGCTAAACATCAAGACTTTCTCATGAAGCAATTCAAACCTAATCCTAAAATTTTAAAAAGATATTTTCAAACATATACCAGTGATATCATTATTAATACTCCACAAACCAAACCAAGAGTTACCAAATCCAACATACCTTCATCTTCTCACACACCACTTTTCGTGTAGCAAATGAAATAACTCTTACAACCCTCTAGACCTTTAACCTATCCTAACAATCCTCCTAAGTGGTATGACCCTAATAAATTTTGTTGGTTTCATGTTGAAATTGGTTATTCCCATGAATATTGTAGAGGCTTAACTAAATTTACTATCTCCTATATGCTTGGTGATTCATTTAATCATGAATCCATGATCAACCTTCATCATCAAGAGTACACCACTACTTCTAAAAAATGACAGGTCTCTAAAGCTTCTACCTCAAATAACCAAAACTATTTTTCAAATAATCTATAAAACACCAAGGATATTTGTGCCATTGAAGCTGATTATGACCAATATTTTAACACTTCTCAATATGGCAATACTATTAAGTCAATTATCATCACAAGCTAACTCACAGATCCCGTTACCAAACCTAAGAATCTATCTTTAGAAGAACAACTTCTCAAAGATACTACAACTACTAGTTTAGCTTCAAAATACCATGAGGAACCACTTTGTCCTTCTAAACCTTTGACCACATCTATACCTTCAAAATCTATTTTACCTCCTAAAACTCATGCCAGTTCTTCTAAATCTCATTGGAAATTTCTTGAAGAACTAAACTTTATGCCTTGTAAGATTCCACTTATGGAGTTGGTTCATACTTATCCCTATCATTGTAAGTTCCTTATGTAAAAAATCCAAGAAATTGAAGATCCATCCTCTATATATGAATAACCACCTTCTATTGAACCTCAACCTATCAACGTAAATACCATTGAAACTATGTGTCCTTCTTCCAAGCCTTTTATTTAATTTATTTAAGAAGACATGATCAATTATGAAGTTATTTTTCCTACTGATGATCTACCACTTTTCATTAAAATAGCCATTGATACTAACCTTATCCATAAATTTCTAGTTTATGAATGCTCTGGTATTAATGTGACATCATTGTGTCTTATACAACAACTTGGTTCTAATAAAGATCATCTCACACAAACTTGTCTTACTTGTGGTTTTGATAAAACTAATCAAAATCCACTTGGGTGTATTTGGCTCCCATTAACTTATGGTCCTTGATTTACCATTATCTTATAATATTCTCCTCAGTTTCCTATGGACTCATGGAATGAGGGCCATTACTTATTTCGATAGCCAATGTATTAAATTCTTACATAATGGAAAATGGTATAAGAATGAAGTTGATCCTAACCTATGGAGTATTCAAATTCCTAATCCCAAATCTCAATATCATATTCTTACAATTCCTAAGATCAATAATGTTCCTTTACCTAAGTTCATCAGCATGAATCATGATTTATATGTTACTCTTATATATTCCAATGATGATGAACCCAATGATTTGAAATATACTTGTAATACTACAAAGCTATGTCCCTACATTTAATAATGGCTTCCTCCTTCTTTATTACCTAAGGATATTATTATTCCTCTCATTGATGAGATTACTGATTTTCCCCTCCATGTAATGATCAAGAGCCGTCTTTACCATAAGATGCCTCCACTTGCAATGATTTTAGAGTGGCAAAAATATTTCAAGATCTTATCATCATGTGTCCTCATACATTCAATAATATATGGATTTCACCTTTTGAAACTCCTAATTATCAAGCATGTACAATTTCTCCAACATATGATGATAATTACATAATGGCCCAAGCTCAATCTCGAGACTTAGATGTCTATCTAAAAACCTTATCTAAAATTCATGATTTTAATCAGGATGTCCATATCATTTATATAGATCATGGCCTAGATATTGAGGGTCATATGCCTCCTACCAATTATCTTCTTATTGATACCCCTTTAGTGGTAGAGCAAATTATACCTTCTGAATCTCTAGAAATTCCAACATTTCCTTTACCACCTATTGATCCAATCATTTCATCTAATCCTTTTCCCATCATCAAAACCAATAACACTCCAATCCTTTTTGATTAATCTAATTCTCCTACTCCCAAGATTACACTAGATGCAAAGGTAACTAATATCCATCAGATACATTCTGAGTATGATCACCATGATAATCAAATTTTAGATCGTGAATTATATATTGAGTATTATGGTCCTCTTCCCACCTTGCCTAATGATGAAGTTATTCTTGAAATACTTCATGCCTGAAAACCTCAACTTTATAAACAACATCATAAACTTGGGAATTTTAAAACTAAAACCCCTTATTTAAACGACTTAATTTTTAGCATTGATTCCAAAGCTAATCCAATTTTAGCCTTACCTAATGCATGATACCATTTTTAAGATGACAATGCCATACTTATCAAATCAACTACTTGTAAAATAAAAGACTCATAATGGATGGTCCCTTGTCAAAAATCCTTTGATAAAATGAAAGATTCATTTCTTCACCCACCTACACTTTGTCTTCCTTCCAATGGTCGACCCTTAATTATATATACTTCTTCCACACCTATATCAATTGGGGAAATGCTTTCCCAACATGATGATACTATAAGAGATTATCTTATATACTAAATTAGCTAAGGATTCATCAATTATGAAATATGTTATATCAAAATTGAACCTAATTTCTTTACAATCTATTTCATAGCTGAAAATCTTCACCATTACATGCTTTACCAGACTACCTATGTCATCATTCATTCTGAGCCCCTTGCATCACTTCTTATTCAAAGCCTTTCTTCTTAGAGATAGAATTTTAAAATGGATGGTCCTCTTTATGGAATTTGATCTTCATATCATCACTCAAAATGCACTCAAAGGGCAAGTCATAGCTGATTAACTTACCATATCTCCCATTCTAGCTACTTTTCCCCTTTAAGATAGCCTTCCAGATGATAATATCCTCTATATTAAAGGTCTTAATCAAACTATTTCTCTCAAAGATTATTTTCATAACTTTACCACTGATCTTGAAGAAAATAATCTTGACGAATCCTTTATTCCCTCCAATACTACTAAACCTAAAGTAGTTATCGAAGAGATTTCTAAAATTAATGTTGACTTGCATGAGTATACTTAGACCCTTCACTTTGATGGTGTTAAATGCCTTCAAAGAGCTGGGATATGTTGCATTCTTACAATTCCTCTTGGAAATATCATTCCTTTGGATTTTTTCTTCACATTTGATGTCACCAACAATATGTCTGAATATGAAACCCTAAACTTAGGCATGAGAGCTGATCCTGATTTAGACATTCAATACCTACATGTTTTAGGTGATTTTCAACTTATTTTCCACCAAGTCAATGGTGATTACTAATTTAAAATAAAAAATCTAATTACCTATCATTAAATTACAACCACTATTTCTAAGGAATTTATCTCTTTCACTATTGAGTCTATCCTTTGAGATCAAAATTCCATTGTTGATTCCCTATTTTCTTTAGCTTCTCTCTTTCATCCACACCAATTTCATTTCAATCCTACTTTTCTTATACAAATAATAAAATCTCCATCTTCAACTTAACCACCAGATTCACTTATCTACCACATCGAGGCTATCACCATTTGAAAAATCTTGTGGTATAAAGACATTATTCAATTTTTGGAACATCAAACTTATCCTCCTAACTTAGACTCTCATGAAAAGACATGAATTCATAAACAAGATTTTAAGTATGTTTTTTGACATAATATCATTTATTATCATAATGTTGAAGGAACCTTACTCCATTGTGTTATGCAAGATGAGTTCCCTCCTCTTCTCAAACAAGCACATGGGGGCATTTATGGTGGCCACTATAGTGAAAACGATATAGTATGCAAATGCCTATGTATGAGTTAATTTTAGCCTAATCTTGAAAAGGATACAATTGAATTCGCTAAAAATGTACTCCTTTCTAACTTCATAATGATTTAATTCATTCAACACCACTTGAAATTTAGACTATTGAATTGTTATGGCCATTCTCCATATGGTGATTAGATCTCATCATTAAATTACCTCACTTCCAAGATGGGCATATATTTATTTTTGACCATTTTGGTCCAATAGACCAAAATCAGTCTCCTTCTTCCTTGTTATTCTGAGCTAGCTCAATTTTTGATTTTGTGCACAAGACTTTCGATAAAAGGAGGAACTAGTTCCCTAGTTCGACGTTGGTGTCTAATGGCTTGAGATTTCAAAGATATTTGAACTTAAACATTGAACCATTATTGGTTCAATGAGTTGGTTCAGTTCAATTAGTTCAATGAGTTGGTTCAGTTCAATCAGTTCAAGTGCTTGATTCAACATCTTGGTTCAGTCATTCGGTTCAATGCCTTGGTTCATTCATTTGGTTCAATGTTTGGTTCAAAGGAATAGTTCAACAAGAAGGTTAAAGAGAGTCTTTCAAAAGACAAATGCCCTTGCAAAGGGCAGGGAATACTTGAAAAAGGATCAAAAAGTGAATAAGGCTGAAAAGGTAAGTTTTCTTCAGAATATTTTTTAAGGCAAAAGATGAGAATTTCTTCAGACAAAATGTCTGAAGGAATTCCTTCAGACATTTTGTTTGAAGAAATTCTTCAAAATAAAATCCCACCAAAGCAAAAGACTAATGCAAAAGGCATAAAATGATTTCTTTCAGACTTTTGTCTAAAGGAATTCCTTCAGATAAAAAGTCTGAAGAAATTTGGGAAGAGCCGCGAGAAAAAACCTGAGAAAAGATTCTGAAGGCCAAAAGTGATCAAGATAATTCTTGCAGACATTTTGTCTGTGGGAGAAAAGCTAACAAAAAGAAGAAATAAAAGATAAAGTCAAGAAATGATTTATTTTAGGCTTTTGTCTGAAGGAATTCTTTTGAACAAAAGTCTAAAGAAATTTGGCTACTAAGACAATGAAGACCCAACTAGGACAAAACCTTGACCAGAGTAAGAAGTTGAAGGAAAGGAAAAGGCTGAAGAAATTCTAAGGGGTGACGGGCCTAAAGATGTCAAAATCAAGCATGGTGAACTAGCTGTTGGAGGTTTAAAAGCCTAGTGATGGTTGCACAAACATCAAAATTAAGGTAGTGAAATAGCTATTGATCTTTAAATACTTGAGTGATAACCAGAAGGGAGCCTGAAGAACTAAGAGAGAAAGAGACAAAATCCAGCAAAAGAAAAAACTAGGAAAAGACAATGCTAGGAAAAGACAAAAGTTAAGAATGAACTCAATGACCTGCTAATGAAAGAGCCCAAGGAGCCAGAAAGGCTAAGAAGATAGCTCCTGAGGGCTGAAAGAGCTAGAAAAAATAAAGCAAGGAAGAGATAAAAGAGCCAAGTGTAGAAATGAACAAAATAGTCCAAGTGGTGAAGGAAGGCGTTGACTCACGGAGTTATGCCAGCGGTTGGAACAATGCTTACCAAGTGGTCATCAAGGGGCACAAATAGTGAATGGCATGACCCATTTTTATCCATTTTGCATTTATGAGCAGATAAACTGCGTGAATGCCTTCAAGGAGCGGTCTTATTTGTGGACAAATAGCATAGTCTATGTTTTTAAATGCCTAAAGTCAAAGTAGGAGACAACACAACATTATCTATAAAGCGGCTTCCTCTTCCTAAGGATCAAAATGCACATGGGCCACTTGTAAAAGGGCACCAAAAGTATTTTCCAAAAGGGGAGCCTTTTTTTCTCTCTTCTCTATATATATTGTAACTTCTCATTTTGAGAAGATCATCTCTCACATTGTAAGGTGAAGCCCTACCATTTTTCACTTGGAATCAATAAAATACGCATTCTTACCTCTATTCTGGCTGCATATATCTCTAAGTGCATCTGAGTATTAGTCTTGTGTCTAGTCATTACTTCCTAATGCTTTCATAAGGTTAACACCAATGTACCTGGTATATACAAAGCACCATTTTTACAGGTGATAAGAAGAGTTTTTCTTGGAGCGCAGAGGTAGAAGGAGGTTACTAGATAGTGTGCTCTTCCTACAGTGCCTATGGTAAGTCCCCTTTTTTGTGTGCTTCCATTAAATCCTCCCTATCAATCCCCCTATAGTTTGGCCCTCTCACGGGTTAGAGTGTATGTATGTGCCCTTATGGTTCAGAGTGTGAGTGTGAGTAGATTAAATATGTTTGGTGCATCCCCTTATTAGGTTAGGTTTTATTGTTTTCAGTATTCTTCTCTCTTTTCAACCCCCCAATATATATATATATATATATATATATATATATATATATATATATATATATATATATATATATATACACGTATTAGAAACTTACTAGAATAAATCAGATGCATCAAAGGGAGCTAGCCCTCATCTAGAGACTCTTCCCCTAGTTTTGCTAGGCCCACAGGCAAGAGGGGAGTTTCCATTATGACATGTGGAAGGTAGGAGCTCAGCCTCCTATCAAGAGTACAATCCACTGTGTCAATAATTTTTGGCATGCTTGGTGGGACTCAGTTTTTACACTTAATAAAGTTTCAAGATTGATGCTAGTCCTATTACAATGAAATCAACCATTTTCAGCATTTGGTGACTCCACTGGTAAGAGCTTCATTTTCTAATCAAAGACTAGTCTGACCTCTTATGCCTAAAATCACCACATGGTCTTCTGCTAAGGGTGTGCCTTTCAAATTCATTTAATTGCCTTTAAAATCAACAAAGTGATTGAGGTTTGAGAGGATCCATCCTTATTTAGAAAACCACTTTCCCAAACCTGCTATAACGTACACATACACAAAAAGGCTGTGATTACATCCTGTCATAGCTATGGCATTACCCTTTGTGACTTTTTATGGTCAGAGTCCTTTGAATCTCCCGCATTATGACCCAATTCCAAGAGCAGTCCTTAAAAGTGTGCCTCCCTTTAATGGAGAGGGGCCCATTACAGCGATTGAACACATCAAAAATATTGCTAACCTCTACAATATTCACAATGTCACTGAGGAGAATATTGCAATCAGATTGATGGCATTGTCTTTCAATGGCAAAGTTATGGATTGGTATGGGAATTTACCCATGAATTCATTTAATTCCTGGAATGAACTGGGCACCCTCTTGATGAACTAATTTGGGGAAAAGAGTGACCACCTCTCACTTGTTGAGCAACTAACTAAAATTAAAAGAGTTCCACATGAATACATGCAAGATTTCAACACTTAGTTTTAGAAGACATGGGATAGAATCCCCATTCTGGTAAGGCTAACTCCTAGATATGTTTTCTTTTATTACTTAAGAGCATTAAACAACAATATCACTATTATGATACAGTCCATGGGAGGACATGTGTTGCCTGCCACCTATGACATAGCTATAGTGGCTGAGAATTGCCTAGTGCAAGCTGGGAAAATAGCTCCTAGACCTCATATGCCACTTTTCCCTAAAATGCTACCCCCAATCCAGACTGTTGCTCCCACCTTAGCTATTTTTTCCAACATAGAAAAGCCAGCTGCTACTCCATCCAATGACCTCCACGAATTCAAAATCCTATTACAAAGTGTAACAAATGAACTAATGGATATTAAAAGGTATCAAGCTCAAAACAATTGACCAAACTAAGGATATCAGTAGTATGGTCAAGCAAATAAATCCCCTTTCCAAAATTACAATCAAGGGTAGGGTCAATTTACATAGGCCAGACCCTTTCAAGGCTACAATCTAGGTGCCCCTTCATCATCAAAGGCCATGGTGCCTGCTCAAAACAATTTGGTACAAGAACAACCCAGTTGTTCAACCATGGGATATGGTCAAGAGTAGGTTATTTATACAAATGAAATGATGGATCACTACACAAATGTACAAGATAATTAGGTAGCCACTCAATTCCCAAGTTTTGAGGCTTCAATGCAACCCAGCATGAGTAGTAGTCAGACTCAGCCTAATTCTACTCTCATGAATCAACTGGAGGGTGAGTTTTATGCAGTTAATTACATGGGTACTACAGATAATCATGGAGACTATGTTGTAGCCAAAACAAGATCCAAAAGGAGAGCAATAGAAGAAGCTCAAGATTCTACCCAAATGTTAGCAATACCTTCTTCATCACATGTAAACCAAAAGGTCCCAAACTTGAGATCGCTAGTTGTACCTTCAGCTCTTCGGCCTGTGCCTCAGGCTGTAAATAATCCCAAAAGAAATTTGAAGAAAGGTAACCCTCAAGTCAATGTGGTAGACCAGATGAAGAAGATGCACATGAACATCTCCTTATGGGATTCATTGTCAATACTGGGGAAAAAGGACATGTTGCAAAAGGAATTGCATGAGCTGAATGAACAAGCTATCCCAGCAAAATCTGATAATATTTTGATGATGAATGGATAGCCTTCCACCTCAAGCCAAGTCAAGAAAGAAGAAAAGTTTCCCCCTTTTTATTTGTCCTTGGTCATATGAGATTTATTAGTGCACAATTATATCATTGACAGTGGAGCAAGCACCTCGGTAATGCCTAAATGCATAGCTGATAAGCTGGGGTTAAAATACAAAGAAATGACTAAGGGAGTCCTATAGCTAGATAGAACACCAGCAAAGATAGTTAGGGTGGTGAAAAGTTTGAGCTTGATGCTACACACCTGCCCAATCTTCTTATTTCCTCATGATGTGGTAGTGGTGGATGTCCCTACTTTGTTATTTGCTTGTCTAGGGATTTCACATCCAGGATAGGTGGCTACCTAGCAGCAAATTGGTCTTATCTAGTTTTTAGAACCAAGTATGGGACTAAATTTAAGATCAATTTGAACCACTCCACAGAGATCATCTAGAACCATACTCACTCAAGGTAGTAAATGTTAGCTATGCCATTATTGACCAAGAAGAGTTCTAAGTGGATCAATCTCCATCCTTTGCCCTTGAAGGAGTTGCTGACTTGCTCTTAGATGAATGGGGAAGTGACAAATTCGAGCATGATCCTTACGATTTCATAGAGGAGGTAGGCCTTGGAATTTATTGCATACATGAAGAGGGTACTTTTGTACCAAATCTGATGAAGGCAAGCCAAAAAAGCTTAGGTCTATGGCATTTATTCTTTGATGGCTCAAGAAGTAAGTTGGGAGCTAGTGGTGGAGTCATGTTAGTTCTTCCTTCAAAGTAGAAATATTTTTTGGCTTTCTGGTTCCAATTTTTTTGCACAAGCAATGTTGTGGAGTATGAATCCCTCATCTATGGTTTGGAGTGGGTGAGGAAGAGAGGAATCAAAGAGCTGCAAGTTTTTGGTGACAGTGAGCTGATTGTCAATTAGGTAAGAGGCCAAAATTTGATAAAGAATTCTTTACTAAAGTCTTACAAACATAGGGTATGGGACTTGGTGGAAAATTTATTTGCTTTCAATGCTACCTCCATTTCTAGAGAGTAAAACAAACAAGCAGATAGGCTGACAGTAGTTGGTGCCCAGTTAAATATCCCTAAGGAAATAGGCCGAGACCATAGTTCATGCCACTTGAAGGTAGTAATCTGGCCCTCTATACCTGACAATGTCACTAACTAGCATGTCTTTGACAGTGACCAATGAATAGCACTCTTCTTGAAATAAGAAGTTGAGTTCACTGCTAAAAACTAGGCAAAGCTATAGCAGTAATATGGTAGCTAAATTATTCAGCTAAAGAATAATAAACTCCCCAAAGATTTGGTCACTCTAGAGAGTATCTTCAATGAAGATGACCAGTTGAAAAGTGACAAGGCAAGCATCACAAAAAAGGAGGAGAAATATGAGAAGGTTGAAATATTCAAAGATAAGCTACTTTCACTTGGGAAAGTGTGCACAGATCGTGAAAGGCAAGCCTTCATCTTGTTGTGCCAAGAGTTTGCTAATGTCTTCACTTGGGAATATAGTGATTTGAAGGGTTTTGACCCAAGTTTGGCCCAACATACCATTGAACTGGAAGAAGGTGCAAGGCTAATCAAGTAGAATAAAAGGCCTATCAACCCAATGATTGAGCCTCTCATGTGGAAGGAACTCACCAAGTTGATTGAGTCTAGGATAAGATTTCTAATCAAACACTCCTCTTGGCTGACAAATCTTGTTCTTATCTATAAAAAGAATGGGGAGATCAGACTATGTGTTAATTTTAGAGACCTTAATAGAGTCTTTTTGAAAGACCATTATCCTCTCCCAAGCATGGAGCAAATCCTTCAAATGGTGACAAGTAGTGAGCATTTCTACCTCTTGGATGGGTATTCAGGATATAATCAAATTTTGGTGTAAGACTGTGACCAATACAAGACAACCTTCACTGCCAAATGGGGGTGTTTGATTATAGGAAAATTCCATTTAGACTATCTAATGTTGGTGCCACCTTCAAATGAGCCATGGACATGACCTTTCGAGGCCTGATAAATAACACTATGCTAGTGTATCTTGATGATGTGATAGTTTTCTCCAAGGAGGCCAACCAACACATGAAACACTTTAGACAAATATTTGAGAGGTGTAGAGAGTTTGGTATCTCTCTTAACCTGAGGAAATGCGTGTTCACTGTCTACAAGGGGAAACTCCTTGGCCACATTATTTCTAAGGAAGGCTTAACTATTGATCTAGAGAGATTTTGCTCTGTCCTAGAGTTATCCTTGCCTAAGCACAAGAAAGGCCTGCAGAGCTTCTTCAGAAAAATAAATTTCATATAGAGATTTATTCTAAATTTTGTGGACATAGTCAGGCCATTGACATATATGCTGAAGAAGGATGAAAATTTCATGTGGACATCACAAAGAAAGGACAATTTTAAATAGATCAAGCAAGCTATAGCCTAGGCTCCTACTTTGATCAGCCCTGACTTCACCAAAGATTTCAACCTCTACACCTTCAGAAATGAAGATGTAATCTCTGCCATGCTTACCCAAATGAATGGTGATAACCTTGAGCAACCACTTGCATTTTTTAGCCAAGGTCTAGAGATTTTTGAGGTTAGATACACATATGTGGAGAAGTAAGTCCTTGCAGTGATATGGAGTCTGAAGAAATTTAGGCATATGCTATCCAATAGTAGAATTCACCTCATGGTTCCACATCCTAACATCAAGGGTTTCTTGATGAACCGTGACCTGAATGAAAAGAGAGTAGGGTGGATCACTAAGGTGATGGAATATGACATGGATATCAAGATCACCAAGTTGGTAAGAGGGAGAGGCCTATGTGAACATCTTGATGAAAACTTTAAATAACAAAGAGAGGACAATCTTCTAATTCATGATGTATCTACAATAGAAGAACCAACTATCATGAAGGATTGGACATCAGACTTGAGGCATTTTCTTCTCACTGGTGAGTGCCCATAGGGCCTTGATAAGACCAAAAGGAGATATTTTAGACTCCAGTGTCTCCGTTATGTCTTGATTGATGGAGTGTTGTTCATAAGGGATCTCTCAGAGGTCATTTTAAGATGCATAGACCCAAGTCAAGCTGACAAGGTGATGTCCGAGTTCCATGATGGGCCAGCTAGTGGTCACTTTGCTCCTAGGCCTACAGCTGCAAGAATAATGAGATCTGGTTACTTCTAGCCTACTCTATTCAAGGACACCCATGACTGGGTACGAAAGTGTCAAAAATGTGCACTTTTTGATGGGAATAAATAACTAGTTGCTATGTATTTACATCATATTCAGGTGGAGCAGCCATTCATGCAATGTGGCCTTGACTTTATAGGGATGATTAACTCTCCCTCCAGTGTTGAACACAAGTGGGTCCTGACCGCCATAGATTATTTCACAAGATGGGTAGAGGTTGTTGCTCTAAAGGAAGCCAATGAAAGTGTATTCCTAGATTTTTATGAAGACTTGGTGGTAAGGTTTGGGGTTTTAGTGACCATAATCTCATATAACACTTTAGCTTTTCTTGGAACTAAAACAAGTGAATGGGTACTAAGATATGGTATCTATCTTAGCACTTCATCCAATTACTACCCATAGGGGAATGGGTTGGCTGAGTCCACCAACAAGAATCTAATCAGGATCATCAAGAGAACAATGGAGGAGAATCAAAGGACTTGGCATGCCAAGTTGAAAATAGCCCTATGGGTAGATAGGGTCACTCCAAAGAGGGAAACTAGAAACTTGTTGCACATGCTCGTATATGGAAGGGAAGCTAGGCTTCCTCTTTCACTTGAATTTCTAGCCTTGGACCTCACTCACCAGCTGTAGTTAGAAGAAAGCAATAGCATGGAGGTAAGGCTATGTGAGCTGATGGAGCTCCAAGAGACAAGGGACTAGGCTATGGCTTTTATGACTAGCCACCAACAACAGATGAAGAAACACTTTGACAATAAATCTTCATCAAAAGGTTTCTCTGATGGAGACATCATCTTGAAATGGGATGTGGACTAAGCTAAGCTTGGAAAGCATGCAAAGTTCAACACCCTATGGAGTGGTCCATACGTCATCACTTAGTGTAAGTAACATAATGCATTCTAACTCTCCAAGTTGGATGGTGAAGAATTATATATCCCACTTAATGGGATACATCTCAAACATTATTACTGAGCCCTTCTCCCATTATGTATATATTTTCCTTGATTTTTCCCTATTTTCCCTAAGTGCTTTTTGCACATGTTAGTAGCTTTCTTAGTCTTGTGTGTGTTTTCATTTCCTTTTTTGAGGGTAAAACCTGTGTGATTGATTCTTGGATATCTCAAGGTAGTTGCTAACTCTTTTAAATCTACATCCTGACTCTGTGCCCAATGGACTTGAAGGCAACTAGTTTTTAAGCATAGTAGGCATGCTTCCCCTGAGATTCACCAATTTGTTGACCATTTTGGTCTGGCATACCAAATCGGTATCCTTCTTATTTGTTGTTCTGAGCCAGTTCAATTTTTGATTTTGTGCACAAGTCTTTTAGCAAAAGGAGGAACCAGTTCACTGGTTCAACATCGGTGTCTAATGGCTTAAGCTTTCAAAGAGCTTTAAACTTGAATTTTGAACCATTATTGGTTCAATGAGTTGGTTCATTTCAATCAGTTTAAGTGCTTGGTTCAGTCATTCAGTTCAATGCCTTGGTTCATTCATTTGGTTCAATGTTTGGTTTAAAGGAACGGTTCAACTTGAAGGTTTAAGAGAGTCTCCCAAAAGACAAATGCCCTTATGGAGGGTAGGGAATACTTGAAAAAGGATCAAAAAGTGAACAAGGCCAAAAAGGTAAGTTTTCTTCAGAGTTTTGTTTAAGGCAAAGGACAAGAATTTCTTCGAACAAAATGTCTGAAGGAATTCCTTTGGATTTTGTCCAAAGAAATTCCTTTGGACATTTTGTCTAAATTTTTTTTTCGAAAGAAAATCCTTTCTTCAGACTTTTTGTCCCAAGGAATTCTTTTTGTCTGAAGGAATTCCTTCAAACAAAAGTCCTAAATAAATCATTTTATGCCTTTTGCCTTAGTCTTTTACTTCGGTGGGATTTTCTTCCGAAGAATTTCTTCAGACAAAATGTCCGAAGGAATTCCTTCAGACATTTTGTCTGAAGAAATTCTTCGGAAGAAAATCCCACCGAAGTAAAAGACTAAGGCAAAAGGCATAAAATGATTTCTTTAGGAATTTTGTCTGAAGGAATTCCTTCAGACAAAAATTCCAAAGAAATTTGGGAAGAGCCATGGGAAAAAAACCCGAGAAAAGATTCTAAAGGCCAAAAGTGATCGAGATAATTCTTGTAGACATTTTATCCATGGGAGAAAAGCTCACAAAAATAGGAAATAAAAGATAAAGTCAAGAAATGATTTCTTTTAGGCTTTTGTCTGAAGGAATTCCTTTGGACAAAAGTCCAAAGATTTTTTGGCTGCCAAGACAATGAAGATCTGACTAGGACAAAAGCCCGACTAGAGCAAGAAGTTGAAGGAAAGGAAAAGGCTGAAGAAATTCCAAGGGGTGATGGGCCTGAATACATCAAAATCAAGCATGGTGAACTAGCCATTGGAGGTTCAAAATCCCAGTGATGGGTGCATAGATGTCAAAATTAAGGTGGTGAAATAGCTGTTGATCTTTAAATACTTGAGGGCTAACCCGAAGGGAGCCTGAAGAAATAAGAGAGAAAGAGACAAAATCTAGCAAAAGAAAAAACCAGGAAAAGACGATGCTGGGAAAAGATAAAAGTTAAGAATGAACTTAGTGACCTTCTAATGAAAGAGCCCAAGGAGCTAGAAAGGTCGAGAAGATAGCCCCTGAGGGTCGAAAGAGCCATAAAAGACAAAACAAGGAAGAGACAAAAGAGCCAAGTGCAGAAATGGACAAAATAGTCCAAGTGGTGAAGGAAGGCGTCGACTCAAGGAATTACTCTAGCGGTTATAACAGTGCCTGCCAAGTGATCAACAATGGGCACAAACAGTGAACAACGTGACCCATTTTGCATTTATGAGCAGACAAACCACGTGAATGCCTTCAAGGAGTGGTCTTGTTTGTGGACAAATGGCATGGATTATGTTTTTAAACACCTGAAGTAAAATTAGGAGCCAACACAGCATTATCTATCAAGTGGCTTCCTCTTCCCAAGGCTTAGAATGCACATGGTCCACTTGTAAAAGGGTGCCAAAAGCCTTTTCCAAAAGGGTCACATTTTTTTCTCTCTTCTCTATATATTGTAGCTTCTCATTTTGAGAAGATCATCTCTCACATTGTAAGGTGAAGCCCTACCATTTTTCACCTGGAATCAATAAAATATGCATTTTGTTACCTCTATTCTGGTTGCATATATCTCTAAGTACATCTAAGTATTAATCTTGTGTCTAGTAATTACTTCTTATTGCTTTCACAGGGTTGACACCAAAGTACTTGGTATATACAAAGCACCATTTCTACAGGTGATAAGAAGAGTTATTCCTGGAGTGTAGAGGTAGAAGGAGGTTACTAGACAATGTGCTCTTCCTATAGTGCCCATGGTAAGTCCCCTTTTTTGTGTGCTTCCACTAAAGCCTCCCTATCAAGCCCCCTGTAGTTTGGCCCTCTCACCAGTTAGAGTGTATGTATGCACCCTTATGGTTCATAGTGTGAGTGTGAGTAGATTAAACTTTTTTGGTACATCACCCTATTAGGTTAGGTTCTATTGTTTTCATTATCCTTCTCTCTTTTCAACCCCCTATATATATATATATATATATTAGTAACTTAATGGAATAACTCAGATGCATCAAAGGGATCTAGCCCTTATCTAGAGACCCTTCCCCCAATTTTTATAGGCCCACAGGCAAGAGGGGAGTTTCCATTGTGATGGGTGGAAGGCAGGAGCTTAGCCTCCTATCAAGGGTGCAATCCATTGCGCCAACATTTATCATCACTACTATTGAATATTTTATGAAATGGGTTGAATCCATACCCCTTGTTAATGTCACTGGTAACACCATTACCAAATTTATCCTTAACCAAATCATTTACCACTTTAGTGTTCCCCATACTCTCATTTTAGATAATGGTGGTAATTTCAAAACTAAGGATGTTAAGCAACTTTGTGCTAAATTAAAGATCAATCACAAATGTTCTATACCTTATCATACACAATGAAATGGCCAAGCTAAGGCCATTAAAAAATTTCTTGACAAATTTATCCAAAAGACAATTCATTAAACCTACACAGATTGGTACATTCACCTTTATCCTTCTATTTAGGCCTATTGTACTAGCATACGTACTGCCACTAGGGTAACATCATTCTCTCTAGTCTATGGTTCTAAATCAATTCTTCTATTAGAAGTTGAGCTTCTTTCTCTTCATGGTATCATTTCCAATGAAGAATTATGTAATTCTCACTTCCATGCCCTTGATCACCTTGATGAACATCATCTTTATGTTCTACAACATAATCACCAATACAAGGATCATATTTCCAAACAACATAATAAACATGTTAAAATCTGCACATATAATGTTGGTGATCTTATCCTTAAGTTAAATTAAACTCATGATAAAGAAGGAAAATATGCCCAAAAATAGTGGGGCCTCTATTTAGTCAAAGATATTCTTGGTCCAAGTACCTATCACCTTCCAACTAATGAAGGCCATGTTTTCAAAGAGCCCACCAATGCACAATTCCTCAAGAAGTACTTTGCCTAAAAATTTACTTATTTTATGATTTTTATCTACATCCATCTAACACTTTTTTTAGGTCACTCACACAAGTATCACCCTCTACAACATTCTCTCTTTTTAAAAACCTTTAGCCCTACCTCTTTGGTCTTTTGGTTTCCCCTTTATCTCATGAGTTACATTATAAAACCATAGATAATACCCAGTCTTCCTCATGATGTACCATAGTCTTATTTATGTTCATACTCTTTTTTAAATACTTTTTGGCATCCCTTGGATTTATCTTTTGTGAGTTTCATTGTAAAACTATGGACTTGACCCAGTCTTCCTCACAAATACCATATTTTTATCATTTATTTTTCATATGATTTTTGACACCATTGTGGGTTTATCTTTTATGAATTATAGTGTAAGACCATGGATAGGACCTAGCCTTCCTTATAAAATTAACATCTTTTCATTCATTTTCTAGAATGTGTTTTTGATCCTTGTTCTCAAATTTAGCTTTTACTTCTTTTGATAGATGAAATGTGCACAACAATCTATGTTATCATGTTTTACTCCATTTACCTCATTATTATGATAAGGAATCACACTTTATTATCATTGTATCCCTTTTTTCCCTTTGTCACATTTTTTGTGATTTGAAGTAATTCAAATTATTCCATGTGTCATTTTTCTTAATTTCCTTTCCTTTCACTCCACATTGGATAAAACAAGGTCAAAGTCAAGATAGTAATTTTATTTCACCTAGATTTATGAGCCTCTTAGAACCCATACTCTTTGAAGTTATCTCTCTTAGTAACCAAGTCCAAATTATTCAAATGAAAGTCATCTTTAGCACCCATGTTTGGTTTTCCCTATCTGTATGGAGGAGGAATAGAAAAAATCCAACAAAAAATTTAAAATACAAAACATTTGAAACAAAATGTAATGATATACAAAAGGCAACATACAAATCTCAAAATTCAAAATCACACTGAAAGATGTGATTACAATCACATATCCTATTTATAATTGAAGCTCAAGCTCCATATTTGGCCTTACATAGAGCTGAGGTCCAATGAGTATGGTAGGCCAGTAGATTGGAATAGGGAAATTCAACAAACTCTATGGTGATACCTAATTTCTTATGCAAGTACCTAATCTTTGCAGTAGATCAATAGCTCTATAAGGGGTCCTGAAGAATGAGGAACACATTATGGGAAGGTAGGTCTATTTTAATTTGTATGCATATAACTTTCATGGGATAATCTATATACTACATTTGTTGATCTAAGACTTGTGTGGCTAAGAGAAGTTTTTCAGAGTCCGTAAGGTCAAAAGTCCTCTTATTTTGACAAACCTAATTTTAGTGTCTTGACTTTGATAAAGAGTTCCTCTACCTTGGTTTTTCCTTCATTTGCCCCTCAACCCATTTCATTTCCCCCTTTGATAGGCAAATTATGATTCCAAACCTATTTCCCCTCTTCTCTATTCCCTTCTTATTCACCTCTTAAAAACATGTTAGCACTACTTTGTTTTAATTTTATCTATCCTTAGAGCAAAAAAACATGTTTGAGTAACTAAGGATTACTTTCTTTACACCATACATTTACATTCCTAGACTTGTTTTACTTTACCTTTACCATTTGTCATTATTTTACTATCTTGTTATTATAGATACTTGAGTTTTTACCCCTTTTTCCATTTTTGAGTGAGGTTGGCTTCTTACTTCTCACTCATCAATGTTGTTTTCCCTTTTTTGTACCTTTTTCCATTATTAAGTGAGATAAGAATTGTTACTGCTCACTCATCAATGTTTTTTACCATTTTACTTTTACTTTTACATTTGATTTTTTATTACATTTTTTTTACATGTATCCATGGTTTGATTTGGTGAGTTTTCCTTTATTACTTGAGGTTTACTTGTTTGAGTTTTATAGTCTTTAGTATCCTTGTCTTTTTGGTTACTTGATTTACTCTTGTTTTGACTTGGTAATTTTGTCTAACATAATTTGTCACCCTGGCTTGCCAAATTTCCAAGTAAATCCCATCCACATAGCACTAGTTATCTTGGATTTCCTACATTTGTTTATTTTTTCTCTTTAGTTTTGTATTCTTGGGTTTGTTTAAAGTAGTCTCTATGCCCTACACAATCAAAACTAACAACGTAATAGACAACCATCTAGCAGTAAAGGTAAGTCAAGGTATGCATCACATTTACTTTTTAGTTATTTACTTTCAGATATTTTATGCTTTAAAATACTAAAAAAAAATTTAACATCAGTGTTATGTGTTCTTAGGTTCTTTCTCGAAGCACCATCCCTTATTGTACCTTAGTGACACATGTTGAGCTTCGAGTGGGGCATATATATACTCATAATATTTTAAATTTTTATCAAATACTAACATTTTACATCTTACAAGAACCTATTAATACTTAATCTCTCTAATTAAATGCCTTAAAAGATGCACTAGGAAAGGGGTGGGTAGACCATTGGTGCTTCGTAAGATTATTTTCCCTTATTGCCACTTATTACCAATCTAACCAACTCTTGAAAATAATTCCCTAAGCCATTAATTCTCTGTTACACACTCCTCCATTCTTTTCCCACTTTACATCCCTCTTTTTCTCACCTTAGTCATCTTTTTTAGTTGGTTGTACTAGGTCAACTGGGTCAACCCTATATAATTTTGAGGTATTTTTCACTTAGGAGCTAGTTGACCTTTGGTTGACTTAGCTCAAGACCTAGTGAATAATTATCCAAAATTATATTAGGTGGACTGGGTTGACCCTATTGGCCAAGATTTTCATAAGGTTTTAGGGTCAAATATACCTATAAATACAAGATCATTTCATCATTATTTCAATATGTAATCAAGATTTATTATTTACTTGCACTTCTTTACAATCTAGTCTTCCACCATTCTACTTGAGGAGTCTTAGCTTAGGGTTTCTACATGGATAATGTAGTCTTGTGGATAAGTCTTGGATGCTTTGGAATTTCTTAGTGATCCTTAAAAACCACAACAACCTCTTACAAAGCCCCATTGGCCAAGGGAGAGATTGAGTCTCGATGGGTTCATATTCAGGTAAGTATTCTCTAACTTTGCTCTTATTTTTAGTAGATAGAAGTAACATAAGTATTAACTTTAAATAATATTACTCTTCTTATTCCATGTATTAGGTTATTAATCATAATTAGCTTAATTGATATTATCTTATACATGTTTTGATTTTTAACTAACCCCTTATGTTGTGCCACAAGCTTTGGTGAGCACTAGATTAAATTTGTTTTACTTGTTATTAGTATAGGTGAAATATCAAAACTAAATACTCCCTTAGGGTTATTGTGTGATTATGCTTGATTTATCTTCTTTGAGCTATCTTAGGGTATGGTATGATATATCTTCTATAATCTAGGATTGATTTGTAGACATGATGCATTTTTGATTGCATACAAAATGCAACTAGAAATAGTTTTTCACCTAGTTATTCCAATTGTAATAGTCTTTCATGAAGTTAGTTATACTCATTGATTATAAATGATATTATCATTATTAAACTTTATATAATTAATTCCATTAGAACTACTACTTCAAGTTATTCATTTATACACTATGTGGTATGCTAGAGTATGATGGGTATCTTTAAGTCCCAATCCGTGATAATGAGATTGCATGTATTCATTAATACCTTATCCATCATTTTTTTAAAGGCTTCCACCATTTTATTTTATTATGGGTGGTAGGGTGTATTTTTATTATGATTAATTAGGAAAATGTTTAGCAATTCATAAACTATTTCATTAATGAAGTGTTTCACTTGATCACTTGTTATGCTTAAAGGAAATACAAACCGTGTAATTATGTTTTCATAGATTAATTTCATTTTGATATTTGTTATAACATATTTGGTTGGCATAGATTCAACCCATCATGTAAAATATTTAATTCATGTGATGATGGATTATGCTTGGGATATTCTTACCATGGGTTTAATAGGCCCAATAAAATCAATTACCCATTTTTTAAAGGATGCCAAAGTGAGTACTCACCGTAGAGACATTTCATCCATAGCATTTATATTTTCCACTCTTTTAAAAATTTCACATTGCCACAGACAAAGGTGGACATATTTTAATAAGGTGGGACACCATAATCTAGCCAATAATACTTTATTTGTAGTTCCTTTTCTACCATTGTCCCCCCCCCCCAAAAAAAAATTATTCATGTCTTTCTTGAGCAAGTTTTTCCATTCATGTTATAGTACTAATCCTATTAGTATATCATCACATCCTTTTTTGTATATGTACCATCAATTAATGTAAATGGAATTTTTTGGATGATCAGTCATTTCTTATCCATTTTTTAATTTTATTATGGAATTACTCCTATAGAAAATAATTATGTAATTGTTTTCATGTCTTTTGGGACTACTTATACACATAATGGGTGTGCTCTTAGGAGTTCATCATTTATTAGTCCTTAATCTTCCCTATTCTCTATGTAGGAGAGCTAGTTTGGCCCATTGTTAAGTTTTATTGGTTTGAAAATTATAGTAAAGTCAAAATCTTGGAATAAAATTAGCTATCTGCATATTCTCCCTTGAAGTACTGGTCTATTCAAAATATGTCTTAGTAGTTCATGATCAGTGTAGAATATAAATGGAGTAGCGAGTAAATAATGTATAAATTTTGGAAGTGAAAAGACCATTACTAATGCTTCTCACTTTATGATGGAGTAGTTTTATTATGCTTTAGTTAACTTGAATCTTACAAAAGATATTAGATGATCCATATTATCTCTCAGTTGCGTCAATACCACACCTATTGTTATCCCGAATGCATAAGCATGTATGTGAAAGGGAAATTTCTAGTCTAAAAATATTAATATGGAAGTGTTTAAGATTTTTTTAATGTCTTGAATGCATCCTAATATTCTTGATTATAATAAATTAGTTTATTTTTTATTAAATAATTCCTCTATAAGTACACCAATTGTGGCCTAACCTTTAATAATTTTTTTGATGGTATCATGTGTAACCTATCAATGTGTGGACCTATTTTTGTGTTTTGGGTAGTGGAGGATTTACAATTATAGTTATTTTTAAGGGACCAATCATGATCCTTCCTTGAAAATTATATTACCCAATAATTTTTTTAAAAGCATCAAAACTATATATTTATTTATATTTAGCATGATTTTTACCATGCAACATCTTTATAACACCAGTCTTAGTGCTTGGATATGTTGTTTTACCAATCCATAAATAGTCTAGTTGTCTAAGTAGAATTCTATGAAATAATGTATAAAATATATAAAATCATTTATCATAATTCAACTAAAAACATTAGGGTGTTATTTAGGCCAAATAGTATCACTGTGTATATGAGCAAACGTTGTTTTATAGTGAATGTTTTTTTTGGTCGATCTTATTTGTCAATATGAACCTAGTAATATACATAGAATTCATCCATGAAATAATACACCTCTCTCCCCAAAATATTTCCAAAAACTTATTCTATGAATGATGTTTGAAAGGGGTCATGGGTATAATATTTATTTAACTCTTTGAAATCACACACACACACACACACACACACACACACACACACACACACACACACACACACACACACACACACACACACACACACACATTTCACCCATATTTTTGTTTTTTACCACCATCAAACTAATCCATTCTGCATCATCTACTGGCTCTAGATACACATGGATACCATTTTATCAATTTTGGTCTTGAATTTGATCTCATTTTAGGGTTTATTTGATAAGGTATTTTTTAGATTGGTTTTGGTTCCATTTTTAAATGAATGTCATTGATCCTAATTCTGGTTTGATTATGTATATCTCTTTTAAAATTTTGGGAAAAAATCTTCATATTTGTCTATCAATTATATTATTTTCAGCATTGTTTATTCTTCCTAATATTCTCTAATTTGGACCAATTTGGGATCTCTTTCATGTGCCATATTTTCTTAAAAGACTTTAAATGGTTGATAAAAAAATATTATGTCTTATCTTATTCAATTTTTATCATTTCTCTTTTCCCTTCCTAGACAATATAGTTATTCTCTCTTTTTATTTTTTAGGTTTGTTTTTATATCTTATAGCATCTTACCAAAATATTTTGATATAATTTAGCAAGGAATTTCATGAATTTTTTATTTTATATTTATTTTATTGTTGGATGATTCCCCATATATATTATATCTAGAGTATTTATGAATTTTTTATTCTCTTTTCTATACTATTTGATGTTTTTCAAATCATGCTATGACATCTTCATGAGAGGATATTAAAAAATCTTTTATTTTTTTCAAAGCACAACATATTCTTCTATCTAGATCTAAAAAACTAAATTTGCAGTAAAAATTATTAACAAGATGATCCCAACATTGGCATCTCCTCACATTTCTTGATGCATATACCATACTTGTGGGATATGTCCTAAGATCCAATAGAAGTATTGTACCCAAAGTTTTGGGTTAGTTTCTCCAACATGTCTCTAATATGTTTCACATATATTGATATGTTGATGTAGAATTCCTTTTCCTTTCTGTTCTATAAGAGTATTAAACTTCCATTCTTATTTATTTTAGGGCATCTCAATGAGTATGACAAGAGTGTTCCAATTATCACTATATGATTTATGTGTTTCCCACCATCTCTTAGAATTTATGACTAATGTAACATCTAAAGCTTTCATTCATTATTTTTCTATTGGGTAATACTTTTTCCATATATGTTAAATATGTTTTCACATCAAAATTTCCTAAGAATTTAGGCAAGTTAATGTATGATGTTCCTTTTCCCAATCAAAATGCCCCTTTGATTTATTTTTTTGGGATTTGTATTGTGTTCTTATTTATAATTATTATTTAATATATTATTACCTTTTTATCTGTGGTATCTCTTATATTTTTAGTGATATCTTTGGGTAATGTTATTATCTATTATCTCCAATATTTTATAATTGTTATAATGTACTTGTGTTGTTTATTATTGGATTTTCCTTCTTTGTTAGTGTTGGCCAAATTTGGCCCACATACAAAATTTTGTGTGAAGTGGGGTAAGAAGTTGAACAAAGTTCTATTTGTGATTGATCCAATGGTAGAAGGAGTAGACATACTTCATGATCCTATCATTTTTTACTTGAAAGATTTTGAAACACTTTAAGCAAGCTTAAAGTGTGAATTTGATGTTTTTAAGGAACTAAACCATCATGGCACGTCATGTAGGAATAAATGGGTTAGTCTGGTTGTGCATTTGACAAGTATACTTGGGAAGTTGACCAAAGCTTAAGGGTTATATGACAATGGTGTATTTTTTTTTCAAGGTCATCCCCTACAAGTTTGATGTCTTGATGAGTTTTCTATCTCAAGATATAAGTATTTAAAAATGAACTAGTAATGTGGGACGTGCCCGAAAGCATCAAATTAAAGCCATAGAAAATAGTCATTTGGATTCAAAAAATCTTCAAATAGGATGAATTATTTTATTTAATTTCCACTCATTTCTTAATTTTGAAAGTAATAATGAAACTAGTAGTAGGGTGTGTGGGAGAATACCTAGTAAAGTGTGCACGTGAATCTAGATGATGATGGGAACTCCTCTTTAGCTAGGAAATAATAACTTGAAGATAATAAAAATACTATACAAGAGGTTGTTAGATAGATGGATGAGTGGACTACCTAGTGTGACCTAGATCCAAGAAGCGTATTGCTTTCTAGGAGGCTATCAATTCACAGTTATAATAATTAAGTTAGAAATGATAAAGTAAAGGTATACTTGCATAAGATAAATGAAGTGAAATTCAAAGAAAGTAGAATGCCAGTTAACAGAAAAGTGACCAAAGGTAGCAAATTTGGTCAATACTTATGCCAAAATGGTTGGGGTTTAGTCCAAAAAAAAAAAGGTATTATAATTAGGCAAAAATAGAGAAAATTGGGTCTAACTAGGGTTACGGAGTTGAAAATAGCTTGTTGTATTTTTATGCCACAGTGACCATCGGTGGTCAAGTGAACCATCGATGGTTTAAGATAACTATCAATGGTTAGATAACCATCAATGATTGAAGTGACCATTGGTAGTTATGCTAACCATCGATGGTTACCTGTGTAAATCTAGGAATTATTAAAAAAGAAGGTATCAATTAGGTATTTAGGCAAACAAAGGTCTATAATTTGGCTGAGGGGTAGAGAATAAGATACTGATGGGTTTGATAGGGTAAGAAGGTTATAAATAAGATAAATCAAGGAAAATAAGTAAAAGATACCTAAAAATTGATGATGGAAGGCTGAAGTAATTTAGCTAGAGTGATAGTACTTTGGATTTCAAATGTAATTTTGATAGAGCTTCTAGTCTTCAATGATGTGGCTTGTTTGTTGTAAAGGTGTTGGATACCTATACATAAGAGATCTTGGATTGTGGATTGTTGATTATGGATCCATTTCACTTCTTATTTTCCTTTTATAGGATGAAGTTGATAATTGGGATGGAAGAAGTTACTAATTGATAGGGGGATAAATTTTCTAATTCATGATGTTTTAAAGCTATTTTTAAAAGTAAGTTGCCTTTTAGGGAGATACTTATCTTGCACAAAGTTGTTAATGCTTTAAAACTTTAAAGTAGGCTTGGAGACCTGATCAATGATGGTTAGGCTAACCATTGACAATTAGGATAACCAGTAATGGTCGAGATGCCAAAAGAAAATGAGTTAAAGAAAGTTTTAAAAGTGGTGAATAAAATGTGTTAAGGTAGGGATTTGATAGGGTCAAGCTAGTAGATGAGTCTAATTGACTAGGTGGTTCAATAGACATGAGGTCAGATGAGGGTCAAAAGGTAGTTTGATATTAAACGCTATTATGTGAATATTTTGAGTGTCTACATTTTCCCCCTTTTTATTATGTAGATTTGATCTCACCAGCTATAAAACAAAAAAATATTACTAGTCAAAGTCTAGTTTCCCCGATTATGGGAGGAGGCATTCCCCCTCAAACCAAGAGTTGATGAGGTGAGAGAAAAATTAGGTCAGGGTTTGGTAAATGATAAATGGGTAATCACAAGATGGGTCACATAAAAAGGTTGGGTATTTGAGATGTAAACATGCACACAAAATGTGACTAAGGGTGATAGTCAAGATTGCATAAAGACTAAAATTTCCAATGTTGGTAAAAAAGGAGTTTGATTCTAAAGGGATATGTGATAGGGATACCAAATCCATAGCATTAGTCACAATTGATTATGTTAGGCCTATCAATCTCTCTAGACAAGGTCAGTGTTGGTCACAAGTATCTAGGGTAGGAAGTGCTCCCACAAAATAACATAATTGGTTGGGTCATGCATGAGGTGGTGCAAAGTTCAAGAGTTCAACATAGTAAGGTTGGTTAGTACAATCAAAATGACCATGCAAAGTTGTCATAAAATAATTAAATGGTCCAAGTAAAAATGACCAATGTTAAAGTGGATGTGGTGTAATATTGGTTGGTTGGGTATGGGTTGATAGGGGATGGTCGAGCTAGCTCCATATGTAGTAGGCAAGTGGATGTGGCCAACTTAGTTCTATGAACAAAATATCCAAAAATAAATCCAAGCCAAATTTAGTTATCCAAAAAAAAGGTTGGAAATAAGGTGGGGTATTATGAAATAGGGGAAATAAAAGTGGGACCCTGACCATCAATGGTCAAAGGTTTCTTAAGGCCAAGCATCGATGGTCACCCTAACTATCAATGGTTAATAAAACCTTAAATATCCAAGAAGATAAAAGTATAAATATGAAGTCATTTTTACCATTTGACTTATTTGGCATTTGTGCTCTAGGTAATTTGTGAGATTTGTCACTTGTGTAGTGAGAGTATTGAGGTGGAGTATGTAGACTATTTGATAGCATCTTTGATTCATGATTAAGTGAGGATTTGATGGATGATGGGAAAAGAAATGGTTAGGTAGTGGTATGAGGACTCTGACCATGCCAATGATAATAGAATGAGGTAGGCTATATCTTAAATTTGATAGTATATTTAAATGTGTTGGCATAAAGGTACATTTGGGGAGGTTGAATGAGTGGGGTAGGGTTTTGAAAATTAGCTTGGGTGATGATGCCCTAGGTATAGGTTTTTGTTATTTATAGGTAAATTAGTGGTATAAATGGAGATTTAAAGGATGTGGTAGCAATATAATTTAATTGGGAATAAGTTTAAGTAGAGAGATTTTTTGATTTAGGTGATTTGGTAGAAGTTGTGGTAGGTCAAGGGTTTGAGTTGGGCCATTGATGGTCACACACAATGACCATCAGTGATTGAACATGATTGTTGCTAATAAAACTTAGGGGTAAAAAGGTATTGAAGGGATCATCAATGGTTTAAGGAACCATCAGTGATAAAAGGATTGGTGGAAAGGCTTGTAAAAGGTGAAAAATAAGTGAAAGGGTTAGATGTTCAAAATGATGTTCAAAACTATGAGAGGTAAAATAAGAGATGTAACAAAGGAGGGTGAAATAGATTAAAAAAGATAGGTGTAGATATAGAGTGATGTATAAAAATAAGTAGGCATGTTAATATTATTAATTGTTGGTTTATAGGCCCTTGACTAGATTCAGATAATGGATCAGGTCCCTAAGATCTTCATCAGGGTTTAGGATGTGATGACTATAGAGGAGTGGAGGCACGTGGAGACGGTTAGCCTAGGGGATATGATTCATTATCATCACCTACCATAATATGTGACCATGTTCATTGAGAGATGGGACCCAATGATGAAAACCTTTATATTGCCTACTAGAGAGATGACCATCCTATTAGAGGATGTGACTAGGATCACATGGCTACCCATTTGGGGGGAGACCATTTATCATATTGAGAATGAGGAGTAGGACTACCATATGGATATATTATATGTAGTAGACCAATTTCATGCTAGGTGACATATAGGTGGGTTTGGGATTAGGCCATTTATGAGAGGGCCCTAAAGGATAGATGCTTACTGATGATGATGGTAGTGACTTGTTTCACATTGCCTAGTTTGAGCCATGAATGCTTTCCATACCTATTAATAGGGGTATTGGTGGATATTTTCCTAGGGAGGATTATGTTTAGATGGGCCCTCATGTTATTAGTCCATATATAGAGAGAGCTTTGGGTCTTTTGAGCACATAGATGATATGGTATTAGTGTTAGTTTCATGTTCCACTACTGGGTATATGAGCATATTTAGGTTGTGAGACCATTGTGGCTACCTTGGTAGGGTTTTACCTAAGTAACATTTCTAATTGACTTCATATGATGGAGGTATATTGATGCTTTAATAGTGGTATGTGGAGGATCTAGAGACATTGACTAGTTTTGGGATGTGTTAGAGGGTTTGGTGGTAAGAGATGTTATATGAAGGCCATATGTGGGTTGGCCTAGTTGTCTGAGGCACCAATACGACACATTATCCTTATATAGCTGGTGTTATATTTATGGGAGGAGAGATGGGGAGATTGAGCTAATCCCTTTTGACCAAGTGCAATAATAGTTTGAATTGGTACAAGGTATGCCACCAAATTTCCCTTGATATCGGAAGGAAGAGGCCAAGTTTTTACTCATCATTTTAGACTAGGAAGAGATTTCAGTGAGAGTTTACATAGATGATGTTGGTGTTGTAGATGGATATGTAGCTTAGTACCAAGTTAGATATGTAGTGGCTAACATTGGATGGGGTGATAAGGGGTATCAACCTATGGATGTGGACCTGGTAGGGGCACCAACATAGGATGGTTAGGTGACAATGGCACTAGTAGTAGTATAATCTTAGATTATAGGGTTACAGGGACAAGTGGCCACTTTACAAGAATAGATTATCACCTTATAAGGGTAGGTTGCTATAGTGACTGGCAAGTGGGATCAAGCAAGGATCTCTCTTGGATTAGTGACTCAAGAGAGAGATTCTTTGAGATAGAGGGTAGGAGTGGCTGAAATAGTAGTAGGAGGACCACCTGACATAGTTCAGAGGACATGGTACCTAGCCACTATCAAGGAGTTAAGATAGTATGAGGTGATAGTGTAAGTATAGTTGCCATTAGAGATGAGATATGGAGAGTACAGGGCTAGCCTAGCAGGGGGTCCATCTATATCTACTCCAAGATAATTATCTTCGATAGTGGGGTAGGTATGGATTTTAGGGGGACCACCACTAGATGAAAGTGCAGGTATATGTGCAAATGGAGCTAGTGGTAGTGGTGTAGGTGGGCCTATCAGTAGTGGTGCTCTAGGGGCCTGATATATGGCCATATATATTATATGTTTTTGATTTTGATACCAACCTACGTGATAATGATGTGAGATGTATATGAACAATATAAACATGGATAATTTATTTCATGTATTTTCTTATTTGATGTATATGATGATTATATGTTAATTAAGTTATTATTGACATGTGACATGATGATGATGTTTTGATGTTTATGATATTTAGTTGATTATATATTGATGTATTATTATTATTATTATTCTTATTATGATATATATGTAGACTATGATCATGATGTGTTTATGTTTATGGATTATGGATGACATATATGATGCTTTAGGTGTAGGTTTATTGTTGACTCTTTAGTTTAGGTATTTGATGATGGATATGATGGATGATGATGACTATTTTTTTATATGATGATGTAGTTTACAACATGTTTTTGATCAAGATGTTTGTTGTTGTTTAGTTTAGTTTGCACATAATCATGAATAGTTGATAGATATATTTTGATGATGTTGTTTATAAGATGATTATGACAATGTGGTTTATAGATAGGATGAGGATGTAATATTCATAGATAGGATGATATTTTGGATTTATTGTAGGATGACATTTGATGAGGATAATATGTTTTTATGATGTTATAATGGTATGTTTTGATTATGGTTTTTGATGTTTTGTTTATGGGTAGGATATGGTTTATATTTGTTTTGTTTATGGTTCATAATGTTATGATTTGATGAGAATAATGGTTGCATGTTTGAATAGGATATGTGATATGAATAAATAATGAAAGCACACAAAAGTAGGCAGGTAAAAAACTAAATGTGAGAAAAAGATAAGAGTTATGAGACATACATCCCTATGAACTAATGGAGGGAAAATAAAAAGGCATGATGTTTTGGGTTGGTGAGGACCTAACAACAAGAAAGCATAGTTGGATTGACTTAGTAAACATAACCCCATTGAACACTTCAAATGAGGATGATTTGATTGAGAAAGGGGGTATCTTGATCAATTTATGTCAAGTAAGCTCATAGTCCCTT
The DNA here is from genome assembly GCA_037957365.1 of Torreya grandis. Classification (NCBI taxonomy): domain Eukaryota; kingdom Viridiplantae; phylum Streptophyta; class Pinopsida; order Cupressales; family Taxaceae; genus Torreya; species Torreya grandis. The sequence goes on from JARHVA010006024.1 coordinate 385,786, forward strand.
GATTTAAGAGAGGGATCGAAGGGAAGGTAGGTGATAGGTAGATGGTTGAATGTTAAATGGGTGAAAAGGTAACCTGATGTGGGTTAGCTTACCCCTTCTATAGACAACCAAAGAATCATAATAGACAAGTTCAAGCCTTAATATGATGTGTAAAATAATCAATGTGGGAAGTCTACAAAATACCATATATAAGAGCTAATTATGGCATACTGGGATAATGCATATACTAATCAATGCAGGAAGTCTAGAAATAACACTTATAAGAGAGGATTGTGGCTTACTTACTTTGATTTTGATATAGAGTTGTTTGTTGCTTTTGTTATTTTGATAAGTTTTTAAAGCTAACAAATGCGATAAGATTATAATGATTATTTCTTAGCCATCCTTCAAGGGAATGGTCTAAAATGGATTTTATAACTATCCTTCAAGGGAGTAGTTTATTTTAAGCAAATTTTAGGTGTTAGGTAGGTGTCCTTCAAGGGACCAATTTGCAAGACTAGAGATATGGACCCAAGTGATATATTGATATCCTAATTTTTCAATTTTGAATGCTAGGTTAGACATGGACAAGTCTATTTAGGCTTAAATTTTTACCTTTATGGAGGCTAAAATTTAGCACAAAAAGGTTAATGATAGATGGGGAAAGTGGTTTGAGAGATAATTGATCATGGGATTCCATCTGATTAGAGATGAAAACTATCCATAAGGACCATTCCATGGGTAGAGCCATGGTGCCCATATTTATGATTAGGCGTATAACTCTGATGGATAATCACATGGTTCTATGTTGTAATCAATTGTCCCCCAAGAGGATTAGGTATAGGTAGGTGAAAGGAGGTGAAAATATTGTAAACCAAAGGATGAGCTTAAATTAGACACAAAGGTGAGTTCAATCCTTATTTTAATAATAAAAATTATATAAATACAAAGCATTGAGAGGCTCAAGTTTTGGTTTGTCTTTGAGAGAGGACAAATGATAAGCTCTTGATATATACTTATGGGTTATGATCTATGTTCCAAGCCAACTAAAAGCAAACTTTCCTTTTTTGCTTTTTTCCATATTAATTACATGTTAATTTTCTTTAAATATGAGGTATTTGATGTTGAACTTTCACTCTTTTAGATGTTTGTTGTATGCATGCTTGATTTATTATTGATAGACACAAAGATGAATAAGTGTTGCAAGGCAATGTTTATCAAGAAGTCCAAGATGTGTGAGTTGTTCTTGATGATAGTCACTCTCAAAAAGGATTTTGCAAAATGATATGTGAAGAGAGGTAATTTGGAGTTCAAGAGGCAAGACAACCTCTATATCAAAGATGAGAGAGAAAGGGGTAGTACATGTAGAGGTTCGAATGCTAGTGCAATAGGCCCATAAAGAGAAAGGAATGTGCAAGTGTCAATCCTGACCTAAAGTATTGACTACTTTGGTTAACATTTTGATGAGAGTTTTTTTAGAGGATTATTCCTATCCATTGGCTTTTGCATGATAAGGCAAGGAAAAGATTAACTTTATGCCAAAAGCATTATAGAGACCTTGGAATTTCCAATTTTTAAAAGATTTGCCATTATTAGTGATGATCTTATGAGGAACATTGAAGTAGTAGATGATATGATGATTGATGAAGTCAATAATTTCTTTAGCTTTGGTTGACATAAAATGGATGGCATCCACCCATTTGGTTAAATATTTGGTGGTGGTATTGATATATTGGTGTCATTATGAAGAATGGGGACTGATTTCCCCAATAAGGTCAAGACCCCATTACAAGAAGGCCAATAATCTATAGGTACTTGAAAGCCATGGGGAGGTACATGATGTAAGTTAGCATGTTATTGACATTTAACACACTTATTTACATAGTCACAACAATCTTGATTAAGAGAGGGCTAATAATAGCCAAGGCAAAGAATACGCTTAGTGATGGCTAGGCCACTAAAGTATCCCCCATAGATTCTATCATGCATTTCCTTGATAATGTGGGAAGCTTCATGGCTATGTATACAATAGAGAAGCATACTGTTAAAGCCACATTTGTAAAGGATTCCCCCTAGTATGAGGTAATGAGAGGTACCCTAAACAGAAGCTATTTGGGCATTCTTTGAAAGGTTGGGAGGAATAATGCCAAGGTTAAGGTAGTTGAAAGTTTGGTCATACCAAGTTTTGAAAGGAGATGTTTCCACACTATAAATGGTAAGAAGATCAAAATTGATATATGAGGGCATGATAAAATGATGGATGGTGATAACTAGTTTAGATTTGGGTTGAGATGGAATTTGGGAAGCAAGGGAAGCGATCATATCTACAAATTTATTAGTAGATTGAGGAACCGATTAAATAAGGTGGTGGTTAAATGATGCTAAGAGTATATCCATGAGTTGTTTGTACTTTAAGAGGACATCATTTTTACATTAATAAGATCCATTAACCTAGTTGATGACTAATTAAGAGTCACCAAAGATGCTGATTGTTTTGATTCCAAAGGCTAGAGTGGTTTGGAGACCTATGACTAGGGCTTTGTATTTGTCTATGTTTTTGGTGCATTCAAATTCAAGTTTAAAAGAAAGGGGAAGAGTTTCACCATTAAGGGGAATGTGAATCACTCTAGCATCCCCACCATGTTGGCATTTGGAGCCATTGAAAAACATGGTCATTTGGTAGTTGGGTTTCTCCCAAGAAAGAGTTATGATAGACTCATCTAGAAAGGCAAGAGGAAGAGGTTGATTGTCTAGTAGAAGATCTTTGGCCAATTGAGCAATGATGACATATTCTTTAATGGACATTTGTAGAAGGAACTCAAGATCAAACTTAGCTAGGAGCATGAGCCATTTAGCCATATGTTGGTTTTGGAATGGCTTAGAGTACATATAATTTAGGGGGTTAGTGTTGATTATGGCATATGTTTTATGATTAAAAAGATAGTGATAGAGTTTAGAGTTTAGAGGACATGAAAAATAAGGCGAGACAGTTTTTTGAGATGGGTAAACTGAGTTTCATATTTGATAAGGGTGCATCTAATGTAATAGATGGATTGATATTTATTTTAATCATCATGATGAGCAAGCATGGCCCCTAGGGAATGGTCTATGGTATATATATATATATATATATATATATATATATATATATCAAGGAGTATCTTCTCTCTCCACCTATCCTCATCCCTCCTAAGGAAGGCTAGCCCTTTTACCTATATATATATAGGTAAAAGGGATAGCCTTCCTTAGGAGGGATGAGGATAGGTGGAGAGAGAAGATACTCCTTGATTAAAACAAAGGCTTGTTGACATGCCTTGGTATATTTAAAATAGGTTTCTTTATTTAGGAGGTTATGGAAGGGTTGACATATATCTAATAATTGAGAGATGAAGTGATAGATAGATTGAATTTTACCTTATAGGCTGTGGAGTTGTGTAAGGTTGGTAGGAGCAGGCATCTCTAAGATTGCTCTAACTTTAGCAGGGTTTATTTTGATTCTATGAAGAGAGATGATGAAACCAAGAAGCTTAACTAATAAGAATCCAAAAATTCACTTCTTGAGATTGACCCTAACATGATAATGGTTTAGTTAGTTGAAGATGATGGTGAGAACAACTAAGTGATCCTTGCAGTGTTTGGATTTCCCAAGGAGATTGTCCACATAGTACTCTATTATTTTATAGATGAGATCATGAAAGATATAGGTCATGGTCCATTGATAGGTTTCTCTAACATTATTTATTCTAAAGGGAATGACCATATAGCATAAGGTTCCCTATAGGGTAATAAAGGAATTTTGATGTTGATCTTTGGGGGTAATCAAGATCTGATTATATCTCAAGAAACTATCCATGAGAGATAACATTTCATGGCCGACTATAAGATCAATAAGTTGGTCAATATTTGGCAAAGGAAAGTCTTCCTTTGGGCAAGAGAGATTGAGGTCACATAAATTGATGTAGAGGTGAAGGCCCCATGTGGGTTTGGTGATGGGAATGATGTTGAAACCCCATTGAGGATAGTTGATGAGTTAAATGAAGTCGACAAATAGGAGACACTAAAGCTCTTATTTGACAAGAAAGGTTATGTGAGGATACATCCTACAAAGATTTTATCAAATTATAGCCTTAGGATGGGTAACAATGTTATGGAGGGAAATAAAAGGGTTAATTTTGAGCATATCTTGATAGGACTAAGCAAACGCTATGCTATAATCATATCCTGATGGAATTTAAAGTTGGCTGATTTTGATGATGTGGAGGTTATCCTGAGTACCTAAGTTGACAACAATGGTGGATTCATTTAGCATAGTTTGATTCTTAGGAAGAAGGGATTTATGAATAGAGGAATCCCCCATACTAAAGTAGGTGAGAATGGACTCATCATCTTGATGTTGGATGGTGTTGATGGTAAGAGAATCAAATTCAATCATTTTAGGATGGATGAGAGGAAGAGCTTTAGTTTAACCACCCTTTTCATAGGTTAGGGGGCCTAAACTAATGGTATTGATAAAAAAATGGTAGATGGGAAGATTTTAGAGTCTTTAGATTTGGAGGGAGATGGAGTTGGTGAGGATGGAAGTTTTTCATTAATGATGACAATGGGCTTTGGTGATGTGGGTTCTTCTGGTGATACAAACCCAAGGCCAAAGAACTCATGAGGTTTTTCAGTTTTGATTATGGGTAACTCATGAGGTCCCTATTCATAAAGGTTGAGACTAAGCCCCTTCTAAGTGAACTGGTAAAGGTAAGATTTGGCAAAGGTTGGTTTGCCCAAGTAAGAAAAATTAGTGGTGAATGGTTAGATGAATGGAGTAGTGGTAGGAGCAAGAAGTGGTTGATCAAGTCCCCCATAGATTAAATTTGTTTGATTATTAGGGAGCCCAAAAGGGATGATGGTTCTAATGTTGGGATCATAAGAAGTGTCATATTTGAGGTTCCCATATTCTTGTGGAGTAGGGAAAATATCTAAGGCTAAAATATGATATTCCCCAATAGAGAGTCATTGAAATGTGGATTACAAGGGGTCCTCAATCAGAATTTTAGATGAAGGGATTGATGATCTAGTTGATACTTCATAATTGTTGTGAGTATGAGTTTTGTTGTTTATGGTTGGTGGGGTGGTTTTGTTAGAAGTTGGTTATGATGTAGATGAAGGCAGAACAAGAATGTCATTAGGCTGGTATGTCATATTGCAAGAGGTAAAAGGACTAGGAACAACGTTGATGTTAATAACTTGTCCCTCATGCTCAAATTTAACACATTAGTATAGGGTTGAAGAGATGTAACTCATAGCATGGATCCAAGGGCATTTGAGTAACACATTGTATTGGAACTCATCCTCTATAATGTAAAATAGTTTGGGAATGGTAAGGCCCCAAGTGGATATGGAAGACAATGGTACCTAAGGTAGTGACCATGGTATCATTAAAGGAGTGAAGGACTGTTGTAATTTTTGACATGATATTCTTTGGTAGCCAAAGTTGGTCATATGCATGGGAGGAGATAATGTTGAATCTAGATCCTCCATCAATCATAACCCTTTTGATGTGGGTTTGATTGATGTATGTATTAATAAAAAGGGGAGTATAAGAATGCTCAGGATGAGCAGGAGGTATTTCTTAATCCTGAAAGGTGATGAGGCAAAAAATTAGAGGGTTTAAACAAAGGGTATAAGAGGTTGAAGATCATTTGGTTGAACCTCTATAGATTGTAAAGCCTCTATCAATGCTTAAAAATGGTGGGGTAAGCTGTTAACTAGTTAATAAAGGATCATTTTCATTGGTGTCTGGTGAAGTTGTTTCAACATGATATACTAGATAGATTTAGATGGGTTGGAGGGAGAGGGTCCCAAAATGGATACCTTGGGTTTTGGTGGTTGTGAAGGTGAGGGTGGATATGTTTGAGTTTGGTTGGTGGATTAATGGGTTGAAGGGTATTCCCATGGGAATGTTACTTTGGATTTTCCCTTATCTTTCTATTGGGATTGGGATCATGTAACCACATGAATAGTGTGGATAAGGGGGTTTGTTGAGTTTGATGCTTTCTTTGTTTCCTCCTTCTCATATATAGGTAGAAGTGGGATAGTACGTAAAGGTTGGGTAGGTTGGGATGATGGTAAGATTGGTAATGGGGGTAAAATGGATTCATTTGATAATAGATTATCTTCATCTTATAGGCTATGAACAAGTACATGGATAGCTTTGCAATTCTCTATGTCATATCTCGATGCCCTATGATATGCACAAATAATGTTATCATTAAACCAAGAGGGTTTGGTATTAGAAGGGTAGAATGGTTTGATAGGGGGTAAGCTAATGGAATAAGTTTACAACAAAATTTGTAGGATGGTTGAGTAGGATTCATTCAAAGGCATTGGAGGCGATGGGCTTATAGTTTTAGGGATGGGAACCTTATTGGGTTTAGGCTTTACCATGGAAGTTTTAGTTGGAGGAATGGTTTTAATTGGTGGCTTTGGTTGGGTTTTCTTGGTTATGGTTGGTTTAGAGGTTGAAGATTTAGATATGGAAGACTTGGATAATGAAGATTTAGCTATAGGTGGGAAAGTAGAGGTAGATAGGTTAGTTAAAAATGATGGATAACTAAAGGGTTTGATGGGTGTAGTTTTAGGTGTAGGAAAGTGGGATGGTTCCTTAGAAGAAGAATAGGTAACTGGAATGGTAGAAGGATGGGGTCCTAATATGGAAGGTAAGTGGGAAGGAGGTGGTATGGGTCTAGTTTGAGGTTGAGGTTTGGAAAACTCTACCTTATTAGTTGGTTTAGTTAGAGGTTGAATTTGTGGGATATATGAGGTTAAGTCCAACTTCAAAGAGGGGTGAGTGTGGCTAGGCATGGGAAGGATTCTTAGATTCTTGATTGGTTTGGTAAGAGAGGCATAAGGTGATTTGGAAATGTTAGAAGGAGATTGTTGGGATGATTCACTTATTTTTTTGGAAGAGGTATTTGGTGAAGAGGTACTAACGGGTTTAAGGGTAGATTTAAGGGAGGTCGAGGATTCAAATTTGTTTTGGTATGGGAGGCCAAGATGATGACAAAAGGTGGCTCTATCAAATTTGGGATGGGAAGTGAACTCTAAACTTTGGACTAGTCTAGAAAAGGGCTTGTAGATGGATTTAGTTCCTTGGTCAATGGTTTCAAATATTAATCCCTTAGGTGGAGATTAAGGAATGGTTTCTCTATCCTTATTTTTGATGGATGGTTCCAAAATTGATGGTTGGGTAAATGAGGTAACCTTATCTTGGTTGGGGATAGTTTCCAAAGAGGGAATGGATGGTTTTATAATGGGGGATGTAGGTATGGTATCCTCAAGTGAAGTAATGGATAGAGTTTCTTCCTTTTTTTAGATTCCCAAAGGAATGGGAGGCAATTTTACCAATTTAATGGATGGAGTGGGAGAAGAAGGAATGGTTATAGTAGAGGTTGTCTCTTTTGGTGTTTCCATGAAAGGAGAGATAGATAAAGCTAAGATTTCATCAAATGAAGAGAGAGGGGTGGTTAATTAATGCATTTGAGTATCTAAAGGACTATGGGGTGAGTTTACTACTTCCATTTGGGTGATTTAGGTAATGGTCTCTTCAAAAATTGGCTCATTATTAATAACATTGATTGTATGTGCCTCATGAGTGTGAGATGATTCAGGTTGGTTATCATGGTGTTGGGTAGAAGGAGCATGATTAGGAAAAGGCTTATAAAAAATGTAAAGGGATTGATTGGGAGGTGTATTGGGATTATCAAATGCAATTTCTCCACTATCAATCAAGTTTTAGATAAAACTTTTGAAGGTATTACATCTATTAATGTCATGTCTTATGACTTGGTGAAAAGCATAGTGGTTGTTCTCATTGTACCACCCAGGTATGGTATGAGAAGTATCAAATTATTGGGGTGGCTTAATTGGTGGGAGTTTGATGAGTTTGTCTTTGAGAAATTTATCAAATACTGATGCATAATATTATCCAATGGGAGTATATTATTTTGGAGGAGCTCAGTTTTGGTTTCAATTTTTTTGATAAGGAGGGTTAGAAGAATTTGTTCAAGGTGGTTGATTGATAGTTGCAGGTGGAGTGGTTTTTAAAATAACTAAATTTTTGGATGCTTTTGATTTAGTATTAGATTGGTTAGTGGTTTTGGTGGAGGAAGGATCATTGGATTTAAAGCTAGAATTCTCATTCCATAATTTCAATTTCCCTTCATTAATGGCTAGGTTTTCTAGTTTATGTGCCATGGTGAATGCCTCATCAAAATTTCTAAAGATTTGAACTTTAAGAGTGGGGGATATATGTTTTACATAACCCTGAGAGAAGATTTAAATAGATTTAGGTTGGGGTAAGGAGAAGGAAAGTTGGTTGATGAGACCTCTCCATCTAGCCATAAAATCAATAATTGACTCATCATCAAATTGTTTAATAGAGTAGAGGTATGTAATAGAGACTTTTTTAGATATATTTATCAAAAAATGCTCTAAAAAGATTTGGGATAGTTGAGAAAAGGAGAATATGGAGTGAGTAGGATGATCTGTATACCAATCAAGGGTTGGTCCTGATAAGGACATGGGGAAGGTTCGAAGGAGAAATTCATCATATATGATTAAATAACAAGAATGATAGAATGCTCTCAAATGTTGTTGGGGGTCCTTATTGCCTTGGAATTTGGATAACTTGGGAAATTATCATTGAGGAGGATATGAATGGATGGGCATGAATGGATTAATAGGTTCATTACAAATTTTATCATAAGATAAAAGGTTATGAGACCTGGAGATAGATGACTCTAGGTTGGTCATTTTGTCCATTAATATTTTGATCAAATATGGTCAGGGTTGGGAAGATACATAATTAAAGGGTAAATTTTATTGAGGTTGGGTGGTATCTATGTATGGATAGGTGGTATAAGGTGATAAAGAAGCCACATATTGGTAAGTGGTGACAAGAGGTTGAGATGGTGCTGCATAAGGATTGATTGGCATACATGGTTGGGTGGAAGGTGTTATGTGCCCTTATGGGTCAAGGAAATATTGATAGGTTTTCATGGGTACTTGTTGAGGGATGGATGTGGGTTGACTTAAAGCTATGGTTGAGGTAGTGGATTGAGGATGGGTAGTGTTGATGCTATGGATTGTACCCTTGAAAGAACGCTAAGCTTCTCTCTTCCATGTGGTACAATGGAGACTCCCCTCTTGATGTGAGTCTGGGAAAACTGAGGGAAAAATATATAGATAAGGGCTAGCTCCCTTTGATGCATCTCTAAAGTCTTGGATTTCCTACAACTAACAATGGGGGGGGTGAAAAGGGAGAAGGAATAACCATAATAGAAAACTACTCTAAGTGGTGATGCACCAAATGATTTTGATCTACTTAGCTATTCACACTTCAAACCAAAAAGGGGTGAATATACACTTTATCTAGCAAAATATCAGACTATAGGGAGCTTTAAAAAGGGATTAATGAAGACACACAGGGAAAGGAACTTACCATAGGTGCTATAAAAAACACACTATCTGATAGCTACTCTTTTATCTCTATGCTCTAGGTGAAACACTTCTAGTTAACCTACAAAAATGGCTTTGGCTACACTAGGTGTGTTGGTGTTAATTTTTGAAAGCATCAAGCTAAATTAACTGAACACAAAATTGATATACAGACACACTCAAAATTATAGCTAGTCTGATAAAGGTAAAAACCATTCTTATTGATCAAAGGTGAATTTGGTAGGGCTTTTCCTTATAAAATGAGAGATATTTTTCTCAACTCGAGAGGTTACAATATATAGCATGATAAAGAAGACAATGGCACATTTTAGAACAAGTGGCCCATGTTGTGTTGAACACATTAGAAAGAGGAAGTCCACTAAAGGAGCCATCATGTGGCATTCCAAGTCTTGACTTTGGCATTTAAATCATATTGTCATTGTAAAAGCATGGGTTGCTTGATCATTTGAATGACAAGGCTGCCCCTCTTTATGAAACTTACATGAATATCCAATCATCCATGCTCAAATGAAGAAAAATAGGCTGCACCATTGAATGCTTGCACTCTTTGATAACCACTTGGTGGAGAATGTTTCATCCATAATAATAACTTCTCTTGCCGACATCTTCTTTTGCCACCTAGATTGCTTAATTCATGTCTATGCTTGGTTGGGTGCATCTTTTGGAACATTCCAAATGTTGTCATATGTGTGCATGGATGTGTTCTAAATTTTTGATTTTGTTCCCCTTTTCCTTGATTTTTTTGTCACTTTTTGGTAATTTGAGCTCTCTCAAGCTATTTTTCTCATCTTTTGCTGGCTCATTGGGCTCCTTTCTCAGTAGCTAATGCATCCCATTAAATTTGAAATCTATGGTCCTATCACCTATTTTAAAACTAATGATTATTTCACCACCTTGAATTTGATGTTCATGCACCCATCACCGAAAGTTTGAACCTCCAATAGCTAGTTTTCCATGCTGAAATTGACATACTAGGGCCTGTTACCCCTTTGGTAATTTATTCAGCCTTTTGTATTTGAATCTTCTTGAAGGGAAGGTGTCCCTTCATAACTTGGAAAAGGTCCCCTTTTGGGTCACTGGGAATCCCCCACAAGGGCACTTGCCCTTTGAGATTCCTTGTCTTCTGAATTCCTTTGGATAAAATGTCTGAAGGAAATCCTCCCTTCAAAGTCCCGACCCTTCTTTCTTTTGGTATTTTCCTTTAGAAAATTCCTTCAACAAATTCCTTCAGACAAAAAGTTTGAAGGAATTCCTTCAGGATTTTGTCTAAAAGAGTTTTCCTTGGTCTGCTTTCCTTGTGAATTTCTAAAGATAAAATGTCCAAAGGAATTCCTTCGGGCACTTTGTCTGAAGGAATTCATCCTTTGGCTCCACATGGATTTTATTCAGACCAAAATTTCAAATAAATCCTTTGTCTTTTGCAAGGATTCTCTCTGAAGGGAAACCTACCTTTTGGGCTTCTACCTTGTCATTTTTTTGAAGGTGCACTCTACCCTCTATAAGGGCACTTTTGGGTCCATAATTTCCCTCTGTAACCTACTGGAATGGTCTAGTTTATAACCTAACTACCCTCCATAAGGTAACTTTGTCCTCAAAGATTTGTAAAACCCTTGCATTCTTTGAACTGGTCCATTTCTTTGCCGAAAGGCTTGTGCAAACCAACTGCCCAATGTGAAATAAACCTTATATCAAATTGAAAACCTATAGGTCTTAGATGTCTCAACTCTTTTATAAGAATAGGACTTATTGCAAAGGAAAAGGGGCATTTATAGTAAGGTAGATACAATCAATACTGATGGCTCAGATAACAGGGGAAAGAGACTAATTTTTGGCATACAAGACCAAAATGGTCAATAAATCTAGTGATTCCCAGGGGAAGCATGCCTGCTATGCTTAGGAAAACAAGTAGCATACAAGTCCATTACACACAGAGTCAAAACATAGCCCAAAAGGTTGAAAATAACCTTGAGGGATCCAAGAATAAATCATGAAGTTTTTTTTACTATAAACAGTAAACAAAACACACACAAGGCTAAAAAACTATGAACATGTGTAAGAGCACTTAGGGAAAACAAGAAAAAAAACAAGGAAATATATACATGATGAGAGAAGGATTAGTGACAGTGCTTAAGTTATATCCCATTAATTGGGATATGCAGTTATTCATCGTCTAACCTAGAGAGTTAAAATGCATTATGTTGCTTGCATTGAGTGACGACATACAGACCGCCCCATAGGGTGTCAAACTTTGTGTGTTTTCTAGGATTAGCTTGGTCCTCATCCCACTTTAATATGATGTCACCTTTAGAGAATAATTTTGACAAGGATTTCTTGTCAATGTGCTTCTTTATTTTCTATTGATGGCTGGTCATAGAAACCATGGTTTGGTCCCTTGTCTCTTGAAGTTCCATCAATTCACACAGCCTGAGCTCCATGCTATTGCCTTCTTCCAATTATAGCTGGTGAGCAAGATCCAAGGATAGCAATTCAATTGAAATATAAATTCTAGCTTCCCTTACATACATAAGTGTGTATGGTGAATTTCTAACTGCCCTCTTTGGAGTAACCCTATCTACCCATAGGGTTGTTTTCAACTTGGCATGCCAAGTTCTCTGATTCTCCTCCATTGTCCTTCTAATAATTCTAATCAGATTATTATTGGTGGACTCATCCAACCCATTCCCTTATGGGTAGTAATTGGAAGAAGTGCTAAGATAAATACCATATTCAAATGCCCATTCACTTGTTCTATTTCCCAAGAAAGCTAATGCATCTTCTGAGATGATGGTAACTGGGACTCTAAACCTTGTCACCAAGCCTTCATAAAAATATAGGACTACACTTTCATTGGCCTCCTTCAAAGCAATAGCTTCTACTTATCTCATGAAGTAGTCTATAGCATTCAAGACCCATTTGTGGATAACACTAGATGGAGGGTTGATCATCCCTATGAAGTCTAGGCCCCATTGCATGAATGGTTGTTCTACTTGAATAGGTTGTAGAGGCATTACAGCCAACTATTATTTCCCATCAAAGAGTGCACACTTTTGTTACTTTCATACATAGGCATGAGTGTCTCTAAATAAAGTGGGTCAGAAGTAACCATCTCTCATAATCCTTGTAGCTGTAGGCTTAGGAGCAAAGTGGCCACCAGCTAGCCCATCATGGAACTCAAACAACACCCTGTTGACTTGACCTAGGTCTATGCATATCAAGAGTACTCCTAATAAATATCTTCTAAATAACACCCCATAAATCAAGACATAAGGGAGAGATTGGAGTCTGAAATATATCCTCGCGGTCCTATCAAGGCCCTACGAGAACTCACCAGTGAGAAGGAAATGTTTCACGTCTGATGCCCAATCCTTCATGACTATTGGTTCTTCTATTGTATCTTCATCATGGATTATCAAAATTCCTTATTTATAATATTTAAGGTCTGTAACAAGGTGTTCACATAGGCATTTTCCCCTTACCAACTTGGTGGTTTTGATGTCCATGTCATATTCTATTACTTTGGTGATCCATCCTGCTCTCTTTTAATTTAGATCACAATTGATCAAGAAATATTTGACATTGGGATGTGGCACCATGAGATGAACCCTAATGTTGGACAACATATGTCTAAATTTCTTTAGACTTTGTATGATTGTAATGAATTGCTTCTCCACATATGTATACCTAATCTCAAAGCCTTCTATACCTTGGCTAGAAAATGCAAGCGATTGTTCAAGGTTCTCATCATTTGCTTGGGTAAGCATGTTAGAGATTACCTCTTCATTTCTAAAGGTGTAGAGGTTAAAATCCTTGGTGAAGTCAGGACTGATCAAGGTAGGAGCCTAGGTGATAGCCTGATTGATCCCTTTAAAACTATCCTTCCTTTGTGTTATCCACGTGAATTTCTCATCTTTCTTCAGCATGGAGGTCAGTGGCTTGACTATCTCAGTAAAATTTGGGATAAATCTCTTGATGAAATTTATTTTTCAAAAGAAGCTTTATAGACCTTTCTTATGCTTAGGCAAGGACAACTCTAGGATGGAGCAAACACTTTCTAGATCAATGGTCAAGTCCTCTTTTGAAACAACATGGCCAAGGAGTTTACCTTCATGGACAGTGAACACACATTTCTTTGGGTTGAGAGAGATACCAAACTCTCTACACCTCTCAAATATTTTACTAAGGTGTTTCATATGTTGGCCTACTTCCTTAAAAAATATTGTTACATCATCAAGATAGACCAGTACAACATTATTTATCAGGCCTTGAAAAGCCATGTCCATGGATCATTGAAAAGTGGCTCCAGCATTAGATAGTCCAAATGAAATTTTAAGGTAAGCATATGTACCCCACTTAGTAGTGAAAGATATCTTGTATTGATCACAGTCTTACACTAAAATCTGATTATACCCTGAATACCCATCCAGGAGGGAGAAACATTCACTACCTATCATTATTTGAAGGATCTGCTCCATACTTGGGAGAGGATATTGGTCTTTTAATGAGACTCTATTGAGTTCTATGAAATCTACACATCATCTGATCTCCCCATTTTTTTTTGACAAAAACTAGACTGGATAGCCAAGAAGAGTGTTTGATTGAAAATATGATCCTAGACTCAATCATCTTGGTGAGTTCCTTTCGCATGAGAGGCTCAATATTTAGGTTGATAGGCCTTTGTTTTTGTTTGATGGGCTTGGCACCTTCCTCTAGCTCAATGGTATATTGGGCCAAAATTGGGTCAAAACCCTTCAAGTCGATATACTCCCAAAGCGAAGACATCATCAAATTCTTGGCACAATAAGATGAAAGCCTGCCTGTCATGATTTGTATATACCTTCCCAAGTACAAGTAGCCTATTCTTGAATATATCAACCTTTTTTTAGTTCTATTTATTCATTGTGATTCTTGCTTTGTCATTTTTCAATTGGTCATCATCATTGAAGATACTTTTGAGAGTGACCAAGCCTTTGGGAAGTTTGTTTTTCTTTAGCTAAACAATCTAGCCACCATACTGTTGTTGTAACTTAGCTTTATTTCTAGAGGAAAACTCAACCTCATCTTGCAAGAATAATGCTATCTATTGATCATTGTCAAACACCTACTAGTTGGTGATGTTATCAAGCATGAAGGGTCTGATTACCACTTTTAAATGGCATAGACTTCTATCTCAACTTATCTCCTTGGGGATGTCAAACTAAGCATCAATTGCTGCTAGTCTTTCCACTTGCTTATTTTTCTCTCTTAGAATGGAAGTAACATTGAAAGTAAGGAAACTCTCCACTAAGTCCCACACCCTATGATTGTAAGAATTAAGTAAGGAATTCTTTGTCAAATTTTAGCCTTTCACCTAATGTATGATCAACTCATTGTCCCCAAAAACCTGTAGCTCTTTAATTCCTCTTTTCCTTACCCACTCCAAACCATGGATGAGAGATTCATACTTTGTAACATTGCAAGTGCATGAAAATTGGAACCTAAAATTTGAGAAGTATTTCTCCTATGAGGGGGAGATTAACACTACTCCACCACCAGCTCCCAATTTATTTCTTGATCCATCAAAGAAAAACTGCCATAAACCTGAGATCTCTTGTTTTGATTTCATCAAATCAGGTAGAAGAGTACCCTCTTTGTGCATACAATATATTCCAAGACCTACCTCTTCTATGAATTTGTATGGGTCATGTTTAAATTTATCGCTTTCACATTTGTCTAAGAGCAAGTCAACAACTCCTTCAAGAGAAGAGGGCAGAGATTGATCCACTTGGAATTCTTCTTCATCAATAATGGCGTAGCTAACATTCATTGATTTGAGTGAGTACGGCTCTAAATTATCTCTATGGATTGGCTCCAACTCAATCTTGACCTTAGTCACATATTTGGTTTTAAAAACCATGTAAGACCAGTTTGCTACTAGATACCCACCTATTTTGGATGTGAAATACCTAGATAAGCAAATGGCAAAGTAGGGAGGAACATCCACCACCACCACATCATGGGGAACTGAGAAAGTTGGACAGGCATGGAGCATCAATTTCAAGCCTCTCACTACTCCTACTATCTTAGCTAGTGATCTATCTAATTATAGAACTCCCTTGGTCATTTATTCATATTTGAGTCCTAGCTTATCTACTATACATTTTGGCATTATTGAGGTGCTTGTCCCATTGCCAATAATGCAATTGTGTACCAATAAATCTCCTATGACTAAGGATAGATAGAAATGGGGGACATTTTCATCTTTCTTTGCTTGGCCTGCCATGGAAGGGTGCCCTTTCATGATCAAAATGTTATTAGCCCTTGTTGGGATAGTTGGTTCATATAGCTCATGCAACTCCTTATGGAGTATGTCCTTTTGTTCTGACATTGCCAATGAATCCCACAAAGAGATATTCATGTATAGCTTCTTCATGTAGTCCACCATATTGATCTAAGGGTTGTTTCCCTTTAAGTTTTCTTTAGGGGCACTTGCAGCCTGAGGTGTAGGCTGAGGAGCTGAGGGTGCAACCAATGACCTATAATTTGGAATTTTTTTGTTCATATGTGATGAGGAAGATGTTACAAATGTTTGGGTAGATACCTCAGCTTCCTCCATAGCTCTCCTTTTGGACCTTATGTTGGCTGCAACATAATCACCTTATTTGTTCATACTACCCATGTAGTTGACTGAACAAAATTCACCTTCCATGTGATCCATGAGAGTGAAATTAGGGTGAGTTTAACTGTTGTCCATGCCTAGTTGTACTAATGTCTCAAAGCTTGGGAATTATGTAGCTTCATTATCTTGTGCATTCATATATTGACTCAGCTTATCATTTGTATAAGTAGCTTGATCTTGACTATATCTTAGGGGTGAGTAATTTGGTTGTTCCTGTACCAAATTATTTTAAGTAGGCACAAGAGCCTTGGATGATGAATGAGAGCCTAGATTATACCCTTGATATGTTCTATCTTGTGCAAAATGACCCTATCCTTGATTATAATTCTGAAAAGGGGGTCTATTTACTTGTCCAAACTGATATCCTTGATTTGGCTGATAGTTTTGAGCTTGTTACCTTTTGAGAGCCACTAGTTCATTGGTCATGCTTTAAAACAAGATCTTAAATTCATGAAGGTCATTAGGCTAAGTAGCAGTCAGATTTTCTACACTAGGTAGAAGAGCTAAGGTGGGTGCAACAGTCTGGACTAGAGGCAACAATTTAGGAAAGAGTAGTATATGGGGTCTAGGGGCTATCTTTCCTACTTATACCAGACAATTTTTAGTGGCTCCGGCTATTTCATAGGTAGTTAGTAACACTTATCCTCCCATGGACTATATCATGACAACAATGTCACTATTCAAAGTGTTTAAATAATAGAGGAAAGCATAGCTTGGGGTTGATCTCACCAAAATGGGGATTCTATCCTAGGTCTTTTGAAACTTGGTATTGAAATCCTACATGAATTCATGTGGATCTCTTTTCATGGTGGTTAGCTACTCAGTAGGTGAGAGGTGGTCACTCTTCTCCCTGAATCTATTTGTCAAAAGAGTGCCTAGTTCATTCCATGTATTGATTGAATTCATAGGCAAAGTTCCATACTAGTCCAAAACCTTAACCTTGAAGGATAGTGCCAACAACCTGATAAAAATGTTATCTTCAGTGACATTGTGAATATTATAGAGGTTGTCAATATTTATGATGTGCTCAATGGTAGTAATAGGCCCCTCCCCATTAAAAGGAGGAACACTCTTAAGAGTTGTCCCTGGGATTGGGTCATAATGTAGAAGGTTTAATGATCTTTGACCATGAAAGGCTATGAAAGGTAAAGCCATGGTGATAATAGGGTTCTACCGAGGTCTTCTTGCATAAGTATATTTTATAGTAGGTCTAGGAAAATGACTTGATATATAGGGATGGGTCCATATAAATCTTAGTCACCTTGCTAAGTTTATTGGTACTTCAATGAATTCAAAAGGGACACCCTTGGTAGAAGATCTTGTGGTGACCTTAGGCATGGAATGTCAAATTGATCTTTAACTAGAGACTGATGCTCTTAAAAATGGAGTTGTCAGATGTTGGATTAGTGATTATTCTTGCTGTAACAAGACCAACACTAATCCTAGAATTTTTTTGAGTATTAAAATTGATTCTACTAAGCATACCAAAAACTGTTGATGCTATGGATTGCACCCTTGACAGAAGGCTAAGCTTCTCTCTTCCATGCATCATAATGGAGACTCCCCTCTTGCTGTGGGTCTAGAAAAATTGAGGGTAGAATCTCTAGATAAGGGCTAGCTCCCTTTGATGCATCTCTAAAGTCTTTAATTTCTTACTCTAACAATGGGAGGGGGGGGTGAAAAGTGAGAAGGAATAACCAGAATAGAAAACTACTCTAAGTGGTGATGCACCAAATGATTTTGATCTACTCAGCTATTTAGACATCAAACTAGAAAGGGGCGAACATACACTTTATTTGGAAAAAGACCAGACTATAGGGATATTTAAAAGGGGATTAATTAAGACACACAGGAAAAGGAATTTATCATAGGTGTTGTAGAAAACACACTATCTGATAACTACTCTTCTATCTCTGTGCTCTAGGTGAAGCACTTCCAGTTAACCTATAAAAATGGCTTTGGATACACTATGTGTGTTGGTGTCAATTTATGAAAGCATCAAGCTAAAATGATTGAACACAAAATTGATATGCAGACACACTCAAAATCATAGCCAGTTAGATAGAGGTAAAAAATATTCTTACTGATCAAAGGTGATATTTGGCAGGGCTTCAACTTACAAAATGAGAGATATCTTTCTTAACTTGAGAGGTTACAATATATAGCGTGAAAAAGAAGACTATGGCACCTTTTATAACAAGTGTCCCATGCTACGTTGAACACATTGGAAAGAGGAAGTCCATTAAAGGAGCAATGTTGTGGCAGTCCAAGTCTTGACTTTGGCATTTAAATCATATTAAATGTCATTGTAAGAGCATGGGTTGCTTGATCATTTGAATGACAAGGCCACCCCTCTTTATGAAACTTACATGACTATCTACTCATCCATGCTCAAATGAATAAAAACAAGCCACACCATTGAATGCTTGCACTCTTTGATAAACACTTGGTGGAGATTGTTTCATCTGCAATAATAACTTCTCCTACCAACACCTTATTTTTCCACTTGGACTTCTTAATTCATGTCTATGCTTGTCTAGGTGCATCTTTTGGAACATTCCAAATGTTTTCATATGTTTGCATGGCCATGTTCTGGATTCTCTATTTTTTCCCCTTTTCCTTTATATTTTTTGTCACTTTTTAGCAATTTGAGCTCTCTCAGGCTATTCTTCTTATCTTTTGTTAGCTCCTTGGGCTCCTTTATTAGTGGCTAATGAATCTCATTAAATTTTACATCTATGGGCCTATCACCTATTTGAAAACCAATGGCTATTTCACTACCTTGAATTTGATGTTCACGCACCCGTCACCAGATGTTTGAACCTCCAACAACTAGTTTGCCATGCTGAAATTGACATTCTCAGGCCCATCACCCCTTTGGTAATTTCTTCAGCCTTTTGTATTTGAATCTTCCCAAAGGGATCCCTTCCCAAAGGGAAGGTGTCCCTTTGGAGCTTGGAAAAGGTCCCCTTTTGGGTCACTGGGAGTCCCCCATAAGGGCACTTGCCCTTCGAGCTCCCTTGTCTTCTGAATTCCTTTGAACAAAATGTCTAAAGGAATTCCTTTGGACATTTTATCTGAAGGAAATCCTCCCTTCAAAGTCCCAGCCTTTCTTTATTTTGGTCTTTTCCTTCAATAAATTCATTCAACAAATTCCTTCAGACAAAAAGTCTGAAGGAATTCCTTTGGGCTTTTGTCTAAAATAATTTGCCTTGGTCTGCTTTCCTTGTAAATTTATTCAGACAAAATGTTCGAAGGAATTCCTTTGGGCACTTTCTTCCAAATAATTCATCCTTTGGCTCCACATGGATTTTATTCAAACCAAAAGTCTGAATAAATCTTTTGTCTTTTTCAAGGATTCTCTCTGAAGGGAAATGTACCTTTCAGCTTTCTGCCTTGTCATTTGTTTGAAGGTGCTCTCTACCCTTCACAAGGGCACTTTTGGGTCCATAATTGCCCTCTGTAGCCTACTGAAATGATCTATTTTGTAACCTAACTACCCTCTACAAGGGCACTTTGTCCTCAAAGCTTTGTAAAAGCCTTGCATTCTTTAAACTGGTCCATTTCTTTGTTGAAAGGCTTGTGTAAACCAACTACCCAAAGTGAAATAAGCCTTATATCAAATTGAAAACCTGTAGGTCTTAGACCTCTCAACTCTTTTATAAGAACAAGACTTATTTCAAAGGAAAAGGGGCATTTGCAATAAGGTGGATACAATCAAGACTAATGGCTTAGATAGGAGGGGAAGAAGGAGACCAATTTTTAGCCTGTAAAACCAAAATGGTCAATAGGTAGGTTGAGTTTGAGTGGTGAATCTAGTGCTAATAGGTGGAAGTGTTTTAGGTATAAAAAGCACCAAGTTATGAAATGATGTGGAAGTTGGTAATTGGCTATAATAAAGGTAAGGGTGGACATAGGGGTAGAAGATAACCCCATTGTAGGTGGGGTATAGGTAACTAGAGGTAAAGTTGAACCTATATCTAAAGTGTGGGGTGTGATAGGAGGTGTTTGGTTAGAGGTTGGAATGTTGGATTAGGTTTGAGTAGTGGTAGTAGATGGGATGTTGAAAGAAGAAGAGGCTTGGGTCAGCAAGGGTTAGGTTGAGATAGTACCGACCATAAGATGGGGAGGCATACCATAAGGAAGGTCTATAGGAGGAACTAAGGAAATACATGTATAGTGAGGTAAATTGTTAAGATAATGTTGAAAGGCTATAGGGTTATTATCAAGGAAGGTGGCAAAATCTGCGTCACCCTTAGAAAAAACTAGGATTCTAGTAGGAAGGGGAGAAAAATGAGGTGAACCTTCATCATTAGAATTATATTCCATGGAGGAAGAAGAAGAAGGTGGTGGTTGATTGGTTTGGTTTCTCAGCTTTTATCTAGTAAAGACCTTGTGAGAAAATATGAAATAATATGATGAAACTCACACCTCTAATAAAGATCAATCAAAATAAAATAATTCAAGGAAAATAATGCATACACTAAAAGTGCGTTAAAACATAGGATTATTTTTAGATCACTTTTGGCTTATGCCGTAGAAAGTGTGAAGAGGGAATTTGGCTTGTAAATTAGGTACTAAAGAGGAAATCTAAGGTTGGTTTTAGGTTGTTTAGGAGCTCAAGAGAATCTATGTTGAACTTTAGTATGTGGCTTGGTATTGGGGCCTACCCCCTCACTTCATGGTCCCACAATGATAAGAGTGTTAGGTGCTTAGCCAAAATATACCAAGTTCAAAGTTTATACTAAACCAGAGAGCTAAGTTGGTTCTCCCCTTGGTGGTGAAATCTAAGTAGGATAGCCAAAAAGGGGTAAGGTTGTTGCTAGGTGATGAAAACCTAGTTGGGCCCTATTTTAGTTATGTTTTAATGTGTTAATTATTTTGTGTTTTGGCTTAAGTGTGTGATAGCAAGTGTGAAAGATATGATCAATTAATTTGCCTTCTAAATTACTAGATGAACTAAGACAAGTAGATAATCAATGTATGTAAAAGGTTTATTTTAAGCCCAAAAAGAATTTTTTAGATTTCATTTGATGAGCAAATAATAAAGGAGGAAAAAGGGAACTATGTCCCACCGGGTGTGCCAAAATGTTTCAATTAATTTCCACTCATTTATTAATTTTAAAAGTAATAATGAAAATAGTAATAGGGTGTGTAGAAGAATACCTAGTAAAGTGCATGCATGAATCCAGATGATGATGGGAACTCCTCTTTGGCTAGAAAGGAATAACCTACACATAAGAAAAACACTAGAAAAGGGGGTTGTTAGATGGATGGACGAGTGGAATACCTAGTGTGAGTAAGTGTATTACTTACTAGGAGGCCATCAAGACACTATTATAACAATTAAGTTGGAAATGATAAAGTAAAGGTCTACTTGCATAAGATAAATGAAGTGAAATTCAAAGAAAGTAGAATTCTAGTTAATAGAAAAATGACCAAAGGTAAAAAAGTTAGTTAATACTTATGCTAAAATAGTTGGGTTCTCATCAATAAAATAAAAAAAGGTATTATAATCAGGTAGAAATAGATAAATTTAAGTCTAACTAGAGTTATGGGGATAAAAATAGCTTGTTGTATTTTTATGCCACAGTGATCATTGGCGGTCAAGTGAACTATCAATAGTTTAGGCTAACTGTCGATACTTGGATAACCATCGATGGTTGAAGTGACCATCGGTAGCTATGTTAACCATTGGTGGTTACCTATGTAAATCTAGGAATGATTATAAAAGAAGGTGTTGATTGGGTATTTAGGCAAATAGAGGTTTGTTATGGGGTTGAGGGGTAAAGAATAAGACACTAATGGGTTTTATAGGGAAATAAGGTTAGAAATAAGATAAATCAATGAAAACAAGTAAAAGATACTTGAAACTTGATGATGGAAGGCTGAAGTAATTTATCTAGATTGATAGTACTTTAGCTTTCAAAAGTAATTTTGATATAAATTTGAGTCTCCAGTGATATGGATATTTTCCAAGAGGGATAGTTTAAAAGTAAATAAGTTTCCAAGAGGGACAGTCACCCTAGAAAACATCTTTGATTCTGATGACCAATTCAAAGGAGAGAGGTATAACATGATAGCCAAGGAAGATATCTTGGCACCCATGATCATTTTAGAAGGAAAATATCTTAAATTTGGTAAATTTTGTTCCATGATGGAGATTAAAATATTTATTCAACTCAGTAGGAGATATGATTATATCTTTATATGGAGCTATAAAGATCTTAGAGGCTTTGATTTTAGCTTAGCATAGCATACAATCGAGCTAAATCTTAACACACAACCCATGAGCCAAAATCAAAGACCTATCAATCTAAATATGGAATAATTGATGTACAAGTAACTTTCCAAACTCATTGAGGATAATATAATAATTCCACTTAAACATTCCTTGTGGGTCACCAATTTGGTCCTAGTGTGAAAGAAGAATGGGGAGATACATCTTTGCATAGACGTTAGGGACCTAAACAAGGCTTCCCCAAAATACCACTACCCTCTCCCACCAATGGATAAAATATTGTAAATGGTTGTAGGCATGAAAAAAAATTCATTATTTGATAGTTATTTAGGCTATAACTAAATCCATGTGTAGGAGTGCGAATATTATAAAACTATGTTCACCATTAAGTGGGGAACCTTTACATTCCATTCAATTTAAAAAACATAGATATGACCTTCTAGAGAGCCATGGATATGACATTAAAATAACTCATCAATAAGATCATCTTAGTTTACCTTAATGACATAACTATTTTGTCTAAGCACACAGAGGATCATTTGGGTCATCTAGAGCAGGTCTTTCAGATATTTTGTGATTTTGGAATGTCTTTGAACCCTAGAAAATGTATCTTTGTAGTTTATGAAGGATCCCTCCTTGAGCACATCATTTCTAAAGAGGAACTTAAAATTTATCTAAAGTGAGTCAAGTCATCTCATTTCTTCCCATTCTAAGCCACAAGAAGAGTATCTAGAGTTTCCTAGGGAGAATCAACTTTGTGAGAAGGTTTGTGCCTAGTTTTGATATCCTAGTCAGGCCCCTCACTAGAATGTTAAAAAAATATTGTGTTCAATTATATGTGTGAAGGCAAGGAAATATTTGAGGCCATCAAGTGTGTCATCATGAAATCTCCCACCTTGATCAACCCAGACTATATCAGGTATTTTATCTTGTATTCATTTGGTAAATATGAAGACATCTGAACCATCCTGATGAAATAAAACATAAGGAAACTAGAGAAGCCAATCTAATCTAGGTGGATCCATGTACCATTATATTTTTAAAAATTCTTCAAATTTTTTTCAAATCATTTTCACCTTATAGTACTCGTCGAGATCTTTCTAGAACTTTTCACGGTTCAAAAAATGGAGTCTCGATGCTCAAGATATGGCTAGTTGAAGAAATCTTGTGGCAGGGGGTGTCAAAAGTGATGTGGCACTATTGAAAACATGCCAAGTGGACCAATAGCCACTTGACATGTGGCAAGATAATTCAGTGCAAAAAAAATGTTGGTTTGATGTTTTTATTCACATATTATTTGAAATTTTCAAACTTTGAAACAAAGGCACCAAAGAAACTGCCACATCACCCATCCCACCAACCAAGCATGAACCAAGTCAAATCAGTGGCCTAAATGGGCACCTTTGTCTTAGGAATTTGAAGAGGGGTCAAACATTTCTATTTAAGGCATTGAAAACTGAATTCCCAGTAAATGTGGGACAAAACCAAGTCCATAGGCACCAAAAAAGGAGGGAAATCATTTTAAATTTCATGTTGAGCGTGCCCTTCCTCATGCCAAGGTGCCTAGAAAGGTGGGAGAAGGTTTTGAACTCCTGATGTCATCTAAAAGATTAATGCCTTGACTACTTCAGCCATGGGGGTTGAAGTTTTATAAAAGGGACTAATTTATACTTGAACAAACATGAAAAGTAGACTGTGTAAAGAGATTTAAGAAGGTTAGAGACTTGTTATTGCTTTGTACAGCCTTGGGCCATTATTTTTAGGTCTGAGAGATATTTTTATAGAAAAAAAAAGATCAGAGAAGGTGAATTGAAGACTTGTATTGATTTTGGAAGCCATTTGTTACACATAATTAATGAGAATGGTCCTCACTTTGAATGGACCTGGAGACGTAGGCTATTGAAGCCGAACTCCGTTATCAATTTGTTGGTGAATTATTTGAATTTTCTCTAATTTTTATTTAGTTATAATCTTCATTTTATATCTGGTTTTAACTTATTTATACAAAATTAAGCAAAAAAGTGAGAAATTGAAGGATCTCTTAAACATGAACAAGTGATTTTCAAATATACTACTCTTTTATTTTTAGTTTACAGATCAGATTTTTGGTATCAAAGCAGTTGTTATTTAACAATGATTGCTAGTGTATGTTGACAAGGTCTAAATACCCAAAGGGTGAAGGAAAACTCATTGAGTATAATCCAGAGATTGGTTCAAGGCATGCTTCAAGGATGGCCAAAAAAGAGATGGAATCTGAACAAGCTTTCTGCTGAGCCTTCATGGACATGAGAAGCATGGTTGAAGAACTATACCATGACAAACAAAAGAAATCCGAGAATGAAAAAGAAGGTGATTCATGAGAATCAAAAGGTAAAGAAACCAAAAAACCTTCTCTATCGGATGACGGTAAAAAAACTATGGAATCTCTCCCTTCACTAAAATTAGATATTAAGTTTAAAATACCAATGTTTAATGGTGAAGTTAATGCCAAAAAGTTGGATAATTGGGTCAAGCAGATTGAAGTTTATTGTAGGGTCCAAAAGATTGCAGGGGATGAGTCAAAAATTCATTTGGCTACTCTTTGTATGGGAGGCACAGCTCTCATCTAGTGGGAGAGTAATTTGAAAGAAACTGAGCTTCAAAAAGGTAACTCGATTTCTACTTGGAATGAATTTATTGAAGAACTCAGAAAGCAATTCTATCCTTTAGGCTATATGCAACATGCCATGTTGGATTGGCAAAGTTTCAGACAAGGAAATGGCCAAAGTGTTCAAGATTATACACAAGATTTTAGGAAAAAATCTTTACTTTTTAATGTTCCTCTATACACACAAGAAACACTGCTAAAATATATAGGTGGGTTGCATAGTTACTTAAGACATATGATTCTTATGTTCAATCCCACTAATTTAGATGCAGTATGTGTTCAATCCACTCATTTAGAGGCTAGAGGAAAACAATCAAAATAATATTTTCCTAAACTAAAAAGTAAGAAATCTAATGTTAAGCAATCTAAAGGGGAAAGTTCATCAAGAAAGGGTAAACAGAAATCCACTTATACTGTTAAAAAAGAAGAAGGAAAACCATTTTGTAATCATTGCAAGAAAAATCATGATGAGTCTAAGTGTTGGAAATTACATCCTGAGTTAAGGCCTAAGAGGTATCAAAAGAAAGAAAAGAAGGCTAATGTTATGGTTTAGGACTTAGGTTCAGATTCAGGTCATGACACTAAGATCATAGCTATGGGATTACATAATGATTTTTCTCTTTTAGTTTCTTGCACTAATGCTACATCATCTTCTAAATAGAATTCTGTGCATGTTGATAAGAAATGAAATGAATTATTCCACATTAGAGTTGTTTCAAATCATACTAAGATTGACACTCTATTTGATAGTGGTTCATAAGCAAATTTAATTTCTAAAGAGGTTGTTAATAAGCTAGGCTTACAAACCAATCCCCATTTGAAGCCTTATCCACTAGGTTGGGTGTGTGACAATACGAAGCTACAAGTCTCACAAACTTGTAGGCTAAGGTTTGCCATCACATCCAAGTTCGTATATAAGGTTGAGTTGGATGTTGTTCCATTGGACATATGTGGGATTGTTTTGGGAAGCCCATATCTTTATGATAGAAAAGTAATATTCTATAGAGAGGAGAATAAGTACTTGATTATTAAGGATGACATTGAATATATAGTTGGAGCACATCACATTAGAACAAGTATTTCTTTGGTTACATCAAGACAAATGAAAAGACTAGTTAATTCAAGCAAGACTTTTTGTCTCATGTTGATTAAGTCTAAGGAAAAAGAACATTCTCAAGATTTGGAAAAGTGTGATCCTAGACACAAGAATGAATTGGTTGAAATCATTTCTACTTATGATGATGTATTTCATGATCCTAAGGGCTTACCCCCTAAAAGGGGAGTTCAACATGAAATTCAGCTATTGCAGGATTTTCCTCTCCCTAACATTGGCATGTAAAGGTTATCAGTGGTGGAAAATGAGGAAATCAAAAAATAGGTAATGGATCTATTGGACAGAGGTGTTATTTGTCCAAGTTCATCTCTTGTTGGTTCACCAATTATTTTGGTGCCAAATAAAGATGGCACTTGGCAAATGTGTGTTGATTTTCATGCCTGAAACAAAATTACTATTAAGAATCATTACCCTCTTCCTCGTATTGATGATTTTTTGGATCAATTAAAACAAGCTATTTATTTTACTAAGTTAGATTTGAGAAGTGGATATCATCAAGTAAGAATTAATGAAGGTGATGTTTGGAAAACCACCTTCAAAACAAAATAAGGATTGTTTAAATGGCTTGTTATGCCTTTCGGGTTGTTGAATGCCCTAGCTACATTCATAAGATTGATGAATGATGTTTTTAGATAGTTCCTTGATGATTTTGTTATAGTTTACTTAGATGGTATATTGATTTTCAGCAAGTCATGGGAAGAGCATGTGATCCACATTAAGAAAGTCATGGATGCATTACAAATGGAAAAACTTTTTCTAAAAATGTCAAAATGTGAATTCAGCAAGACCTCTTTGATATACTTGGGTTACATTATAGGACATGATAAATTGAAAATTGATCTTGAAAAAGTGGTAGTCATTGTTAATTTGCCTACACCCACTAACACAACTAAGGTTAGAAGTTTTCTTGGTGCAATACAATTTTGGAAAAAGTTTATTGCTCATTTTTCATATATTGCATCACCTTTGCATTCTTTGACAAGTGTGAAACAGGTCTTTCAGTGGGGAGGCAAACATTAAAAAGCCTTCGACACTTTGAAAGAAAGATAAGTACTGCTCCAGTCTTGGCACTTCTTGATATGCAACAACCATTTGAGATCGAGACGGATACAAGTGAGTATGTTATGGGAGCTATTTTAATGCAAGGTAAGAAACTAGTTTATTATCATTTAAAAACCTTTACAAGTGTAGTAAGAAAATATCAAACTTACAATAAGGAATTATATGCATTGGTTCAAAGTGTTAAAAATGGAAACATTACTTAATGGGAAAAGAAACAATAATATATATAGATCATCAACCCTTATAGTATCTCCAATCACAAACTAAGCTACAACAGTCTAGACATTTTTATTGGATGGGTTTCTTACAATAATTTCATCTTGTGATCAAGTATAAAAAAGGAATTCAGAATAAGGTTGTAGATATGCTATCTAGGTCTCCTATGGTTGTTGCATCTATTCTTTTACAACATGGTTCTTTGTCTCATGAAAGTTATAAAGAACAATATGCGAATGATCTTGATTTTCAGGATGTTTATAAAGACTTGATGAGTAGTAGACAAGTAGAAGAATTGGACTATCATGTACACAATGATCTTTTGTATCATTTGGGTAAACTATGTATTCCTCAAAATGAGAGGGTGCACATGATTAGACAAGCACATACTTCTCTTATTTCTAGTCATTTTGGAGTTGCTAAAATGGTTGCACATTTGAAGATGTATTGTTATTAGCCTCGTATGTAGGAAAATGTTGCTAAATATATTAAGGGATGTATTCTTTGTGCCACAAGCAAACCTAGTAACAGGAAACTAGGACTTTAGACTCCTTTGCCTGTTCCTACTCACCCATGGGAAAGTATCTCCATGTATTTTGTGGGGGGTTTTCCTATGACACAAATAAAACATGACTATTTATATGTGGTTGTGGATAGATTTAGCAAGATGTGTTTTGATTCCTTGCACTAAGCAAATTACTAGGGAGGGTACTACACACTTGTTCTTTGAACATGTATGGGTTTATTTTGGTTTGCCTACTTCAATTATTTATGATCAGGATTCTCAATTTATTGGAGAGTTTTGGTCAACTTTATGGGGACTAATGGACACTAAATTAAAAAAGAGCACTACATTTCATCCACAAACTAATGGACAAACAGAGGTTGTGAACCGCACTGTGGTACATTTGCTTAGGGGTTATAACAATAAACATCTAAAGTTATGGGATGAATAATTGTGTTACATACAACATGCATATAACCAGGCACTTCATTCTTATAATATGAAATCTCCATTTGAAGTTTGTTATGGATACTTGCCTAAATCTCCTCTAGATGTTTGCTATGGACATGATACAGCTGTTGGTGAACCAAAAGAAGCCATTTGAGCCAAGAAGTTCATTGAACAAATACAGCTCATTCATCAGACTGTTCATACTCAATTGGAGAAAAGTCAAGCCAAGTACAAATCTAAGCATGATAAAAATCATATTGATCACCAATTTGTTGTAGATGATATGGTATGGCTTCACATTAGTAAGGAAAGACTGACAAGTGAAGGTAAAAAGCTAAAACCAATCCAGTATGGTCCTTTTTAGATAATGGAAAAAATTGGCACAAATGCTTTCCAATTAGATTTACCATCTTACATGCATATTTATTTAGTTTTAAATGTGGAAAATTTGAAATTGTATGAGCCTCCAATGATAATTGATCATGATGAAAGTGTATCCATTCCTTCTGTTGATGATTTTTCTCCTGAATATCTAATAGAATTGCAGGAAGATACTATACTTGACAGGAATATGCAGACTTCATGAAGAGGTAATGTTGAATATCTTCATGTTGGTCTCAAAGGGATGCACCCAAGCAAGGCCAGATGGATGGAAGTCGGAAAGGTGAGGTAAAAATACCCTCACCTCATTACCAATTAATTTCAACTTTTGGAGGTCTAAAAGTTCCCAGTGGGGAGGAATGATCCAGGTAGATCCATGTACCATTATATTTTTAAAAAGTATTAAAATTATTTTCAAATAATTTTCACATTGTATTACTCATCGAGAGCTTTCTAGTGCTTTTCATAGTTTGAAAAATGGAGTCTCGATGCTCAAGATATGGCTAGTTGAAGAAATATTGCGACAGGGGGTGTCAAAAGTGACGTGGCACTGTTGAAAACATGCCAAGTGAACCAATAGCCACTTGACACATGGAAATATAATTCAGTGCAAAAAAAATGTTGGTTTGTTGTTTTTATTCACATATTATTTGAAAATTTCAAACTTTGAAACAAAGGTGCCAAAAAAACTGCCACATCACTCATCCCACCAACCAAGCATGAACCAAGTCAAATCAGCGGCCTAAGTGGGTGCCTTTGCCTTAGGAATTTGAAGAGGGGTAAAAAATTTCTATTTAAGGTGTTGAAAACTAAATTACTAGAAAATGTGGGACAAAACCAAGTCCATAGGCACCAAAAAAGGAGGGAAATCATTTCAAATTTCATGTTGAGCGCGCCCTTTCTCATGCCAAAGCACCTAGAAAGGTGGGAGGAGGTTTTGAACTCCTAACCTGTCATCTAAAAGATTAATGCCTTGACCACTTAAGCCATGGGGGTCGAAGTGTTATAAAAGGGACTAATTTATACTTGAATAGACATGAAAAGAAGACTATGTAAAGAGATTTAAGAAGGTTAGAGACTTATTATTGCTTTGTACGACCTTGAGCCATTATTTTCAGGTCTGAGAGATATTTTTATAGGAAAACAAAGATTAGAGAAGGTGAATTGAATACTTTTATTGATTTTGGAAGCCATTTGTTGCACAAAATTAATGAGAATGGTCTTCACTTCAAATGGATCCAGAGACGTAGGATATTGAAGCCGAACTCTGTTATCAATTTGCTAGTGGATTCTTTGAATTTTCTCTAATTTTTATTTATTTCTGATCTTCATTTTATATCTAGTTTTAATTTCTTTATACAAAAATAAGTAAAAAAGTGAGAAATTAAAGGATCTCTTAAATGTGAACAAGTGATTTTTGAATATACTACACTTGTATTTTCAATTTATAGATCACAATCGATTTCTTCATCCAGGCATTGAAGGATTATGAGTTGTGATATAGTTTTGTAAATAAGAACACACTCATAATTATGAGAGAATTGAATAAATCTAGGTATATACTTTCTAACACAATATCCAACTCATGGTTGTACATGAAAGTATAAATGAATTCTTGCTTAGCAAGGACATTAGCAAAAAAAGAGCCATATGGATCATGAAAATGATAGAATATGATGTGGATGTTTAGGTCATTAAGCTAGTGTGAGAGAATTAACACTATGAGTGATTAGATAAGGTAGCAAAATCAAGGGATGGTACAATCTTAGTATTACATGAAGAAGAGCACACAAGCCTATAGGTTGTGACCAACTGAGTACATGAAATGAGGGCTTTATTTCAACATAAAGCATATCCTCATCACCTTGACAAAGTTAAGCACATGAATTTTAGCCTATAGTCCATTACCTATGTGCTCATAAAATATGTGCTCTTATATAAGGATCTCAATGGAGTCCTCATAGTGTGCTTAGAACTAGAGCAAATAAGTGGAATTGTTCAAAAATTCCATTATGACCTTATAGGTGGACATTATTCACTTAAGACCAGTGCTATGAAAATCATGTGAGATGGATATTATTGGCTAGATTTGTTCAAATATACAGATTCACATGTGTAAAATTTTAATAAATGCACCTTATTCATAGGCAAGTAAAATCTAGTAGCCTTACCATTGCACCCAATTCAAGTAGATCAAAAATTTTGCACATTGGGGCCTAGATTTCATAGGCATGATGAACCCACCATCAAGTGATGGGCACAAGTGGATTCTCACAACCACTAACTATTTCACAAGGTTGATAAAAGTGGTTATACTTAAGGAGGCTAATGAGACATCCATCCTAAACTTCTCTGAGGGCATTGTAATAAGATTTGGTGTTTCAGCCACCATTATCTCTAAAAATACACTAGCCAAATTTAGGACTAAGATTAATGAATGGGCCATCAAACACATCTACTTAATCACCTCATAAAATTAATACCCTCAAGGTAATGGTTTATCTGAGTCCACAAATAAAAACCCAATTCACATCATAAAAAGAACTCTAGTAGATAACTAATGATCTTGGCACATGAAGCTCAAAATTGCTCTTTGGGTTGATTAGATCATCCCAAGAAAGTGCTGGGAAATTTTCCTTTCATGTTAGTTTATGGAAGGGAGGCTAGACTATCAGCATCCCTTAAGTTTCTTTTATTAGAACACACACATCAATTGTATCTACTATAGAGTGATCCCCTTGAGGTAAGATTAGCTGAGCTAATAGAGCTTGAAGAAACTAGAGCATAAGCTATGCACACTATGGAGCTTCAATAGGCACATACCTGAAGGTTTTTGAAAAGAAGGCTAATGATAGGAGTTTATAGCAGGGATATTTGGTGCTCAAATGGGATGCATATAGATCAAATTCTATAAGGCACACTAAATTTGATGCAATATGGAATGGTCCATATATCATAACTAGTTGTAAGCCATCTAACACCTTCCAACTTATCAGATTGAGTGGAGAAGAGTTATATATCCTAGTCAATGGGATTCATCTTAAGAACTATCTATATTTACTCTTGTATATATGTGTGTAAACAAGTAGAGTGGATTATTTTCATTTCCCTAAACACCTTGCATGCTTGGATTTAGAGTAGTTTCAATTCCTCTAAGTGCTTTTGCACAATGTTTTCTTAGCTTAGGTCTTTTCCTCTAAGTTCCTTTGGTGTAGTTATTATTTTTTCAAGTGAATCTCAATTATTTATAAATTCAAAAGTTCCAAAGACTCCATGCCCAATGGATCATTCAAATTCTACTAGATTCCCACTTAGTAGGCAAACGGCCTACAAAGGTCACCATAAGTGTTGACTCTTTAAGTCACCCCTAAATCAATGTAGGGATTCAAAAGGCTTACACAGATATATTGCAATTAATATTACCTAAGCACTCTAAGTAAAGTAAGTTCAGATGCTTCTCATCTATTCTTGAGCTCAAGATAAAGGTACAAGTCTATATAATGAAGCAGTGATGACTCACACCTATATAAAGATTTCAATACGTGCCCATGTGTAGGATTTTATGGAACATAAGTTAAAAGGTATATGAATTCAGGATGCAAGACCCCCATGTTCTAAGTGTCTAAGTAAATATTTTGGCATAAGAAGAAACTATTAATCACATGAGAGAACCTTGGATGTTCAATATTTGCATGCATCCTCATCTAAAGGCTCCTTTTTATCATCACCATGTGGTAGCTCGATGCTTTCTTAAACACAAAGAGGTTCTTAGTTTCCCAAGAGAAGTGTTGGATTTATACATAGTGATTGGCACTCATCAAAGGCTACCCCCTTTTGACAAAATTTTAAGTAGTTCCAGTCTTCCACATGTCCCTATAGTTCCACATTTGAGACTAGTCAAGAAGTGCCACATGCCAAGTACTTTTGGATATAAATAAAGTGGTTGGAGGAATTTTAAAGGAGATCAAGGTGTTATCAAAATAATTAAATACATAAGTGGATATCAAACTTTGGGATTTGAGCACACACAATTCTCTAACTTTTTCAAGAAAATCTTCTATTCCCCTATGCACATATATCCAAAAATGAAATTGCCACAAACTTCAGATCCAATCACTAGAAATAATTCAATAAGCATGGCCATAATGTTACAAAATAATTTAATGCTACAAAATCCTCATTCTTTCACTATAAAAGGGTTGACATTTTCTTTGGTAGCCTCATGCTATCAAAATTTTCCCTCCATGAGAACTTGTATTGGCTAAACCTTGAAGACTAATGAGAATTAAGTTCACCTCCTTTTATTCTTCTAATGATCTATGTGCTATTTTTGTTTATTGATTTCTATCTATGGGTAATTTTCACTCTTCTCATTATCATTCATCCCTAGTACCTCCTCATTGAACTCAAAACTCAATTACAAATAATGTTACATGCACAATCAGGTCTATGTTGATGTTTTTTATGGACCATTTATCATCCCTCTTAGTATCTCAATGTGTTTTCATGCCTCTATGTAAAACACTTATGCATGTGGAGTGACTTGGAAAAAACTATGTGATATTATCTTATTCTCAAAAGTTTTCACTATGTTTACGGAAATAGGAGTGCTCACTCTATTCTGGGTACATTGCCTTTTAATTTTAGTATATCTAACCTTTTCCTTCCCTTTTCCTCTCAAATATCCTAGGTTTAGATTAGTAGTAGTTTACCTTTTCTGCTCTTCAGGCCTACAATCTGGTCTTAAACTAGGTACACTTAGAATATAAAGAATTTGGCTTACTCTAGAGGCTTGTCCCAAGGAGTGTTAGGGTCCCACACCTTGGGTACATTCCTATCAGTATGATGAGACAACCAATGCTCGTGCATGTATCTATGAGATAATATTTACATGCCCATCACCTTAGACTCTTGTGCCATGTGCAAGGTCCTTGCACTTAGTTCCCTACTACAAAGCTTCCCCATACCTCAGAGCATCCATAGGTGCATGTTTTCAATGAAAATAGGACATATCAAGGTGAAGCATGGTGCTAAGATCTCATTAAGTAGATGAGGAGTTTAGAGGTTGAGAAAGGAAAGTGGAGCATTAAATTAAGTTCTAAAAGTCTTTGGAGACTTTCTTATTTTAATGGATCATGACTCAACACTTTCAATAAATTATTGTCTTCTAGTATGTTTCTAAATCAATCAGGAGGCTTAAGGATCATTTGGAGATAATGAAAAGTTAATTAGGAGGAAAAATTAATGATAATCGATTAGAAGATGGTTGGGACTCCATCAAAGTGATTGGACCTCATTTATTGAATTTTGTCTACTTGCTTCTTCTCTCTCTCTTCCCCTTTTTTCTATATCTCCCATTTCTTCCCCATTGGAAAGATATACTCATATTTTTTAGGAGTATCAAGGGACTCATATTTTTATATGGCTAAACCCTATCAAAAATTTATAAGAACTAACTCTTGAAGTAATAAGATAATTTTCACCTATCTTATTCCTATAATTAGTGTTTAGGAAGCTTGTGCATGATGGCTTGTGAAGGAGAGTCTTCCACATCCATTATCCTTCTTTATTTCCTCTTTTAAGGTGTTTTCAAGTTTTTTGTAGGTCTAATTATGTGATTTTTGGTAATTAATGGATGCTTGGTGTGAATCTTAGAATTCCTCCTTGTTTTCATTCATTGTTTAGTGAGCCTAGTTTATGAAATTCTTATGTAAATGAGCTAGTCTGTGAGATTATGTGAGAAATAATTATTTTGTGCTGATTTAGTGTGTGTTCAAGATTATGTGAGTCCCCATTTAATTTGGTGCTTCACCTTTGTATCTCTCTTAGTACCCCTATACCCTCTCTCTAACCCTTTTCCCAACAATACCCTTAGTTTAGGTGATCCATCAAGAGGAAGTTGGCCTTCTCTAGAGTTTCAAACTCAAAATAGAATACCCATAGCCTGGGGTTATCCCAATTTTGTGGCTTATTTGGAGGGAGAATGAAAAAACACCTCTAGAGGTAAAAATTAAGATAATAATAGTTTCTAACATGCCTGATGGGACCACTATGTTGTTCACTAAGTGAAGAGTTTTGGTGTTCTCTTCATTCATTCAACCTTTAGAGGTATGTGTGCAAACATCAATGGTAAATCCAAGTATTTATTAGCTATTATAAGTATCCCAAGTGCCTACTTATCATTATTTAGTATGTATCATCACCCATTTAATCAAAATGCATGTTCTTTCATTCCTTATCCTTCATATCAGATTAGAAATGTTTATGGCTTCACCCCAAGTGGCCTTAAAGACCTAGTGTGGTAAGCCTTGTCAGATTTTGTCTTTGTCTAGTCAATCAAAAAAGAGCCTTAGGGAGATAAAAATTGATCTTGAAATATAATTAATAGAGATTGATAGGGTGGAAGATTTTTATAGGTAACAAAAAAATCTTGAATATCAAGCTTTTGTTTGAGAGTAGGAGTTGAGGTTTCAAGAGGAGTTCTTGGTTAGGTAAGACCAAGCCAAGAAAGAAAATGGATATCAGTTGTTCTTAAGAATGAGAAAAATGACAACTAACCCCAACTACCCTCTCTTACTCCTATTTATACTCAAACCCAACCCCTTAGTCCACCTTGTCAAAGCTCAACTTTATCAAGAGTTAAACAAATCATTGAAGACCATTCAACTAAAGAACATGAAGCTATCCCATCATGGATCTTCTCTTATGCCAATGACCCTAACTATGTCATACTCTCTCTTTTGAATCCACCCTCTCCTATACTCATTTAGGAAGAGGAGATGGTGGTTGCATCTTACATATTCCCCTCATGAAAATCAATCAAGGAGGGTACAAAGAAGAAAGAGGAGGTGTTAGTTGAGGTAGTCTAAGAAGCTATCTTGAAGAAGGAGGAGTTAGTGAATCAAGAAACCATATCTTATATCAATGATTTTGTCCTAAAATATTTCCATCACTCTCTCTCCCTTCCCCAATAACCACCTAAAAGAGGTTCCACAATCCCTAGTTGGAAGGATAATCTTTGAAGCTATAAACAAGGTGAACTTCTTCACCCTCCCACCATCTCCCACTTGGAGAATGAGCCTATTTTACAAAGTATAAAGGAGGATCTTTCAGTCAAAGGTGAGAAACAAGAGGAACATACAAGTGTCTATGATGAGGAGATCATGATAGGTAGTCCACTTCATTTAAAGGAGGAAAAACTAGGTTTGGATTAGACTTCATGGCATGGATTTGACATTAATGAATTAGAGAATGAAGGGGTCAATTAGTCAGCTGATCATGTTGAATATAAAATTTTGGATGAGTTGGAAATGATAGAACCACAAAAAAGCCCTCAGGATGATACTATGAATGAAAGAATAAAATGAGTTTGCAAAGGCTGACCAATCATGAGAGGTAAGGTCAATTGAAGGCAATAATGATGCCTTCATACTTAAAGATATTTTTATTCAGGTTGTAACTAAGAGTAAAAGTTCTTTTTATTTGTTTCAAGAACTCCCATTTGGTATGGTTGAAGATGAAGATGAGAAAGGAGTAGAGATTGATATGGTTGCAATAGTCAATCAATCAGTTGATCATTTTAAAAAGGATCATAATGAAGTATTTAAATAGTTTTACCATGACTTCAAAGACTAGGTGGAAGTTCTAAACCAACCTATATCTCCTCTAGAGCATGAAGATGAACTTGTAAATTAGGTTATATAAATTGACCTATCTTAAGATGAATTGTCCATTGAAGGTGGTATTGATGTCTTCAAGAATGAAGGAGAGTGGTCAGATATAGAACCACAAGAATGTGAATTTTTGAATCCTAAGTGGTTTGGTGAGATTCCATGTGGATTATTACAAAATGATTAGAACAAGGATGCTGTTAAGGGTGGCATTTTCATGGATGACCAAGAGGAAGCTACCTTTTGGGATAAATTAGAACTTTTTAACCTAAGCCTAGATAGTCAACCTTCATATTCAAAAGAGACATCAAGTGAGAAGGTTGCAAGTGCTATTATAGTCCAACATGAATCAATATTTGAATAAATGGACCAATATGTCTACATTGGAGACATGTTTATCCATTTTCATCATCAATAAGCATGTTAAAAGGACTAGCAATCAAGAAGCCTGGTTCACCAATTTTGGTACCTCAAAGACAAATTATTTTTCATCCTAGTCCATCACAAGTGAATGATGATAAATGTTTCCCATTTGATATAGGAGGAAATTATTTTTAAGTTACAACATTGTACATATTAGATTAAATTTTATGTTTTCCTCTAATTGCCTTTTTCACATCCTTTTTAGTGGTGTGTTTCCCTTCCATAAGTGCCTTGGGAACATTGTTAGTTTTTTTCCTTTTGTCCTCATTGCTTTAAGGGGAGGTTTTTAGAAAAGGGATAGCCTTGTATTAGTTTCACATCATTAGGGAATGAAATACTTGTGACATTATATGACTAATAAATTAGACAAGGTAATTAATCTAGGTTCTCAAGCATAGTGGATATGCTTCTGTATCGAGTCACCAAAAATGTTGGCAAAATTTAGTCCACATAAAAAAAATTTCCTGAAGGTGGGGTAAGAAGCTAAGTAGAGTTATAGTTGTGAGTGATCTAATGGTATAAGGAGAAAAAAAACTTCATGATCCTATCACTTATCACTTTCAAGCTTTTAAAACACTTAAGCAAGCTTAAAGTGTGAATTTGGTGTTTTTAAGGAACCAAATCATCATGGCACATCATGCAGAAATAAATAGGTTAGTCTAGTTGTGAATTTGATAAGTATACTTTGGAAGTTGACCAAAGCTAAATGGTTACACAAAAATGGTGTATTTTTGTGTCAAGGTCATCCCCTACAATTTTTATGTCTTGATGAGTTTTCTATCTCAAGATATAAGGCTTTAAAAATGATCTAGTAGTGTGCGACATGCTTGGAAATGTCAAATTGAAGCCACAATAAATAGACATTTAGATTCAAAAAATATCCAAATAGGATAAAGATTAAATGCAGTGATGCCAAGTGGCATGATCTCAAAATCTTAGAGCATAGATTAATGGCATGCAGGTGATCAACTAGGTCAATAAGTAAAATCAAAGATCTATGGTGCACATTAGATCATGTAATCAAAGATTAACAACAAATTCAAAGTCAAAAAGTTAGTGGATCTTGAGGTTGAATGCATTAATTAAAAGTGTCATGATCATGGTGACTTAGTAGATCAATGGCATGCATTTGATCAAGCAAAAATAATAACAATGGTGGGAATGAAACAATGCTAAGGATATTGATGGTGCACATAATTTCAATAAAGCAATGATCCTATATTGCACATGAGGTTACCATATAACAAAATAGCATTAACTAGATAGAGAACTGATAGTAGGGTCCACAAGAGGCACACAAAACTACCAAGTATCACGTCTTCAAAAGATGAGATAAAGATCAATATGGGGATGCCAATTGGAAAAACTTAGAAATTAATCATACATCAATGGACAATGGTGAAGGTAAAAGCAAGAAGACTCTCGAGGAAATCAATGGAGAAAATCAGGTTCTAAGAGGATAATAGAAGAGGACACATGTCTCAATTTTCAATGATCATATAAATAAGTATCTTGAGGAAATGCCACATAGGTAGACACATCAGATCAAATAGTTTGTCACCTACGTAGGTAAAGGTATGAATGCAAGATCAAGATATAATCTAGGTTACTAAGAGAAAACCCTATAGAATCATAGATCACCCTTAAATCTCAACTAGACCTCTCAAAAGATCATAGGAATAGGTTTTTTCATCTTGTTCATGAGCAAAAAACCCTAGCTTATGGATCTTCATCGAGACTATGATTATATGAAAACCAATAAATGGGATTGGTTTCCATCTATAGTGGACCTATGTTCAGGGTTTGGAGTAATGATAGAATGGTACCTATGAAAGGAATGTCAGAGGGGACACCAAATGAATGAGTTCATACAAATGTCTAATAATGTAAAGGACATATCAAGGTGAATCATGGTGATACAAGCTCATTAAGTAGATGGATGGTTTGGAGGTTGAGAAAGGCAAGTGGAGCATTCAGTGAAGTTCTAAAATTATTTGGAGACTTTCCCATTTTAATGGATCATGTCTCAGTACTTTCAATAAATTCTTGTCTTGTAGTATGTTTTTAAACCAATTGAGGGGCTTAAAGATAATTTGGAGATAATTAATGGTTAATTGGGAGGTAAGATTAATGATAATTGATCTGAAGATGGTTGGGATTCCATCGAAGTGATTAGACCTCATTTATTGAATTCTGTTTACTCATTCCTTCTCTCTCTTCCCATTTTTCTATATCTCCCATTTATTCCCCATTGGCAAGATATACTCACATTTTTTGGGAGTATCAGGGGACTCTCATTTTGATAAGGATAAACCCTATCAAAAAAATTTAAGAACTACCTCTTGAAGAAATAAGATAATTTTAACCTTTCTTTTGCCTATAACTAGTGTTTAGTAAGCTTGTGCATGATAGCTTGTGAAGGAGAGTCTTCCATGTCCATTGTCCTTCTTTATTTCCTCTTTTAAGGTGATTTAAAGCTATTTGTAGGTATAAACTCATGATCTTTATCCATTAATGGATTCCTAGTGTGAATCTTAGAATTCCTCCTTGTTTTCATTTCATTGCTTGGTGACCCTAGTTTATGAAATACTTAAGGAGATGAACTAGTTTGTGAGATTGTGTGAGAAAGGAGTGTATTATGCTAATTTAGTGTGTATTCAAGATTATGTGAGAACTTATTTAATTTGGTGCATCACCTTTGTATCTCTCTTAGTAAACCTATACCCCCTCTCTAACCCTTTTCTCAATAGTATCATTAGTTTAGGTGATCCATAAAGAGTAAGTTGGCCTTCTCCGAAGGTTCAACCCCACAATAGGATACTCACAGCTTGGGGTTATCCCAATTTTGTGGCTTAGTTGGAGGAAGACCAAAGAACCCCCTCTAGGGGTGAAAATTAAGAATACAAGATTTGCACATGGGATAATTTTATTGATTTGAAGGATACCAAGAATTTATCTATTTCATGATAATGGTCCTTATTTTGATAGTATTGCAATATTTCATGGTATGTTCATTATTGTAATTTTTTATGGTATGTAGTAGACAACTTGTGGCATAATTAATTAGTTATGTAGTATGACTTATGTTGTCTATTGTATATAATATTTTTTATTGTTGGTAAATGGGAATTTTATGAAATATAATATACCATTTTACAAAGGAGATAAAGATAATGAAATGAAATCTCAATGAGTCTCCTCTACCAATATAAAACTAAATCAGCTATAAACATGCTACGGCTATGTTATGAAATTATTTCAGTCTATCAAAAGACACAAAAAAATAGACCCTTCTATTTTTTTTATTTTTGGGATCTGAGGGTCATATTAAGTGGTTCTAACTTATTCCTTCCTCTTCCTTTTCTTTTGTTGTATACCATAGTTCATTATCTACCTTCCCCTGCTTCTAAATCAATGGGTATGGAGGATTCTAAAGTATCTAATGATATATAGTACATCAAACCCTCGATTGAATATGTAATGACATATAACAAAGATCTATCTAGCTCAAATTTATTTTCTTGTAAGTGAACCAAAGATTCCATTTATTTTTCCTCCTCCCCAAAATTTATTTCATGTATCTCATCCCTTTGAATATCTAAAGATTTATCCTCATCTTCTCACTCAGGAAAATTAATTGCCTCCACTGTGAGATGATTGAGAAGGGCATCCTTCTACCAAGAAGTACCCATATTGTTTCTATAAATTTGAAATGAACTAATTATATGTCCTATATAAAAACATCTTTTACTATATATAATATATGTTTCAAGGTGTTTATTATATGTTTGATGACATTTTGAATCATTATTCATTTCATGATATTGATTATTACATCTGCATCATAGTCCCATGTCTTTGTGATATCATAAAACATGTCCTCTTACTAATCTATGATTGAATGGTACTTAGTTTCATCTTCCTCAGCTAAATAATAGTCTTCTTCATGGAATTTTAATTTTTTTATTTTTGGTCAATTCTTCTTAAGTATAATAGTTTATGAACTCTTGTTTTTGGTGTCTCATATAACCATTCTTATATATCCTCTTCACTATTAGACTCAAGTTATTCATTTTCTAATTCCATTTCTCCTCATTTAATGGGATTAATATCAAAATGAGGTAATCTATCAATGGAATAAATCCATTGGAGATCATCAAAATCTTCTTCTTCATGCTTGTTTTCCCATACTTATTTAGACCACATGACACTCATGACTCTTTCTAATAGGACATAAGAAATTATCCCATTCCCTTAAAGTGTTATCTATTTATCCTCACTATTGAAAATACCATTATAATATACAAACCACACTAGTACTAAAAGTATGGAATATGATGGGTTTTTGAAAAAGCATTCCATTATCTTAAAATTGATTGTTTTGTTTATCCCCATAAAATTCACCTCTACCCATTTTAATAATACTATTGGTTATTTAAAGATAACATCTACCATATAAATATTATAATATATTGGATGTAATATAAGTTTAACTAATGCTTCCCATGTTATTTATGACTTCAAATTAACATCGACTCATAAATCCAATAATTTTTTTGTAAACTTGTTACCTATCTTGACATATAAGTATGTTTCTTGAATTTTTCCATATTTTTTGTACAATAAGCATTTTTGTTTTTTTTTCTCTATTTTTTTTTTATTTGCGTGAAATATGTGCATTCTTTTCTATTCCAATATTTAAAAAATTATTGATGTTTTTCTAGCAGTGACTACTCATTTATCATTTTTTTGTATTTTAATTAACCTTGTCATTTCTTCTTTCTTGAAATATGTTTGCTTCTCTAATTCCTATCATTATTTTTAATTATGGTTTTACTATATTGCACTATTTTTCATGGGTCTTAGGATTTGGGTAGGTTTATCTATCATTTTCATCACTTAATACATCCCCCTAAGGCATCCCATTTAAGTTTTTTCTAGTGCCACTTTGTGTTATTATAGTTTTTATCCCATTGTTCATGGTTTTTTCCATGTTCATTTTATTAATGGTTTTCTTGTTCTAATTTTATCTTAGCTCTTATTATGCTTTTATGTTTTTGATATAGTTCCACTTTCTCTAAAAGTTTATGGTTACTATTTTGGTTTGTATTCTTTGTTATTTTCTTGTGGGAACTTCTTTAGATGTTGATCTCCTTTAGTGGCATCATTTAGAGCATTTGTATTTGTGCTACATTTTTTAAAAATTATTGTGATTTTGGAAAAGTATTCATGTCATGTGTCCCTTTCTAATGAAAGAAAGCACATTAATTTATTCTCATGCAATGAAATTTTGTGTAATGTGTCATTATTTTCCAAATTTGTAGTAGGTAAGGGGACCTCTCTTATCCACCTTATTCAAACAACCCCCTCCAAAAATAAAAATTATGAGTGTTATTAATTTCAAGTTACAAAACAAGGTTATGAGTACGACCCATAACATCATGTTTTATTATGCCTAGCTTCTTGTTACTTTGTTATATTGAGCTGACAACCCATTACCAAAATCACGTGTATAAAAAACCTTAATTAGAGAAATGACCTCTAGTAGGTTATATAGGGAATAATTTTGTCATATAATTTTACATCCATCTCAGGGCATATATCTATGTGGGTCCATATAGATAGGTCTTGACTTGTATGGGGGCACACACATTCCTAATATGATACCCTAGGTGTTCATACCCTACCTAATATCTCACATCCACAAAATCTTAGGTATAGGTTGGGGTAGGTAATTTGTTTGTCCTTATCATACTTGGCATGCTTGAGATAAGTATTTAGGTTATTAATGACATTTGAATGTTAGGGATAAATAATAACATTAATTTTATTATTATTCCTAAAATCAAATTTTACAACACTTGTTTACCGGCTCTAATTCATAGAATAAAAGTGTCATTTTATTATCTAACTATCAATTATGTTTACCATAACAAGGTTAGCAATTATAAATAAACCTATAAAATCCCTAGAATTGCAATAGTATTTTCAAAATTCTTGAACTTAATAAACTACATGTAAGTAAAGATACCATTATAGTATTATTCCCTTTTAGATCATTATACCATGATTTATACACTTTAGGGATAATTATATTACGTGCTTTCACTTATCAATAAGCATAATATGTAAATAATTTACTATTTATAATCTAATTAAGTTATTGTAGTCCTTGTCAAGGATCAATGTCTTCACATAAGTGAACATCATACCATTGACCTACGATGCTTAACCCATTCTCATGGTAACACTAGACCATCATATAGATAGATACTTAGAGATCTAATCTCTATAGTGTTATCTACTTGTCAATTTGTTATTATCCAAAATAACTAGTTACATATGTAGGGTCCATTGCCAAAAAATTAAATTATGTCAATTAAATTTAATTCATGCGATTGTAATTCTTTTACATTATTCACTAGCTTCCATAACTTCTAAAAATTGAATAACAATATAATCCAAGGATAGCCTTATTTCCTATGATTTAATGTCATATTGACACTATAATGTCAATTGATAATATTAAGTAGTAACTTCCAATCACTAATTTTAATTTATGAACATCCAACACAAGGATATAAACAACATTAAAAACAACAGTTTGCTAAGCAAGACTATCCTTTATAATATTGAAATCAATTCCCAACTTAGAAATGCAAGTGAATCACACTTTCAAGATATAAAATGAAATAGCCATTTTAATCATATAATAACACTATCATTACATATTCACTTCACCCATAATAGGGATTGTTCCATTTTAGTGATA
Organism: Torreya grandis; assembly: GCA_037957365.1. Lineage (NCBI taxonomy): Eukaryota > Viridiplantae > Streptophyta > Pinopsida > Cupressales > Taxaceae > Torreya > Torreya grandis. The sequence continues at coordinate 429,408 of JARHVA010006024.1, forward strand.
TAATATAAGCCAATTTTTCTATAAAAATATTGTTCAACCTATGTAATTGAATCATTCCATCTTCTCACATTAATATCGAAATTGAACTTATTATACTTGGTTGTAACAAGCCAAGGAAAAATCTAAAGTACATACAAATTGTAATACAAATGAAGTTTTAACACAAGCTTAACCCTTCTAGTAATAAGCCTAATCATCATGTATTGAGAACTTATGTACAACTATATAGAATTAACCCCAAATAGAATTACTAGTGTTTCATGTAAATTTTAATTTATTTATAAGAAAAAAGATGTAAAACTTGAAAGAGGGGTGAGGTTAGTAGAACCTTGATTTTTTTTACACTTCATGATCCAGATGGTATAGATACTCCTCTTTGTCTTGGAAGGAATGACCTATAGATAAGAAATCACTAAAGATATGGTTGATTAGTTATATAGTAGGGTGGACTACCTAGAAATCTAGATCTAAAAAGTATGAGCTTCCTTGGAGGCTGTCAATCCACACTTTTAAATAATCAAGTTCTAAAAATGAAAGATAAAGTACTTGCATGAATAATAGTAGATACTAAAATCAAATATAAAAATTTCTTGAAAAAGATGAATTTGACTAATTATAAAATTATTAATGCCAAATAGATCAAGTATGGTTCAAAAAAGAGGGTGATATTATATGATCAGGTAGAAAGTTAGAAAGTGGGATTTGGTTGGGATTTGATAGGTGAAAATAGCTTGATGTTGGAATTATCACACAGTGATCATTGACAGTTGGGAAAACCATTGGTGGTTAGGTGAACCATCAATGGTTGGATAACCATTAATGGTTATGGATAGACTGTTGGTGGTCAGGGTGATCATCAGTGGTTATTATGGGTTTTGGTCTAGTTTAAGAAGTTGGTTGATGAGGTTGTAAGATGGATTTAAAAAGATAAAATAGAGAAACTAATTATTAAATCTGATAAAAGACAAATAATTAGCTTATTGGCCTAAAGAATGTGGAGGTAGTTGGCTAAAAAAATTGCTGGTGGAGTTTAGAGTAATTTCAGTAGATTAATAGTGTTTTGGCTATGATTGATGCATTATAGCACTTTGGATCTTTGACTTGGTCACTAGTTCACTAAGAGAATACCTATAAAATAATTTCTGATATAGTAAGCTCTGATAATTAATGATTATCTCTAATCATTGATTGCTCTTATTTTAGATCCCTTTCACCTCCTCCTCTCTTTTTATAGAAGGAAAAGAGAGGTGAAATAATAGTTTTGACAAGGTGTCAAGGGGGTGTCTAAATTTATCTTTAGCATGCATTATTTTCACACATGGATCAGATAAGCTAAATATAAAAATGTAAGCTGAAGTTAGTTGGAGTTAACCCTTAAGGTGGTTAAAAGATAACCATTGATGGTTAGGCCTAACCATCAATGGTTAGGCTGACCATTAGTAGTCGATAGGTCAAAGGTTAAGTTTGTCAAAGTTAATCAATTTGACTTAGGTTTGGTGGTTGAGGTTTTTCAAGTGGTATCGAGGGGGTCTAAGGGTTAGTTTGACATCTAGAATCATCATGTGTTTTTTTCTAGTGTTTTTTAATATAGTTTGTATTAACAAGCTACAAAATAAAAATAGATTGTGGGTCAAAGGTTAGGTTACTTCCCCCTCAAACTTGGAAGTGATGAGGCAAAAAAATTGAGTATGGGTTTGATGAATGGGTAAGTTGGTGATAGGTTGGGCACTGAAACACAACTATGCATATAAAGTGTGACTAAGTGTGATATTTAAGATTGTGTATTGACTAGTTTATCATGGTTGGTAAAAAAATAAGGTTAGCACTAAAAATACAAGTTACAAGTGCACCACATGACCATATGTAGGCATAGTAGTTGGGTTACACTTGTAAACATAAGTCTCCTAGGTAGGGTTAGTGTTTTCACAAGTATCCAAGATAGGAAGTACTCCTAGGAAGACATAATTGGGTTGGTTGTGTGCATAAGGTAGTGCAAGTTCAAATTTGTTCAAAATGGCAATTTAGTCAGTGTGGTTAAAAAGGACCAAATCAAGGTCTTCACAAAACATGTGTTGCTTGGGCTAAAATGGCCAATTTTAAGGTTTAATGTGGTCAATTTCTTGGTGGAGTAGGTAAGATCCAATGATAATTAGTTGGATTGGTTTTGTGTTAAAATTTTGTTTGAAAAGTTGTGGGTGGGAGGGAAAACCCTAAATGTTTTGACCATCAATTCTCAAGGGTGACCATCGGTGGTCACCCTAACCATAAATGGTTATACATCAGCCCTAAAAAGGTGAAGATAAAAAGGCCACTATGGGTTTTATTCTTTCATTATGAATTTTTGACCCTCAACAACTTGAGCAAGGAAATCTAATAGTAATTTGGTAGTGCTAGTTGAGAGGATGAGTGAGGTATTTGTTGAGTTGACCAAGTGATCAAGGATGTAGAGGGGATGAAGGAGAGAATGAGGTCAGGAAACAACTTCTAGGCTACCGCCATGGTAATGATCAAGAAATGAGGTAGGGTTTGTCATTGATTTGGTAGATTGAGACTTGAATTTCATTACTTTTGTTTGTTATTTATTTGATTATTGGTGAGGTTAACCTAGGGATAGGGTTTTTATAGTTGTTGGTGGATTTTAGAGTTGAAATTGGTAGTTTAGATTCAAATTTGAAAGGGTAGGGTAAATAAGGGAGGGTAGAAGAGAGATTATACTGATGTGTAATTGAGTTTATTATTTTTTTGGGTATATGAGGGTGGTAAGGTTAGATTGGTGTCACTATCGATTACACACAATGGACATCAATGGTTACTATCAATCATCAATGATTGGTACATGACTATATAATGGTCAAGGTGTCAACCATCAGTGTTTGATCACCCAATAATTAATGGTTAAAGGGTGATTAGTGATGGTTCTAAAAGGAACCATCATCAGATGACCCTCAACTATTGATGGTTGATATATGGTTAAAGTTTATGAAGAGAGGTGAAATAAGGTGGGAGTGAAAAAATGATTTGCTTGGTAAGTGTGATTAGATAAGTAATGGGTAGATTAGGTGAACTAAGGAACTAGTTTTTAACCTTACAAGCATGAGAGAAGATATAGATGAGAGATTAGGTGCCCCCAATACTAGATAAGGAATAATAAGGGATGACCGATGTCGATTAGGAGCATATAGAGGATGTGGGCCTTGGAGGTATGAGATATTAACAACACATACCTCAAGATGCAGTGATAATAGTGGTACTCATCAAGAGATGGGATCCTATCACTAACACCTTCTTGTTTACTATATGTAAGGTGACCATTTTGCTTGAGGATATCCACAGGATCATGTAGCTACCCATATAGGGTGATTCGATATACCATATTAAGGGTAAGGAGAGAGATGAGTAGATGGAGCTCTTTTATGGAGAGGACCATGAGTATGTGAGGTGACACTTATGAGGTTTCCACTACACACTAATTTATCAGAGGGATAGAGATGTGAGGTGACTACTCACTATGATGATGATAGTGGTAATGTGTTATGCATTACTAGATTATATTAGTGGGATATTCCATTACTTATTGTAAGGGGTACTCATTGAGATGTGGTTGGGTTGCATAGTGTTTTCATGGGCACCTATGTTATTAGTTCAAATTTACTAGGATCTATGGGGATTGTGAGCTCACAAGAGATATGATATTAGTGTCGACTTCATTCTAGATTACTGGGTCTATGAGCACATCCAGGTGTTATGACCTCTAGGGCTACTATGGGATGGTTTTAATTAGATGGGTTTTAGGGTTAGATATATGAGGTGGAGAGATTATTATTCCTTCTCAAGACTATGAGGATGGGAATATGACATAGACCACTATAGGTACCAATTATATGGCTTAGTTATGGGAGCTATTATTTCAAGACCATATGTTACGTTTCTAGGATGGGTACACTATGAAAGACATACTCTATCACTTTAGAGCTATAGATGGATCTACAGTAGGAGAGATCATGAGATAGATCTCATTCCATTTGATAGGGTATGGAGATATTTTAGCCTCATGCAGGATATACCTAAGCTTTTCTTGAGGTATAGAGGGAAGATGTAGAGTTTCTACTACCCACTCCATAACTGGTTCATAAGTTCATTGATCAAGAGTTTTTACTAGCAAGGATTGATGTGATGATGTAAGTGTTACAAATGCCTATCTTGCATTATACTAGGCACATTATGATATAGCTGATTTTTGAGGTAATGATGGTGATCAACAGGACATGGATGTTGACCCAAATAGGGGTGGTTAGTAGGTGAGAGTTGGTGGTCTAGATGTATAGGCCATGATCATTTAGAGAGACTAGGCATGAGTGACTCTAGCCATAACATAGGCATACTTGGTAATAGCATAGGCATCTTGTAAAATAAAATAGGGTCAAGTGGCCACTCTTATAGGAGAGAGATCAGGCTATAGATCATCTATCCATGGTGATGTAGGAGAGAGATTCCATCTAGTAAGCAAGAGGAGTACTAATAGTTATAGGAATAATAAAGACTATCTTGATGGTGAGATATGTAGTGATAGTGGAGGATCTATGGTATTATGAGGCCTTGGTTTTTAGATGCCTATTAGATGAGCCCTGATGTGGTGAGTATAGAGTCAGGATCACTAGAGGTGATAGCACTACAACACTATATTAGTGGGCTACTTCTATAGGTGGATAGGTAGGTGTAGGAGCATATGCTCCAAGAGGTAGTGGTGTTATATGGGCATAGATTTGTTATGAGATAGTGTATTTTTGATGTAGCATGTGATTTTTATACTAGCTTATGAGCTGATATAGTGAGGTGTATACATATTTTGAGAGATATGTACTTATTTGTATATATGATCATCATGTTTATTATGAGCTCATGATATATAGATATGATCATTGCATATGTTTTGTGGTTCATTGTTATGATGTTTATGTTGCATTTGTATTATTTGATATGATGGTTTATGTGGACTCATGTAGCTAGGCATGTGATGATATGGATCTTTAATTTATATTCATTATGATGTTGATATTTGATGGATATTATTTATGATATGATGATGTTGATGTATTGTTAGACATGGCTATGATGTTTTATGATTATTGGTATAGTTATGGTTTATGGATCATAGTTATATGGATGTGATAAATGATAGGATGATGATGATGATGATGATGTTTATGATATGGTTATGTGATGATGATGTTTATTACTGGATTCTATGATGATAGTGATGATTATATTCATGCTGAAATTTAATGAGTATATGCTTCCTCATCTAGGATTTATACATGTGGTGGATATGTGTGAATGACACATTTATTTTTTATGTATGATTAACTTATGGTAGGTATAATATATTATTTAGTTGATTTGATTTATCACTAGATGATTTTTATTGTAAGAGATGTTTAATTATGGTTTAAAACATTTAAATGAATAAGGTAGAAATACATAGTTCAATGCATTTATTTCGATGAAGGTGTTGTAATCTTAAAAAGACATAGAGTAGGTTGGATAATGAAACTAAATGTGAGAAAAGAAAGAGAAGACAATAAAAAATACAAACATATTAATGAATGTATTAACCAGTATGATAAAATAAGAAGGCACTATGTTTCTTCTTTGGAAAGAACTAAAACAAACCAAAGTTGGATCCTCTTATGAACATAAACACTTTGAGCTCTTTGTAAGAACATTCATTAGTTGGTTAAAAAGGTGTATTGATCACATAATGTCAAATAATATCAAAAATACCTTACTTAGAAAGTGTATAAAGGGGAAGGGGATAAAAATGGAACCTTCTTGGAAGACTAGCTTGCCTCTTCTGTAGGTCACCAAAGAGCCAGTATAAACAATTCCATGTTATATAAGGTATACACTGATCTATGTGAGAAGTCTACTTATGAAATCCAATTACAACTTCCACAATTAAGTTTACATTTTATAATTTTTGATAATGGGTCTTTTGATATTTTTCTATTGCTTAGAGGGATGGGGTAAGCTGATCAATGTGAGAATCTTATAAGAGATTGCTACGCTCTGACAAATGCTTTACTCATCCATCCTTTAAGGGAGTGGTCTAAGTTTTTAAGATTTATTTAAGGATTTTTGATATTTTTACTTTAATAGATCAATCTACCTTATATTAAGTAATTTTGGTATGTTTTTGGTAGCCATCCTTCAAGGGAGTAGTCTACGAATGCTAGAGAGTGACCCATATGATTTCTTTTGATTTTTTTCTTTTGATGTCATGAGCTTTCTTATATAATCTTAAAGGTTAACCTTTTATGAAGGAAAAACTAAAGCATAAGAAGGTTTATGAGATGTAAAAGAGGTTTAAGTGATAATGACCATGGGAATCCATCTATAAGGGGATAGACAGTACCATGAGGATCATGCCATGTGTAGAGCCGTGATACCCATGTTCAAGATTAGGTGAAGATTATGATGGATAATCGCATGATTTAGATTTAATAATTTGTCCCTAAATAAGGGGATGGATGTGGTTTTAAAAATAAGGGATGAGCTTAAGTTAGACAAAAAGTGAGTTTGATCCATTTTAATAATAGAAATGATGTAAATGCAAAGCATTAAGGGGCTCAGGTTTTGGATTCCATTCAAGATAAGATAATTAATAAGCATTGATCCATACTTGTGCATTATGATATAAGGTCCAAGTTAATTGAAATCAAACCTGCCCTACTTGTTTTCTCCATATTGGTGAAATGTTGATTTTCCTTGAGGACTAGGTCTCCAATATTGAATTCTCACACTTTAAGGTGTTTTTTATAAGAATGCTTGATGTGTTCTTAATAGACATAAATATAAGTGAGCACTATTAAATGATGTTCATCAAGTAGCTCAAGTTGGGCTAAACATTCTTGATGATAATCTCTCTCAGAAATGAGATATTATAGGGATATATGGAAAGAGAGAATTTGGACTTTGAGAAGCAAGATGGGTTTGGCTCCAAAAACTAGAGAGAAAGAGGTAACACCTATAGGGGTCTGAATGCTAGTACAATAGGCCCATAAGGTGAAACGGATGTGTAAATGACAATCTTGAGTAGATGTATTAACCATTTTAGTTAGCATGTTATTGAGATTTTTGTTAGAGGATTTTTCCTATCCATTAGATTATGGATGATAGGGTGATGAAAAACTTAAATTGATACCAAATGTGTCACAAAAACCTTGGACTTGTTTGTTTTTAAAAAACTTGTCATTATCGATGATGATTTTATGAGGGACATCGAAATGATAGATGATGTGATGGTTGATGAAGTCAAAAATATTCTTAGATTTGGTTGAGACAAGAGGAATAGCCTCTACCCATTTGGTAAAATATTTGGTTATAGTGATTATAGAATGATGTCACTATGAAGAGTGGGGGTTAATTTAACCAGTAATATCTAGACCCCATTATGAGAAGGGCCAAAAATATTTGGATACTCAAAGACTATGTATAGTTGCATGATGTAAATTAGCATGTTGTTTAAATTTGACACAAATTTTCACATAATCATAGCAATCTTGGTTAAGGGTGGGCCAATAATAGCCAAGGCAAAGGATGCATTTAGCGATGGATAATCCACTAAAATTTCCCCCATAGATCCATCATGTATTTGTTTGATAGCATGAGAGGCTTCATGAATATGTAGGCAAAGGAAGAGGAGACCATCAAAGCTACATTTATAAATAATTCCCCATAGTATGGTATAACATGAGGTGCTCTAGATAAACACTCTTCAAACATTACTAGAAAGATCAAAAATAATGATGGCAAGGTTGAGATAGTCGAAGGTCTACTGATACCAAAGGTCAGGTTAGATCTCCTCCACATTAAAGATGGTGTGAGACTTTGATTTGACATAAGAGGTTTGGGTAAGTTGATGGATAATGATATATATCTTAGATTTAGAGGGTGAAAATGAGATCTAAGAAGTGAGGGAAGCCATTGTATTGAAAAACTTGTTTATAACTCACAGAGTGGTTTGGATATGGTAGTATTTAAATGGTGATAAGAATACATTTGATAATTGTTTATACTATTGTAAAACATCATTATTGAATTGATAATATCCATTTATTTTATTGATCATGAGTTGAAATTCATCAAAAATGTTGATCATTTTGACTCCCAAGGCTAGCGTAGTTTGGAGGCCTATCACTAGGGCTTCGTACTCAACCATATTATTGGTACATTTAAAATATAGCTTAAAGGATAAAGGAACAAGTTCACCATGAAGGGGGATATGGATGAAGTTGGATCTCCCACCATGTTGACACTTTTATCCATCAAAGAACATGGTCAATTGATATGTGAAGTCTCCTTGAGAGAGGGTTACGATGGACTCATCTGAAAACTCAAGAGGAAAAGCCCAATTGTCTACTAATGGTTCTTTGACCAATTATTTAGTGATGACTTTCCATTAAATTAAATTATGGTGAAGGAAATCAAGGTCAAACTTAGCTAAAATTATGATCCACTTGTCCATTCATTAGTTTTGGTATGGCTTGGAGTGCATATACTTGAGTGGGTTAATATTGGTTATGACATAGGTCTTGTGGTTGAGAAGGTAGTGGTAAAGTTTGGTGGCCATGAAGACCAAGGCTAGGGAAAGTTTTTTGGTATGGGTGTATCAAGTCTCATAATATATAATCATATGGTTAATGAAGTATATGGCTTGATCTTTATGTTATTCATCTTGATGAGCCAACATTACCCTTAAGAAGTAGCCAGTGGCAGAGATATAAAGGTAAAAAAGGTTAATATTCCTTAGGAGAAATGAGGATAGGTGAAGATATAAGGTAATCTTTAAGTGAATCAAAGGCCTTCTAACATTTTTTGTTCCATTTAAAAGATACATCCTTCTTTAGAATGTGGTGGAAAGGTTGACATCAATATGAGAACTAAGAAATAAAGTGATGAATGGATTAGAGCTTCCCCTACAAGCTACAAAGTTGTTTGAGGTGGGTAGGAGGCATGTCAAGGATTGATTTGATTTTGGTAGGATCAGCTTCAATTCCCCAAAGGGAGATGATAAATCCAATAAGATTTCCTAACAAGACCTTGAAGATACATTTCTTGGGATTAAGGTGGACATGGTAATGGATGAGTCACTCAAAGATAATCTTAAGAATAGCCAAATTATTTTTATGACATTTAGATTTCCCAATATGGTAATCAACATAGTCTTATGCAATTTTGTGAATAAGGTCATGGAAGATGTAGGTCATAACACATTGGTAGGTTACACCAACATTATTTAGTCTAAAAGGCATGACCCTATAACATAAAGTCCCCCATAGGGTGAAAAAGGTGATTTTGTGTTGATATGTGGGAGAAATTAAGATTTGATTGTAATCCAAGAACCCATCCATAAGAGATAACATCTCATGGCCAACTGTAAAATCAATAAGTTGGTCAATGCTTAGCAAAATAATGTTATCCTTTGGGTAAGAAAGGTTAAGGTCATAAAATTCCACACAAATGTGAAGTCCCCCTATGGCTTTGGTGATAGGTATAATGTTTGATACCCATTAGGGATAGTCAATAGGTCGAATGAAATTGATGGATAGGAGATCTTGAAGTTCTTCTTTGATGATAAGTGCTATGTGAGGGTGCAATCATTGAAATTTTTTCCTAAAGGGTTTAGCATTGTAGTTGGTGACTATGTTGTGGGTAAAAATAGAGGGGTTGATTCCTAGCATGTCACTGTAATACCAAGAAAATGTTATTTGGTGGTCTTGAAAGAAAGGGGGAAGTCTTGAAGCTCCTCAAGATTTAGTGGTTGGCTAATTTTAATAATGCATAGGTTATTTAGAGTACCCAAGTTGATATCCATGGTGGATTTTTTCAACATGGTTGAAGTCTGAAGAGGAAGATATTTGTGGATAGAGGAATATTTTGCACCAAGATAGGTGAGAATGAAATCATCATCTTGAAACTAGATGGTATTAATGGTAGGAGAGTCATCTCCTACCATCATAGGATGGGTCAGAGGAATGGTTATGGTTTCCTCATATTTTTTATAAGTGAGGAGTCTAAAGCTAATCATGTTGATGAAAAAAAGTTAGAGAGGATGATGTATGGGTCTTTAGTTATTGATAGAGAAAACTAAGAAGGGATGTCTTCTTCAATAATGTTGATAGGAGGTAGATTGGTTTGCTTTTCAAGTGGCGTAAAATTAAGTCTATGCTTTTTATGTGGTTTTTGGGTTTTGATTGAAATCAACTCATGTGGCTCATGTTAATACTAGCCTAGACCAAATCCCTTCTAAGCACACCTATAAATATTTTTCTTGGAAAACTCTAGTTTATCTAGGTAGGAAAAACTAGAGGTAAATGGTCTAGGTGAAAAAGTGGTAGTAGAATTGTCAAGGGGTTTATCAATCCCCCCATAGATGAAATTGGTTTGATAAGTTAAGGGCCTAAAATAAACAATACCTCTAATATTGGGTTCATAACTAGGTTATTAGTTAATATTTTCATACTCTTGAGGAGTATGAAAAGTGTTTAGTGTCAAAAGGTGATACCCCCCCATTAAATATGTTAGGAGGTTGATTCCAAAGGGTTTATTATGGGGATTTGGGTGGAAGGGATGAAAGTACTAGTGGATGCTTCATTGGTAAAAGAAGATGGGATTTCATCTCTTACTAATGAAGGCTTGTTGGATAGGGGAAGGAGAATGTCATTAAGTTATTACATCATGTTACATGATGTGAAAGGACTCAAGTCAGCTTGGATGGTAACAACTTGACCTTCATGTTCAAATTTGATGCACCAATGTAGGGTGGATGGCACATAGACTATGAAATGATTCCAAGGGTATCCCAACAAAAAATTGTACTAGAACTCACCTTATAATATGTATAAGAGCTCAAGAATCATGCAAGGGCCTAAGAAAATGTGAAGGACAATAGTTCCTAAAGTCATGGCCATGGTATCAATGACTGAATCACCACTAAGGTTTCCAATAAGATGTTCCTAGGTAATTTGAATTAGTTGTATATATGGGAGGAGATAATTTTGATGTTATATGCCCCATCAATCATAACCCTATTTATGCAAGTTTGGTTGATGTATGTGGTAATGAAGAGGGGAGGATATGGATCATCTAGATGGATGGAGGGTATTTTTGAATCCTTAAAGGTAACAAGGTTGGAAAGTTAAAGAGCTCTGACAAAGGCTGCTAGAGGTTGTGTTTATTTTAGATGGACCTATATGGATTATAAATCCTCTATCATCATTTAGTGGTGATGGGGTGAGGTATTGGTCAGTTCATAAAAACTCATCTTCACCAGTGTTTGGTGAAGTTGTTTTAGAACTACTCATTAGATTGATTTAAATGGGTTGGAGGGACCCAAGATGTACACCTTAGGTTTAGTTAAAGGTGAAGGTGCTTGGTATTGGTTGGAGGTTTGAGTGGTAGAAGAGGGATATGCCCATAGAATGGACACCTTTACTTTTAACTTATCCTTCAATGGAGCCTATGATCATGTGACCACATAGATGGTATGGACTTGGGAAAGATTTGGGCTATATGACTATTTGGGTTCTGGTTCACTCTTAGATGAGAGTAAATTAGTAGGTGAGTGTTGGTTGATGGTTCTTGGTTCTAAGATTGATGTTGGGCTCATAAGAGGATCATCTAATATTAAATCATCCTCATGATACAGTCGATGGGATAATACTTAGAGAGATTTATAGTTCTCAATATCGTGCCTAGGTGTCATATGGTATGAGCATAATAATTTATCATTATACAAATATGGTTTAGGACTGTGTGGGTTAAATGGTCTAATAGGTGGCAAGGTTAAGTAAGATACTTATAATAACCTCTATAAGATGGTTGAGTAAGACTCAGGTAAAGGTGGCAAAGGCATGGAGGTCTTAGGTTTGGTAGTTGAGGTGGAAGCCATTTTAGGAGTGGGTTTTATGGTTACAAATTTGGGTGAAGGAGCATTCTTGGTGGATGGTTTTGGTATGGATTTCTTGGAGGTAAAAGGTGTTAGGGTAGATGCCTAGGAAGTAAGTAGTTTGGTTTTAGAAAGTTTGGTAAAAATAGGTGAGGATGAAAGTAGGAGTGATGGTGTAACCAAAAATGGTGGTTGGATTTGGGTCTTGTTGGGGAAGGTTGGTTTTTTCACTAAGGTATAAGGGCAAGGCCTTAAAATAGAAGGTAAAGTGGAAGGGGGGGCGGTAGTGTTTTGGTTTATGGAATCTTGGGTGGTTTCACCTTATTTGTTGGCTTGGTTTGGGGTCTCTTTGATAGGTTTGATGAAGTTAATTCCAATTTTAATGAGGAGTGAGTAAGATCCTAAATAGGTAATATGCCAAGGTTTTTGGTAGGCTCAGTTGGAATGGTACAAGGTGGCTTGGTTATTTTAGGTGGAGTCAATTTAGATGGCTCAGCTATGTTTTGATTGGTAGAGGTTTTTAATGGCTCAATTTTGGTGATAGTGGGTTTGATAATGGGAAGGAAAGGTTGGGATGATAGTGGTGTGGTTGGAGGTTATTGATTGGTTTGGTAAGGAAACCCAAGATGGTGCTAAAATGTGGCTCAATATACGTTGGGTTGAGATAAGTACTCTAATTTTTGAACCAATCTAGAGAAGGGCTTATAGATGGGTTTGATATATGGTGGCTACATATTACACATTCCCCTCATGAAAATAATTCAAAGAGGGTATAAAGAAGAAAGAGGAGGTGCTAGTTGAGGTAGTCCAAGAAGCTATCTTGGAGAACGAGTTAGTGAATTAGGCAATCATAGCTTAGCTCAATGAGTTTTCCCTACAAGAGTTCCATCACTCTCTCTCCCTTCCCCAATAACAAATTAAAATATCTTACAAAATACTTAGTTGGAAGGACACTCTTTTAAGCTACAAAAAAGGTGAAATTCTTCACCCTCCCACCATCTCTCTCTTAGATAAAGAGCTTATTTTAAAAAGGATAAAGGAGGAGCTTACAGTCAAAGGTGAGCCAAAAGAGGATAATACAAGTGTTTTTAATGAGGATATCATGATATGTAGTCCACTTCATTCAAAGGAGGAAAAGCTAGGTTTAGACTAAACTTTATGGCATGGATTTGACACTAATGAATTAGAGAATGAAGGGGTTAGTTAGTTAGCTGATCATGTTGAATAAAAAAGGTTGGAAATGATGGAACCATAAATAATTACTTAGGATGATACTATGAATGAGGGAATGGAAGAATAAAATGAGTTTGTAGAGGTTGACCAATCATAAGAGGTAAGGTCAATTGAAGGTAGTACTGATGCCTTCATACTTAAAGAGATGTGTATTCAGGTTGTAGCTGAGAAAAAAAGAGATTTTGATTTTTTTCAAGAGCTCCCATTTGGTATGGTTGAAGATGAAGATGAGCAAGGTGTAGAGATTGATATGGTTGCAACAATCAATCAATTAGCTGATCATGTTAAAGAATATCATAATGAAGTATGGAAACAATTGTACCATGAATTCAAGGATCATGTGGAGGTTATAAACCAACCTATATCTCCTCAAGAGTATGAAGATGAACTTGTAAATTAGGTTATATAAAATTACCTATCTCAAGATGAATTATCCATTGAAGGTAGTATTGATGTCTTCAAGAATGAAGGAGAGTGGTCAGATCTAGAACCAAAAGAACATGATATTTTGAATCCTAAGTGGTTTGGTGATATTTCATGTGGATTATTAAAAAATGAGTAGAAAAAGGATGGTTTTAAGGTTGGAGTTGTCTTGGATGACCAAGAGAAGCTACATTTTGGGATGATTTAGAACTTTTTTACCTAAGCCTAGATAGTCAACCTTCATGTTCAAAAGAGACATCAAGTGAGAAGGTTTCAAGTGATCCTATAATCCAACATGAAGTAATATTTGAATAAATGGACCAATATGTCTACATTAGAGACATGTTTATCCATTTTCATCATCAGGGAGCATATTATAAGGATTAGTAATCAGGAAGCTTGGTTCACCAATTCTGGTGCCTCAAAGACAAAGTATTTTTCATCTTGTTTCATCACAAGTGAATGATGCTAAATGTTTCCCATTAAATCTAGGAGGAAATTATTTTTTAAGTTACAACCTTGCACATATTAGAGTATATTTTATGTTTTACTCTAATTGCCTTATTCACATTATTTTCAATGGTGTGTTTCCCTTCTATAAGTGCCTTGGACACATTGTTAGTTTTGTTTCCTTTTGTACTCATTGCTTCAAGGGGAGTTTTTTATAAAATGGATAGACGTATATTAGTTTTGCATCAGTGGGGAAGGAAAGACTTATGTCCATGTATGCCCAATAAATCAGACAAGGCAATTAATTTGGGTTATCAATCATAACAGGCATGCTTCCCTATCGAGTCACTAGAAATGTTGTCAAAATTTATCCCACATACAAAATTTTGCCTGAAGGTGGGGTAAGAAGCTAAGAAGATTTCTAATTGTGAATGATATAATGGTAGAAGGAGTAGACAAACTTCATTATCCTATAACTTGTCACTTTTAAGCTTTTAAAACACTTTAAGTAAGCTTAAAGTGTGAATTTGGTGTTTTTAAGGAACTAGACCGTCAAGGCACATCATGCAAAAATGAACAGGTTAGTCTAGTTGTGAATTTGACAAGTATACTTGGGAAGCCAACCAAAGCTGAAGGGTTACACAAAAATGGTGTATTTTTGTGTCAAGGTCATCCCCTACAAGTTTGATGTCTTGATGAGTTTTCTATCTCAAGATAATAGGCTTTAAAAATGATCAAACAATGTGGGACATGCTTGGAAATGTCAAATTAAAGCCACAGGAAATAGCCATTTGGATTCAAAAAATATGTAAATAGGCTAAAGATTAAATGCAGGGATGCTAAGTGGCATGAACTTAGAATCTTAAAGCACATATCAATGGCATGCGGGTGATCAACTAGGTCAATAAGTCAAATCAAAGATCTACAGTGCACGTTCAATCATGCAATCAAATATCAATGACAAACTCAAAGTCAAAAATTTAGTGGATCCTAAGGTTTAATGCATTAATGAAAAGTGTCATGATCATGGTGACTTAGTAGATCAATGACATGAATTTGATCAAGTAGAAAGAATATTGATGGTATGCATTCAACTATGCTAAGGATATTAATGGTGCACATAAGGTTAATAAGATAATGATCCTATATTACACGTGAGGATACCATATGGCATAATCATGTTAATTGGATGGATAACTAACAATAGGGTCCACAAAAGGCATGCAAGACTGGCAAGTGTCACATTTTCAAAATCTTCGATAAATATTAATGTGGGGATGCCAAGTGGAAAAATTTAGAAAGTAATCATAGATCAATGGACAATGATGAAGGTCAAATCCAAAAGACTCTTGAGAAAATCAATAGAGAAAATCAAGTTCTAGTAGGACAAGAGAAGAGGACACATGTCTCAATTTGTAGTGATCATATAAATAAGTAGCCCAAGGAAATGCCACATAGGTAGACACATCAGATCAAATATTTTTCCACCTAGGTAGGTAAATATATGAATGCAAGATCAAGATATAATCTAGGTTACCAAGATCAAACCCTGTAGAATCATAGATCACCATTAAAGCTTAGATAGACTTCTAAAAAACTCATAGGCGTAGGTTTTATGTCTTGTTCATGAGCAAAAATCCCTAGCTTGTGGATCTTCATCAAGACTATGACTATATGAAAACAAATAAATGGGATTGGTTTTCATCTATAGTGGACCTATGTTCAGGGTTTGGATTAATGATAGAATGGTGTCTATAAAAGGAATGTCAGAGGGGACACCAAATGAATGAGTTCATGCGAGTGTCTAATAATGTAAAGTATATATCAAGGTGAAGCATGGAGATATAAGCTCATTAAGTAGATGGAGAGTTTAGAGGTTGAGAAAGGAAAGTGGAACATTCAATGAAGTTTTAAAAGTCTTTGGAGACTTTCCCATTGTAATGGATCATGATTCAGTACTTTCAACAAATTATTATCTTATAGTATGTTTCAAAACCAATCAGGGGGATTAAGGATCATTTTGAGATAATGAATGGTTAATTTTGAGGTCTGATTAATGATAATCAATCAAAATATGGTTGGGACTCTATCAAAGTGATTGGACCTCATTTATTTAATTTTGTCTTCTCATTCCTTCTCTCTCTCTCTTCCCCTTTTTTCTATATCTCCCATTTCTTCCCAATTGGAAAGATGTACTCACATTTTTTAGGAGTATCAGGGGACTCTCATTTTGATAAGTCTAAACCCTATCAAAAAAATTTAATAACTACCTCTTAAATAAATAAGATAATTTTCACCTTTCTTTTGCCTGTAACTAGTGTTTAGTAAGCTTGCACATGATGTCTTGTGAAGGAGAGTCTTCCATGTCCATTGTTCTTCTTTCATTCCTCTTTTATGGTATTTTCAAGTTGTTTTCTGGTCTGAACTCATGCTTTTTATCTATTAATGGATGCCTAGTGTGAATCTTATAATTCCTCCTTGTTTTCATTTCTTGTTTGGTGACCCTAGTTTATGAAATACTTATGTAAATGAGCTCATCTATGAGATTATGTGAGTAGGGATTGACTTGTGATAATGTAATGTGTATTCAAGATTATGTGAGTCCCCATTTAATTTGGTGCATCACCTTTTTATCTCTCTTAGTAACCCTATACCCCTTCTCTAACCCTTTTCCCAAGAGTAGCATTAGTTTAGGTGATCCATAAAGAGTAAGTTGGCCTTCTTCAAAGGTTCAACCCCACAACAAGATACTCATAGCTTGGGGTTATCCCAAATTTGTGGCTTAGTTGGAAGGAGCCAAAATAATCCCCTCTAGGGGTGAAAATTAAGACTATAATAGTTACACATGGGATAATTTTATTGGTTTGAAGGATACTAAAAATTTATCTATTTTATGATAATGGTCCTTCTTTTCACATTATTGCAATGTTTCATGGTATGTAGTAGACAACTTGTGGAATAATTAATTAATTATCTAGTATGACTTATGTGGTATATTGTATATAATATTTTTTATTACTGGTAAAAGGGAGTTTTATGAAATGGAATCTACCATTTTACAAAGGAGAGAAAGATAATATAATGAAATCCCAATGAAGCTCCTCTACGAATATAAAACTAAATCAACTCCAAACATGCTATGACTATGCTGTGAAATTATTTTAGGCTATCAAAAGACACAAAAAAATAGGCCCTTCTAAATTTTTTATTTTTGGGATATGAGGGTCATATTAAGTGGTTCTAACTTATGCCTTCTTCTTCCTTTTATTTTGTTTCATACCATAGTCCATTAGCTGCCTTCCCCTGATTCTAACTCAATGGGGATGGAGGCTTCCAAATTATCCAATGATATATAGTACATCAAACCCTCAATTGATATGGAATGACATCTAACAAAGATCTATCTAGCTCAAATTTATTTTCTTATAATTGAACCAAAGATTCCATTTCTTTTTCCTCCTCCCCAAAATTTATTTCTTCATGGATCTCATCCCTTTGAATATCTAAATTTTTATCCTCATCTTCACCCTTAGGAAAATTAATGGCCACCACTGTGAGGTGATTGAGAAGGGCATCCTTCCATAAAGAATTACCCATATCATTTCTATAAATTTGAAATGAACTAACTATATGTCCTATAACAAAACATCTTCTACTATATATAATATGTGTCAAAGTGTTTTTTATATGTTTGATGACATTTTGAATCATTATTCATTCATGATATTGACTATTACATATGTGTCATAGTCCCATGTCTTTGTGGTATCGCAAAATATTTCCTCTTAATCATCTATGATTTAATGGTACTTAGTTTCATCTTACTTAACTAAATAATAGCCTTCTTCATGTAATTTTATAATTTTTTTATTTCTGGTCAATTCTTCTTAAGTATAATAGTTTATGAACTCTTGTTTTTGGTATCTCATATAACCATTATTTTATATCCTCTTCGATATTAGACTAAAGTTATTAATTTTATAATTACATTTCTCCTCATTTAATGGGATTAATATAAAAATGGGGTAATCTATCAATGGCATAAATCCCTTAGAGATCATCAAAATCTTCTTCTTCTTGCTTCTTTTCCAATACTTATTCAGACCACATGACACTCGTGCCTCTTTCTAATAGGACATAAGCCATGATCCCATTCCCTTAAAGTGTTATCTATTTATCCTCACTATTGAAAATACCATTAGAATATACAAACCACACTAGTGTTAAAAGTATGAAATATGATGGGTTTTTGAAAAAGCATTCCATTACCTCAAAATTGATTGTTTTGGTTATCCCCATAAAATTCACCTCTACCTATTTAATAATACTATTGGTGATTTAAAGATAACATCTACCATATAAATATCATAATCTATTGGATGTAATATAAGTTTAACTAATTCTTCCCATGTTATTTATGACTTGAAATTAACATTGACTCATAAATCCAATAATGTTTTTGTAAAATTGTGACCTTCTATCTTGACATCTAAGTATGTTCCTTGAGTTTTTCCATGATTTTTTGTATGATAAACATTTTTAATTTTTTTTGGTTATTTTTATTATTTTCATGAAATATGTGCATTTTTTGTATTCCAATATTTAATAAATTATTTAGGTTTTTCTAGCAATGACTGCTCATTTATCATTTTTCTATTTTATTTAACCCTATCATTTCTTCTTTCTTGAAATATGTTTGTTTCTCTAATTCCTTCTATTATGATTTTTAATTATGGTTTTACTCTATTGCACTATGTTTCATGGGTCTTAGGATTGGGGTAACTTTGTCTATCATTTTCATCACTCAATACACCCCCCTAAGGTGTCCCATTTAATTTTTTTCTAGTGCCACTTTGTGTTATTATTGTTTTTATCCCATTGTCCATGGTTTTTTTCATGTTCATTTTATTAATGGTTTCTTGTTCTAATTTTATCTTAGCTCTTCTTGTGATTTTAATTTTTTGATATAGTTCCACTTTGTCTAAAAGTTTATGATTACTATTTTTTCTGTATTCTTTATTATTTTCTTATGGAACCTTATTTAGATGTTGAGCTCCTTTAGTGGCATCATTTAGAGAATTTTTATTTGTGCCACATATTTTTAAAAATTAGGGTGATTTTGGACATATATTCATGTCATGTGTCCCTTTCTAATGAAAGAAGGCACAATAATTTATTCTCATGCAATGAAATTTTGTGCAATGTGTCATTATTTCCCAAATTTGTAGTAGGTAGGGAGACCTCTCTTATCCACCTTATTCAAACAACCTGCCCCCCCAATAAAAATAAAAATAAAAATAAATTATGAGTGTTATTACTTTCAGGTTACAAAATAAGGTTATGAGTACAACCCACAACATAATGTTTTGTTATTCTTAGCTACTTGTTACTTCGTTATATTGATCCCACAACCCATTACCAAAATCACGTGTATAAAAACCCTTAACCAGGGAAACGAACTCTAGCAGGTTATATGGGGAATAATGTTGTCATATTAATTTTTCATCCATCTTAGGGCATATATCTATGTGGGTCCATATGGATAGGTCCTAATCTATATGGGGGTATACACCTTCCTAATATGACACCTTAGGTTTTCATACCCTACCTAAGTATCTCACATCCATGAAACCCTAGGTATAGGTTGGAGTAGGTAATATGTCCTTATCATACTTGTCATGCTTGAGATAAGTATTTAGGTTATTAATGACATTTGAATGTTAAGGAAAAATAATAACAAACATGAACTTTATTATTATTCCTAATATCAAAATTTACAACACTTGTTTACCAGCTCTGATTCATAGAATAAAAGTGTCATTTTATTATCTAACTTATCAATTATGTTTACCATAACAAGGTTAGGAATTATAAATACACCTATAAAATCCTTATAATTGAAATAGGATTTTCAAAATTCTTGAACTTAATAAACTTCATGTAAGTAAAGATACCATTATAGTAATATCCCCTTTTAGATCATTGTACCGTGATCTATACACTTTAGGGATAATTATATTACGTGATTTCACTTATCACTAAGCATAATACACAAATAATTTACTATTTATAATCTAGTTAAGTTACCATGGTCCTTGTCAAGGATCGATGTCTTCACATAAGTGAACATCATACCATTGACCTACGATTCTTAACTCATTCTCATGGTAACACTAGACCATCATATAGATAGATACTTAGAGATCTAATCTCTATAGTGTTATCTACTTGTTAATTGGTTATTATCTAAAATAACTAGTTACATATGTAGTGTCCATTTCCAAAAAAATAAATTGTGTCAATTAAATTTAATTCATGTGATTGTAATTCCTTTGAATTATTCACTATCTTTCATAATTAATTTCTCTAATAACATTGAATCCAATTGTACCAATAAAACATTGAATTACTACATACATTAACATATTCAATTTTATAACACTAACATGCCTATTTCCATTTGTAAGCCAAGCATGATTTTCTTCTAAAAAACTAACTTCTTAACCCAACTAAATGCATCTATTATATACATATTTATTTCATTGTCATGTTCCTCAAGTATTCATTTAATCTAATTCTCAAAGGATTATAATCTTATAGTCTATTGTACTAAAAAAAGGAAAATTAATTCTTTATTGAAACCATAACTTATAAAAATTGAATAATAATATAATCCAAGGATATCCTTATTTCTTATGATTTTATGTCATATTGACACTATAGTGTCAATTGATAATATTAATTAGTAACTTCCAATCACTAATTTTAAATTTGTGAACATCCAACACAAGGATATAAACAAGGTTAAAAATAATAATTTGCTAAGCAAGAAAATCCTTTATAATAGTGAAATCAATTCCCAAATTAGAAACTCAAGTGAATCACACTTTAAAAATATAAAATGAATTATCCATTTTAAGAATATAATAACACTATCATTACATATTTACTTCATGCATAATAGGGATTGTGTTATTTTAGTGATATAATATAAGAGATTTTTTCTAGAATTTTCTTTTCCAACCTATGTAATTGAATCATTCCATCTTCTCACATTAATATCTAAATTGAAATTATTATACTTGGTTGTAACAAGACAAGGAAAAATCCAAAGTACATACAAATTGTAATAGAAATGAAGTTTTAACACAAGATTAACCCTTCCAGTAATAATCCTAATCATCATGTATTGATAAATTACTTACAACTATGTATAATTAATTCCAAAAGAATTACTAGTGTTTCATGTAAATTTTTCTTTATTTCTAAGAATAAAGATTTAAAACTTGAAATAAGGGTGAGGTTAGTAGAACCTTGATTTTGTTTGTACTCTGTGATCTAGATGGTTGTAGATACTCCTCTTTGGCTTCAGAGAAATGACCTGTAGATAAGAAATCACTAAAGAGCTGGTTGATTAGTTAGATAGTAGGGTGGACTACCTATAAAGATAGATATAATAAGTATGAGCTTCCTTGGAGGCTATCAATCCACACTTTTAAACAATCAAGTTTTTAAAATGAAAGATAAATTACTTGCATGAATAATAAAAGATACTAAAATTAAATACAAAAAATGCTTCAAAGAGATGAATTTTACTAATTATAGAAATAAAAAATTGAATTTTAATGTCAAATAGATCAATTATGGTTCAAAAAATAGGGTGATATTCTATGATCAAGTAGAAAGTTAGAAAGTGCAATTTGGTTGGGGTTTGATAGGTGAAGATAGCTTGATGTTGGAATTGTCACACAGTGAACTTCAACAGTTAGTAAAATCATTGGTGGTTAGGTGAACCATCAATGGTTGGATAACCATAGATGGTTATGGATAGACTATTGATGGTCAGGGTGATCATCAGTAGTTACTATGGGTTCTGATCTGGTTTAAGAATTTGCTTGATGAGGTTGTAGGATGGATTTCAGAAGATAAAATAGAGAAACTAAATAGTGAATATGATAAAAGATAAATACTTAGCTTATTGGATTAAATAATGTGGAGGGATTTGGTTGAAAAATTTGTTGGTGGAGTCTAGAGTAATTTTGGTAGATTAACGATGTTTTGGCTATGATTGATGAATTGTAGCACTTCAAATCTATGACTTGGTCATTAGTTCACTAAGAGAATACTTTTAAAAAAAAATTGATTCAAGAAGCTCTGATAATTTTTTATTCTCTTTAATGATTGATTGCTCTAATTCTATATCCCTTTCACCTCCTCCTCTCTTTTTATAGAAGGAAAGGAAAGGTGAAATAATAATTTTAATAAAGTGTCAAGGGGGTGTCTAAATTTATCTTTAGCATGCATTGATTTTGCACATTGATTAGATAAGCTAAATATAAAAATGTAATCTATAATTAGTTGTATTTAACCCTTAAGGTGGTTAAAGGATGACTATTGATGGTTAGTCCTAACCATCAGTGGTTAGGGTGACCATCAACAGTTGATAGGTCAAAGGTTAAGTTTGTCAAAGTTAGTCAATTTGACTTACTTTTAGTGGTTGAGGTTTGTTTAGTGGTCTCAAGGGGGTCCAAGGCTAGTCCAAGGGTTAGTTCGACATCTATAATTTTCATGTGTAGTTTTATAGTGTTTATATTTTTCCCCTTTTTATTATGTAGTTTGTATTATCAAGCTACAAAAAAAATAGATTATGGGTTAATGGTCAAGTTACTTTGAGCATGGGAGGAGGTGTTTCCCCTCAAACCTAGAAGTGATGAGGTAAAATGGGATTGAGTATGAGTTTGATGAGTGGGTAAGTTGGTGATAAATTTGGTGATAGGTTGGGTACTAAATCACAAACATACACCAAACATACACACAAAGTGTAACTAAGTGCAATATATAAGATTGTATATTGACTAGGTTGCCATGGTTGGTAAAAAAAAAGGTCAGCACTAGAAAAATAAGTGACAAGTACACCACATGATCACATATCAGCATGGTGGTTAGGTTACACTTGTAAACATAAGTATCTTAGGTAGGGTTGGTTTTTTTATAGGTATACAAGGTAGGAAGTGATCCTAGTAAGACACAATGGGGTTGGTTGTGTGCATAAGGTAGTGCAAGTTCAAATTTGTTCAAAATGGTAATTTAGTCAGTGTGGTCAAAAGGGACCAAAGCAAGGTCTTCACAAAACATGTGTTAGTTTGGCCAAAATGGCCAATTTTAAGGTTTAATGTGGTCAATTTCTTGGTGGAATAGGTAAGATCTAGTGGTAGGTAGTTGGATTGGTTTTGTGTTAAAAATTTGTTTAAAATGTTGTGGGTGGGAGGGAAAAACCCTAAATTATTCAACCATAAATTGTTAAGGGTGGCCATCGATGGTCACCCTAACCATAAATTTTCATACATTATCCTTAAAAAGGTGAAGACAAAAATGCCACCATATGTTTTATTATTTCATTATGAATTTTTAACCCTTGACAACTTGAGCAAGGAAATTTGACAGTAGTTTGGTAGTGTTTGTTGAGAGGGTGAGTGAGGTATTTATTGAGTTGACTAATTGATCAAGGATGTAGAGGGGATAAAGAAGAGCATGAGGTTAGGTGGTAGATTCTAGGGTACCTCCATAATAGTTATTGGGAAATGAGGTAGGGTTTGCCATTGATTTGGTAGGTTGAGACTTAAATTTCTTTGTTTTTGTTTCTTGTTTGTTTGATTATGGGTGTGGTTGACCTAGGGATAGGGTTTTTATAGTTGGTGTATTTTGGAGTTAAAATTAGTATTTTATATTTAAATTTGGAAGGGTAAGGTAAATAAGGGAGGGTAGAGGAGAGATTAGACATAGGTGTAAGTGATTTTGTTGTTTGTTTGGGCAGATTAGGGTGGTAGGGTTAGATTAGTGTCACCATCAGTCACACACAATGACCATCAATGCTCAATATCAATCATTAGTGGTTGATACATTATTGTCTAATGATCAAGGTGTTGATCATCAATGGTTGATCACCCAACCATTGATGGTCTAAGGGTGATCAATGATGGTTCTAAAAGGAACCATCATCAGTTGACCCTCGACTATCGATGATTGATATGTGGTTAACATTTTTGTAGAGATGTAAAATAGGGTGGGAGTGAATAAATAATTTTTTTAGTAAGTTTAATTAATTAAGAAATGGGTAGATTAGGTAAAATAAGGTACTAGTTTTAAACTTTATAGGCATGAGAGAAGATATAGATGAGAGACTCAGTGCCCTCAATACTGGATGAGGTATAATAAGGAATGATCGACATTGATTGGGAGCATATGGAGGACATGGGCCTTGGAGGTATGAGATAATAATATTAAGTACCTCAAGATGCAATGATGTTAGTGGTACTCATGGAGAGATGGGATCCTACCACTAACACCTTCGTATTTACTATAGGTAAGATAACCATTTTGCTTGAGGATATCTAGAAAATCATGTAGCTATCCATATGGGGTGAGATGATATATTATAATTAGGGTGAGGAGAGAGATGAGTAGATGGATCTCTTGTATAGAGAGGACCATTAGTATATGAGGTGACACTTAGGAGGTTTCCACTACACACTACTTTATCAGAGGGATAGAGATGCAAGGCAGCTACTCACTATGATGATGATAGTGATCATGTGTTATGTATTACTCGATTATAGTAATGGGAGATTCCTTTACTTGTCATAGGGGTACTCATTGAGATGTGGTTGGGTTACATAGTATTTACATGGGATCCTATGTTATTAGTTTATATTTACTAGGAGTTATGGGGATTTTGAGCTCATATGAGATATAGGATCAATTTTGGCTGCATTCTACATTGTTGGGCCTATGAGCAAATCTAAGTGCTATGACCTCTAGGGATATTATGGGATGATTTGCTTAGATGGGGTTTAGGGTTAGATATATGAGGTAGAGAGATGATTATTCCCTCTCAAGACTAGGAGGAGGGGCACACAACATAGACTGGTATAGGGACCAATTATATGCCTTGGTTGTGGGAGATGTGATTTGGAGATCATATGTCAATTTTATAGGATGATTACACTATTCAAGACATACTACATCACTTCAGAGCTATAGTTGGATCTATAGTAGGAGATATTATGAGGTAGATATCATTTCATTTGATAAGGTATGGAGATAGTTCAGCCTCATATAGGATATACCCAGAGTGTTCTCAAGATATAAGAGGAAGGACGCATAGTTTCCACTACCCACTCTATAACTAGTTCACAAAATCATTGATTGAGAGTTTTTACTAGCAAAGATTGATATAGATGATGCAAATGTTATAAATACCTATCCTACATAGTACCAGGCACATTATGCTATAGTTGATTTTTGAGGTGATGATGGTGGTTGATAGGAAATGGATGTTAACCCAGATGGGGTGGTTAGTAGGTGGGAGTTGGTGGTCTAGATGTATAGGCTGTGATCATTTATAGAGACTAGGAATGAGTGACTCTAGCCACAACATAGGCATCCTTGGTAGTAGTATAGGCATCTTTGGTAGTAGCATAGGGTCAGGTGGCCACTCTTATAGGAGAGAGATTAAGCTAGAGATCATTAATCCATGGTGATGTAGGAGAGAGATTCCCTTTGGTAGGTAAGAGGAGGAGTATTGATAATTGTAAGAATACCAGGGACTATCTGAATGATGAGATACATAGTGATAGTGGAAGAGATCTGGTATTATGAGGCATTAGTTTTCATATACCTATCAAATGAGCCCTAATGGGGTGAGTATAGAGCCAAGATAATTGAAGGTACTAAAACTACAACACTATGTTAGTGGGCCACTTTTATAGGTGGAAAAGTAGGTGCAAGAGGGCAAGCTCTAGGAGGTAGTGGTGTTCTATGGGCATAGATTTGTTATGAGATAGTGTATTTTTTATGTAGCATATGATTTTGATATTGGCCTATGAGTTGATATAGTGAGGTGTATACATATTTTGAGATATATTTAATTATTTTTATATATGATCATCATGTTGATTATGAGCTCATGATATATAGATATGATCATTGTATATGGTTTGTGGTTCATTGTTATGATGTTCATGTTTTATTTGTATGATTTTATATGATGGTTTATGTGGAATCATATAGCTAGGCATGTGATGATATGGCTCTTTAATTTATGTTCATTATGATGTTGATATTTGATGGATGTTATTTATGATATGATGTTGTTGATGTGTTATTGGGCATGGCTATGATGTTTTGTGATTATTATTACGGTTATAATTTATGGATCATAGTTATATGGATGTGATAAATAATAGGATGATTATGATTTTATGATGATGTTTATGATATGGTTATGTTATGATGATGTTTATTATTATATGTTATGATGATAGTGATGATTATATTCATGCTGAATTTTAATGAGTATATGCTTCCTCATCTAGGATTTAGACACAAGGTGGATATGTGTGAATAACACAATTATTTTTTATGTATGATTAAACTATGGTAGGTATGATAGATGATTTAGTTGATGTGATTTATCACTAGATGATGTTTGTTGTATAAGATGTTTAATTATGGTTAAAAACATTTAAATGAATAAGGTAAAAACACATGGTTCAATGCATTTATTTTGATGAAGGTGTTGTAATCTTAAAAACACATAGAGTAGGTTAGAGAATGAAACTAAATGTGAGAAAAGAAATAGAAGATAATAAAAAAGAAAAATGTCTTAATGAATGTATCAACTAGTATGAGAGAATAGGAAGAAGACATGATGCTTCTTATTTAGAAAGGACTAAAACAAACCGAAGTTGGATCCTCTTATGAACATAAACCCTTCAAATGCTTCACAAGAGCATTCACTAGTTGATTAACAAGGTTTCTTGATCAAATAATGTTAAGTAATCTCAAAAATCTCTTACTTATAGAGTGTATAAAGGGGAGGGGGATAAAAATGGAACCTTCTTGGAAGACTAGCTTGCCTCTTTTATAGGTCACCAAAGAGCCAGTATAAACAACTCCATGTCATATAAGGTATAGATTGATTGATGTAGGAAGTCTACTTATGAAATCTAATTATGGCTTCCAAAATTAAGTTTACATTTTTTGATTTATGATAATGGGACTTTTGATATTTTTCTATTGCTTAGAGGGATGGGAGAAGCTAATCAATACGAGAAGCTTCTAAGAGATTGATACACTTTGATCAATGATTTACTTAGCTATCCTTCAGAGGAGTGGTCTTAGTTTGTGAGCTTTGTTTAAGCATTTTTGATAGATGTCCTTCAAGGGAGCAGTCTGCCTTATATTAAGTAATTTTGGTATGTTTTTGGTAGCTTTCCTTTGAGGGAGTAGTCTATGAATGCTAGAGAGTGACCCATATGAGTTCTTTTGATGTCATGGAATTACATATATAAGCTTAAAGTTTCACTTTTTATTATGGAAAATCTAAATCATAAGAAGGTTGATTAGGTTTAAAAGAGGTTTAAGTGATAATGACCATGGGAATCCATCTATAAGAGGATGGAAAGTACCATGAGGATCATGCCATGGGTAGAGCCATGATACCCATGTTCAATATTAGACAAAGATTATGATGAATAATCACATGATTTAGTGTTAATCAGTTATCCCTAAAATAAGGGGATGGATGTGGTTTTGAAAATAAGGGATGAGCTTAAGTTAGACAAAAGGTAGCTTGATCCATTTTAACAAAATAAAGGACACAGATGTGAATCATTAAGAGGCTCAGGTTTTGGGTTCCCTTAAAGAGAGGTTCAAAATCTCTTGATCCATACTTGTGCATTTTGATATAAGGTCGAAACCAATTGAAAGCAAACTTACCCTACTTGTTTTTCTCCATATTGGTGACATGTTGATTTTCCTTAAGGACTAGGTCTCTGATATTGAATTCTCACACTTTAAGGTGTTTGTTATAAGCATGCTCATTGTGTTCTTAATAGACATAAATATGAGTGAGCATTTCTAAATGATGCTCATTAAGTAGCTCAAGTTGGGATAAACATTATTGATGATAATCACTCTCAAAAATGAGATATTTTAGGGATATGTGAAAATAAGGAATTTGGACTTCAAGAGGCAAGTTGACTTTGGCTCCAAAAACTAGAGAGAAAAGGGTAGAACCCATAGGGGTCCAAATGTTAGTATGATAGGCCCATAAGGTGAATGGGATGTGTAAATTATAATCTTGACTAGATATATTAACAATTTTAGTCAGCATGTTATTAAGATTTTTGTTAGATGCTTTCACCTATCCATTAGCTTATGGATGATAGGGTGATGAAAAAATTAACTTGATACCAAACGTGTCACAAAGACCTTGGACTTGTTTGTTTTTAAAAGACTTGTCATTATCAGTGATGATTTTATGAGGGACATCAAAATGATAGATGAAGTGATGGTTGATGAAGTTGACAATATTTTTAGATTTGGTTGAGACCCTCCACCTATATGGTAAAGTATTTGGTCATAGTGATGATAGAATGATGTCATTATGAAGAGTGGGGGTTAATTTCACTAATAATATCTAGACCCCATTGTGAGAAGGGCCAAAAAATATTTGGATACTCAAAGGCTATGGATAGATGCATGATGTTAATTAACATGTTGTTGACATTTAACACACTTTTTCACATAATCATAGAAATTTTGGTTAAGGGTGGGCTAATAATAGCCAAGGCAAATGATGCATTTAGTGATAGATAGGCCACAAAAATGTCCCCATAGATCCTATCATGCATTTCCTTAATAGTATGAGAGGCTTCATGACTATGTAGGAAATGAAGAGGAGACCATCAAAGTTACATTTATAAAGAATTCCCCCTAGTATGGTATAACATGAGGTGCTCTAGATAAAAACTCTTTGAAAATTACTAGAAAGATTGGAAGGAATGATGGCAAGGTTGAGATAGCCAAAGGTCTGTTGATACCAGAGGTCAGGTTGGGTCTCCTCCACATTAAAGATGGTACAAGATTATAATTTGACATAAGAGGGTTGGGTAAGTTGATGGATAATTTTAGATATCTTGGAGTCAAAGGGTGAAAATGGGATCTAAGAAGTAAGGGAAGCCATTGTATTGACAAACTTGTTTATAGCTCATAGAGTGGTTTGGATACGGTGGTATTTAAATGATGCTAAGAATACATTTTATAATTATTTATACTATTGAAAAACATCATTCTTACATTGATAAGATCCATTGGTTTTATTTAACATGAGTTGAGAGTCACAAAAAATGTTGATCATTTTGACTCCTAAAACTAATGTAGTTTGGAGGCCTATCATTAGGGCTTCTTACTCAACCATATTTTTGGTACATTCAAAATCTAGCTTGAAGGATAAAGAAATAAGTTCACCATGAAGGGGGATAAGGATGATGTTGGCTCCCCCACCATGATGACACTTTTATCCATTGAATAACATGGTCACTTGATTGGTGAAGTCTACCTGAGAGAGGGTTGTGATGGACTCACCTAGAAACTCAAGAAAAAGAGGTTCATTGTCTACTAATGGTACTTTAACCAATTGGTTGGTAATGAATTTCCATTTAATTAACTTTTAGTGTAGGAAATCAAGGTCAAACTCAGCTAAAAGTATGATCCACTTGGCCATATGTTGGTGTTAGTATGGCTTGGAGTGTATATACTTGAGTGAGTAAGTATTGGTTATGACATAAGTTGTGAGGTTGAGAAGGTAGTGGTAAAGTTTGGTGGCCATGAATACTAAGGCCAGAGAAATTTTCTTGGTATGGGTGTATTGAGTTTAATAATCTACAATCATATGGTTAATGTAGTAGATGGCTTGCTCTTTATGCTTTCATCCCAATGAGCCAACATTACCCATAAGAAATGGTCAATGGTAGATATATAAAGGTAAATAGGTTGATATTCCTTGGGAGGAATGAGGATGGGTGGAGATAAGGTACTCTTTAAGTAAATCAAAGGCCTTCTAATAGTTGTTGTTCCATTTCAAAGATACATCCTTCTTCAAAAGGTGGTGGAAAGGTTGGTATCGATCTGAGAGCTGAGAAATAAAATGACAAATGGATTGGAGCTTCCCCTACAAGCTATAGAGTTGCTTAAGGTGGGTAGGAGGAGTTATGTCAAGGATTTCTTTGATTTTGGTAGGATTGACTTTAATTCCCCAAAGGTAGATGATAAAGCCAAGGAGATTTCCTAATAAGACCTTGAAGATACATTTTTTTGGATTAAAGTGGACATGTTAATGGATGAGTTGCTCAAAGATAATCTTAAGAGTGGCCAAATGATCTTTACAAAATTTGGATTTTCCAAGATGGTAATCAACATAGTCTTATATGATTTTGTGACCAAGGTCATAGAAGATGTATGTCATATCACATTGGTAGGTTGTACCAATGTTATTCAATCCAAAAGGCATGACCTTATAGAAAAAAGTCCCTCATAGGGTAAAAAAGGTGTTTTTGTGTTGATCTTCGAGGGAAATTAAGATTTGATTGTAAACCAAGAACCTATCCATAATAGATAACATCTCATGGCCAACTATAAGATCAAAAAGTTGGTCAATGTTTGGCAAATAAAAGTTATCCTTTGGGAAAGAAAGCTTAAGGTCATGAAAGTCCACACAAATGTAAAGTCCCCCTATGGCTTTGGTGATAGGTAAAATGTTTGAGACCCATTAGGGATAGTCAATAGGTTGAATGAAATTGATGGATAGGAGATGATGAAGTTCTTCTTTGACAAGAAGGTATAAATAAGGGTGCATTTATTGAAATTTTTTCCTAATGGGTTTAGCATTGTGGTTGGTGACTATGTTGTGGGTAGAAATGGAAGGGTCAATTCCTAGTATGTCACTATAAGACCAAGCAAATTTTATGTTGTGGTCTTATAGGAAGGGGTGAAGTCTTGAAGCTCTTAAAGATTTAGTGATTATCTAATTTTGATAATACAGAGGTTATTCAAAGTACCCAAGTTGATATCCATGATGGATTTGTTCAACATGGTTGAAGTCTCAATCTGAAGAGATTTACGGATAGAGGAATTTTCTACACCAAGATAGGTGAGAATAGAATCAACATCTTGACACCAATTGGTATTAACGGTATGAGAGTCATCTCCTTCCATCTCAAGATGGGTCAGATGAATGGTTATGGTTACCCCATCCTTTTGATAAGTTAGGGGTTTGGAGCTGATCATGTTGATGAAAAAAAAGTTAAAGGGGATGATATCTAGGTCTTTAGTTGTTGATAGAGAAGTCTAGGAAGGGATGTCTTATTCAACAATGTTGATGGGAGGTAGGTTGGTTTGATTTTTAGGTGGCGTGAAACTAATGCCATGCTTCTAATGTGATTTTTGGGTTTTTATTGGAATCAACTCATGTGGCTCATGTTCATACCAGCCTAGACCAAATCCCTTTTATTCACACCTATAAATATATGTCTTGGAAAACTTTGGTTTATTTGGGTAGGAGAAATTGGAGGTAAATGGTTGAGGTAAAAAAGTAGAGGTGGAATCATCAAGGGGTTTGTCAAGTCCCCCAGAGATGAAATTAGTTTGATAAGCTGAGGGCCCAAAAATAATAATGGCTCCAATATTGGGGTCAAAATTGGGTTATTGGTAGATATTCTCATACTCTTGAGTAGTAGGAAAAGTGTTTAGTATCAAAAGGTGATACTCCCTGAATGAAAGATGTTAGAAGGTTGATTTTAAAGGGTTTATTGTGGGGATTTGAGTAGAAGGGATGGAATTACTGGTGGATGCTTCATTGGTAGAAGAAGATGGGGTTTCATCTTTTATTAATGAAGGCTTATTGGATGGGGGAAGGAGAATGTCATTGGGTCAGTACATCATGTTACATGATGTGAAAGGACTTAGGTTAGCTTAGATGGTAACAAATTGACCTTCATGTTTAAATTTTATGCATCTATGTAGGGTGGATGACACATAAACCATGAAATGAATCCAAGGGCATCCTAGAAAAACATTGTACTATAACTCACCTTATACTATGTAGAAGATCTTAGGAAGCATGTGGGGGTCTAGGCAAATGTGAAGGACAACATTTCCTAAAGAC
The DNA here is from genome assembly GCA_037957365.1 of Torreya grandis. Classification (NCBI taxonomy): domain Eukaryota; kingdom Viridiplantae; phylum Streptophyta; class Pinopsida; order Cupressales; family Taxaceae; genus Torreya; species Torreya grandis. The sequence goes on from JARHVA010006024.1 coordinate 461,468, forward strand.
ATGGCCATGGTATCATTAAATGATCAAAGTGCCATTAAGGTTTCTAACAATATTTTCTTGGGTAATTTGAGTTAGTTGTATGCATAGGAGGATCTAATGTTGATGCTATCTCTCCCATCAATCATAATCCTCTTGATTCAAGTTTGGTTGATGTATGTGGTAATGAAGAGGGGAGGATTTTGATCATCTAGATGGATGGAGGGTATTTTTGGATCCTTGAAGGTAATAAGGTTGAAAAGTTGAAGAGCTCTGACAATTGTTACTCGAGGTTGTGGGTATTTTGGTTGGAATTATATGGATTCCAAAGCTTCTATCATTGCTTAGTGGTGATGGGTTGAGGTATTTATTAGTTCATACAAACTCATATTCAGTAGTGTTTGGTGAAGTTATTTTAGAAATACTCATTGAATTGATTCAAATGGGTTGGATTGAGAGGGACTCAAGGTGGACACCTTGGGTTTAGTTGAAGGTAAAAGTGTTTGGTATTGGTTGGAGGTTTGGGTTGTAAAAGAGGGATATGTCCATGAAATGGACACCTTTGTTTTTAACTTATCCTTCAATGAAGCTTGTGATTGTATGATCCCATAGATGGTATGGATTTGGGAAAGATTTGGGCTAGATGATTATTTGGGTTTTGATTCACTCTATGATGAGAGTAGAGGAGTAGGTGAGTGTTAGTTTATGGTTCTTAGTTTTTGGATCGATGTTGGACTCATAGGAGGCTCATCTAATAATAAGTCATCCTCATGATACAATCGATGGGCTAATACTTGGAGAGATTTATAGTTTTCAGTATCATGCCTAGGTGTCCTTTGGTATGAGCATACTAATTTGTCATTATACAAAGATGGTTTAGGATTATATGGGTCAAATGGTCTGATAGGTGGTAAGGTTAAGCAAAATACTTTTAACAACCTCTTTAGGATGGTTGAGTAAGACTTAGGTAAAGGTGGCAAAGGCATGAAGGTCTTAGGTTCGGTAGTTAAGGTGAAAGCCATTTTAGGAGTGGGTTTGATGGTTATGGGTTTGGGTGAAGGATCATTCTTGGTGGATGGTTTTGGTATGGATTGATTAGAGGCAAAAGTTGTTGGGTAGATGCTTAGGAAGTAGGTAGTTTGGTTATAGCAGGTTTGGTGAAAATAGGTGAGGATGAAAGTAGGAGTGATGGTGTAACCAAAAGTGTTGGTTGGGTTTGGATATTATTGGGGAAGGTTGGTTTCCTCACTAAGATATAAGGGTCGGGTCCCAAAATAGAAGGTAAAGTGGAAAGCTGTGGGGGGGGGGTCTTCTAGTTAATGGAATCTTGGGTGGTTTCACCTTATTTATTAGCTTGGTTTGGGGTTTATTTGATAGGTTTGGTGAATTTATTTCCAATTTTAATGATGGGTGAGTAAGGTCCTGAATAGGTAATATGCCAAGGTTTTTGGTAGGATCAGTTATAATGGTAGAAGGTGGCTTGGTTGTTTTAGGTAGAGTCTATTCAGATAGCTTGATTATGGTTTAATTGGTAGAGGTTGCTAATGGATTGATTTTGGTGATAGTGGGTTTGATAATGAGAAGAAAAGGTTGGGATGATAGTGGTGTGGTTGGAGGTTATTTCTTGGTTTGGCAAAGAAGCCCAAGATGGTGCCAAAATATGGCTCAATCTATTTTGGGTTGATATAAGTATTTTAAGTTTTAAACTAGTCTAGAGAAGGGTTTATACATGGGTCTAATCCCTAAGATACTAAGTTCAAAGGTTAGACCCATGGGTGGAGAGAGAGAGAAGTAGTTACCCCATCATTTTCCTAAATTAAAATCTCTAAGGTTCAAGAAGATGAGTCTCTTATGGGAGAGGTAGGTAGAGTTATATCTTCCTTAGAGATGCTTTCCAAAGGAAGAGTGGATTGTTGTATGACATAGGAGAAGGATACGATGGTAAAGGCTACCTATTTTGGTATGTCTTCGAAAAAAAGGTGGGTGACTTCACTACCTTGATGAGTGGAGAAATTGGAGGGGTTATTTCCTTAGTCTCATTTTCTAAAGGAATGAAGGGTAACTCCACTACTTTAATAAGTAGAGAAAGGGGGGGTTATTTCATCAATAGTTTTCTCATTAATGTCTTGACTAAGAGCTACATTAATGGTATGGATTTTGTGTTTGTGAGAGGATTATGCTCTATTGTTTTCATTATTCATGAAAGGGGCATGGTTTGGAAATGGCTATCTAAAGATGTCGAGTGCTTGATTTGAGGGTGCATTGGGGTTATCCAACACAAGTTCCCCTTTATCAATAAGATTTTAGATGATGTTCTTGAAGGTATTTCACCTATTAACATCATGTCTAATGACATGGTGAAAGGTGTATAACTCATTTTCCTTATACAGGATGAGAGGAATTAAATTACTATAGAGGTTTGATTAGTGGGAGTTTTATGATGTTTGCTTTCATAAATTTCTCCAAAACTAAAGCATATGATTCCCCTAGTAGAGTAAATTGATTTTTATTGTTGTGGTTTGAATTTCTAGTGTTATAATTAGAGTAATTGGAGGAGTTGGGTTGATTAACAATAGGTGGAGGAGCAGTCTTAAGGATAACCACATTCACAGTTCCCTTATTTTTGTAATTAGTGTTGGTTTAATTTTTAGGTTTGGTGGAGGGAGTCTCATTTGATTTGAAGGTGGAATTTATTTTTATCAATTTTAACTTCCCCTCATTAATGGATTTGTTCTCTAATTTTCATGCCATGGTGAAAGTCTCATCAGAGGTCATAAAGATTTGAACCCATAAAGTAGAAGAGATGTGTTTGGCATAACCCTGAGTAAAGAGTTAAATTAGCTCAGGCTAGGGCAAAGAGAAAAAGAGTTAATTTATCAAGATTCTCCAATGGGCTATGAAGTTGGATATGGGCACTAAATAATGGAGTAGAGATCAATGATGGATACTTTCTTAGAGATGTTTATGGAAAAGTGATCTAAAAAAGTTTGAGATAGTCAAGCAAAATAAAAAAGGGAGGGTTTTGTAATAACACTATACCAATATAGCACTAGACCTAATAGAGACATGTGAAAGGTGTGAAGAAGGAGAGCATCATCATAGGTGATCAAATAACAATAATGCCTAAATGCTCTCAGATGTTAAGGGTCTTCTTTGCTCTAAAAATTTAAAAAATTCAAAATTTACCATTGAGGAGGATAAGGTCTAGTGGGGATGGATGGGTGAATTGGTTCATTGCAGATTTATTCATAAGATAAGAGGTTATGGGCACCCAAGATAGATGACTCCAAAGTAGTCATTTTTTCCATTAACATTTTGACAAGGTTGGTTTGTGGTTGTGCACCCCCATAGTTGTAAGGTAGATTATGTTGGGTTTGGGTAGGTACAACACATATATAATTGGTGGGGGGTTGAGAGGTTGTCACATATTGATATGTGGATATGGGTGGTTGAAATTATACCACATATGAATGCATGGAAATAGGTGATTGGGTGGAAGGTAGAGGTACATACCCTTATGGGTTAGGGATGTAGTTCATGTTTTGTGCAATGGGCACCTATTATGGGACTGATGTAGGTTGGGTTGGATGTAAGGTTAGGTTGGTATATAGAGGATAGGTGGTAACTTTGGTACTAATAGGTGGAAGGGTAGAATTTATGGGAACCACCAAGATTTGAAATGGAGTGGAGGTAGATGGATTGGGAATAAGAAAAATGGTGGTGACACTAATAGAGGGTACTCACACAATAAGTGAAGTATTGGTGCCCAAAGGTTAGGTTGGTCCTATACTAGGGGGTTTTTAGTTAGGGAAGAAGGTGTTTGGGTGTTTCTCAGTTAAGTGGGTTGGTTTTGGATGGTGGTATTATTAGGGTTATTGGTAGAGGAGGATGCTTGGGTGACTAAAGGTTAGGTGGAGATGGTGGTAATAGAAGTGTCACCCATAAGGTGGGATGGCATGCCATAGGGTGGGTTAATAGGTAGAACTGAAGTAGGGGTATGGTGAGATATGGTATTAAGGCAATGCTAGAGAGATATAGGGTTGTTATCTAAAAAGATGGAAAATTCTACATCACCTTGGGAAATCATTCGAGGGATGGTAGGACTTCCAAAAGGATGGAGAGAACTCTCTACATCTAATATGTACTCCATGGATGAGGGAGAAGAGGAAGATGGATGATTAGGATGTGGATCCTAGTTTGCTTGGTTTCTTAGTTATTTTCTAGTTAAAACCATGTAGATAATGAAAATAAGAAGATAAAAGCAATCTCACAACTCAAAAAAAGAGAAGACAAGAAAAATTCAAGGAAATAAAACACAAACTAAAGCACATTAAATCATAAGGTTATTTTTAGTCTCTCTTGTGGCTTATGCTTTAAGCTTTAGAAATTGTGTGACTCAACTTAGCTTATAGAATGGGTGCTAGAAAATAAGTCTATGGCTGGTTTTAGGTTGTGTTCAGGCTCTCAAAAGGATCTATATTAGAAATCAGGATGTTGCTTGATATTTTTCCCCACCCCCTCACTTCACACACCACAATGATAAAGGTGTCAGATGCTTAGCCAAGATATATCAATTGCCAAAGATTATAATCAGCTAGAGAACTAAGTTGGTTCTCCCCTTGGTGATTAAATCTAAGTAGGATAGCTAGGAAAGGTGACTTATAGGTGATGAAAACCTAGTTAGACCTAATGTCAATGTTTTTATGCTTGACTAAGTGTAAGTGGTTTGGTCTTGTGTGTGTTATAAGAGTGAAGCTATGATTATTTCACTTGATTAATTAAGATATGTGAGATAAAATAAGCAAATAAATAATGGATGTTGTCAATTTTAAAACCAAAATAAATTTTTAATTTCATTGTATGAGTAGAAAGACAAGAAGAAGAACACCTATATGTAACTATGAACCCTAGACAAGACTCAAGGGTCTCACTAGGTGTGCCTATTTCACATAAATTTTGCTTTATTTTTGAGAAGAAATATGTAAAACTTAAAATAATGGTGAGGTTAGTATAACTTTAATTTGGTTTGTGCTTTGTGATCTAGATGGTTGTAGATACTCCTCTTTAGCTTGGGAGGAATGACCTATAGATAAAAAATCACTAAAGAGATGGTTGATTAGTTATATAGTAGGGTGGACTATCTAGCAAGTTAGATCCAAGAATCATGAGCTTCCTTGGAGGCTATGAATCCACACTTTTAAAAAATCAAGTTTTTAAAATGAAAGATAAATTACTTGCATGAATAATAGAAGATACTAAAATCACATACAAGAAGTGCTTGAAAGAGATGAATTTGACTAATTATAGCAATAAACGATTGAATATTAATGACAAATAGATTAGGTATGGTTCAAAAAATAGGGTGATGTTTTGTGATCAGGTAAAACATTAGAAAGTGGGATTTGGTTGGGATTTAATAAGTGAAAATAGATTTCTATTGGAATTGTCACATAGTGACCATCGATGGTTAAGTGAACCATCAGTGGTTAGGTAAACTATCAATAGCTATGGATAGACTATTGGCAGTTAGGGTGACTATCAATGATTATTATGGGTTTTGGTCTAGTTTAAGAAGCTAGTTGATGAGGTTGCAAGAGGGATTTTGGAAGATAAAATAGAGAAACTAATTACTAAATCTAATAAAAGATACTCATCTTACTGGCTTGAGAAATGTGGAATTAGTTGAAAAACTTGTTGGTGGAGTCTAGAGCAATTTTGGTAGAGTAATGGTGTCTTGGCTATGATTGATGAATTTCCACACTTCAGATCTCTAACCTAGTTGCTAGATTTCTAGGAGAATACTTGGAAAATAAATATTGATACATGAAGATCTAATAATTACTGATTCTCTCTGATGATTGATTTCTCTAATTATGGATCCCTTTTAGCTCCTCCTCCTTTTTATAGAAGTAAATGAGAATGAAATAATAAGTTTAACAAGCTATAAAGGGGATGTCTAAATGTATCTTTAAAATGCATTAATTTTGAACATAAATTAGATAATCTAAATCTAAAAATTAATCTATAGTTAGCTGGAGTTAACCCTTAAGGTGGTTAAAGGATGATCATCAATAGTTAGGCCTAACTATTGGTGGTTGGGCCTAACCATCAACAGTTAGGGTGACCATCAGCAGTCAAAGGTTAAGTTAGTCAAATTTAGTCAATTTGACTTAGATTTTTTGGTTTAGGTTTTTCAAGTGGTCTTGAGGGGGTTCAAGGGTGGTCTATTGGTTAGTTCAACATCTAGAACCATCGTATGTAGTTTTCTAGTGTCTACAACTAGCACTAAAACCAATCAATTAAAAAATGAAATTCAAACTATTAATTACTTAAACCTTTCAATCCATCTTAATATGATCATCTATAATTTAAAAAGTATACAAATATACTAATCCAACTTTGAAAGATGGAAACATCTAACAACATAATAATGGAAAATAGTGAAATTGATAATTGACTAATGATCTATGTACATCAGTACTGCATGAATGGTTATGTTTCTAAATTTTTCTAATATACAAATAAATTAATATCTTGTCATTTATAAAACATGTTATAGGAAACCCATAAGTAGATTATTTCTTCTATCTAAATTTTTGCTTAATTTAAAAGGAAAAAAACTAGTGAAGAAGGGTGTGTAGAAAAATACCTATTGAATATGCATGCATTGGATCCAAGTGATTTTGGAGAGTTTCTCTTTGGATTGGGAGGATGACCTACAAATAAGAAAAAAATACCAAAAAACTTTTTTTTTAGACAAGTAGAAAGGTGGATTGCCTAGCATGAGCTAGATCTTAGAAGCAAAAGCTTTCTAGGAGGTTGTCAATCCACTTGCTTTAAACACTCAAGCTAATAAATGAAAATGAAAGGATTTTACATAAAATGATATAAAAATGAATCTAAGGATAGAAAATAACAACAATTTAATTAATAAAATTAAATGCTTTACTAAGATTGCTAAATTAAATCAACTAGTTTGAATAATCATAATGCTGAAATTTGGTTAAAATAAAGTTGTGGTTTTTGGTTTGGGTTGATTAACAAGGGTCAAAAATATAGTTTTATTGGGGTTGGTAAATGATCAAGGTGATAAAATGAAAATTTTTAAATTATGGTTAATAAATAATAATGGATAAATGGTGGTCAAGAAGGTGAAAATGGAAAATGATAGTGAGGAAGCCAAAAGAAGGTAAATGGTGGCCAAAAAGGCAAAAAGTGGGGTAAAAGGGTAAATGTGTAAGATAACAAAGGTATAAAGTAAATAATGGTGAAAGGAGTTAAGATTTCAAGATAAGGAATGCCAAAGGGAAATAAAGAAACTAAAATTAAGTAAACAAAATCAAATTAAAATGTTACCTTCCAAGCTTTAAGGAGAATGTTGATGTTGATGACTTGTTGAAGATAATGATGTTGAAGAAGTCTTGAAGAAATTTCAGTAGAGTTTCACTACTTTGATATTTTCTCCTCCAAGATGATGATTACCTCCTTATCAATTATATAACCTCCAAATGTAAAAAACTTTCAACAATAATGCTTTAACCAAAAATAACTTAGCCTTTGGTGAAGGAAAAGGGGGTATTTATAGCATTTGTTGTGAAGAATCATGCCAAAAAAGGGAATAGTAGAAGTTTGGCACAATTTTCTAAGTTTACTCATAAATGACAAAGGAGATAAGGGTGGAGGGATTACTACCTAGTTAATGGGTCTCCCATTTGGGTTGGTGTGTCTCCCACCTTTCACATGAGTCCAATTTTGAGTGGAAATCATGCACATGGGCCCAAATGAGGCCAAAAGACTTTTCACCACCCTTTCTTGTCTTCATCTCAGAAATTAAAGATATTACCCACAAAATATGGCACAATTTTCTATGTGGGTGTATGAATTACAAAATATGAGGGTGGTGGGATTCCCACCTTGATCATGGGTCTCTAATTTGGGTTGGTGTGTCTCCCACTTTGCACATGAGTCCAATTTTGAGTGGGAATCATACACATGGTCTCAAATGAGGCCAAAATAATTTTCACCACCTTTTCCTATCTTTATCTAATAACTTAAAAAGACACCCCATAAAATGTGGCACCATTTTCCATGTGGGTTCATGAATGAGTCAAAATATGAGGGTAGTGGATTCCCACCTTGATCATGGGTCTCTCACTTTGCTAAAGAGTGCAAAAATGGGTGTATATAGTGACCTTTATATTTTCCAAAGCACTAAAGAGGTGGGTATCCAATTTTGAAGGCCACTTTCATGTGTGGAGACAAAATACATGTTGAATGATGGCCCTTAATGGGAAATTCACCATATTTCAAAGGGGGCCCTTATGATGCTTAAATTAGGTCATTAAGCACCTTGGGGAAGGGTCCCAAGTGGGGTATGATGTCCCACATCAAACAACCTCACTTATAAGCCATGTCACTTGACATATCACCTCCCAAATCACCTTCCATGTCACTTTCCATATCACATGACATGTCATCATGAATAGTGACAATGGGTCTCACAATGAATAGTGATAGTGGGTCTCATAGTGAATAATACTTTCAAATAGTAATTTTGAATAGTACTATGTGAATAGTGATAGGAGAATAGTGAATTAATTAGGTTTAAGATGGTTTGGTTAAGGGTTAATAAGGTTTAAGATATCTTTAAGACCTCCCAAGGGATTCAATCATTGAAAACTATAAGTGTGTAGTTTTCTAATATCTACATATTTCCCCTTTTTGTTATGCATCTTTGAATTAAAAAGTTGCAAAAGAAAAATGGATCACTTGGTTGAAGGTTAGGGTGTCCTGAGTTTGGGATGAGGTGTTCCCCCTCAAACTAGGATTCAATGAGGGAAAGCAAAATTAGGTGTAGGTTTGATAAGTGATTGGTGGGGAGGCACTAGGTGGTATGACAAGGTAGGTAGGTAGTCAAGACACAAACATGTACACAAAATGTGACTAAGTGTGGTAGTCAAGATCACACATGAACTAAAGTTTCCAATGTGGGCTAATTTAAGTTTGGGTCTAGAGGGACATATGTTAGGGGTAACTGATCCATAGCATTAGTCATAGCTAATCAGGTCATGCCTATCAAGTGATATAGAAAAGGTTGAGGTTGGTTGTAAGTATCTAAGGTATGAAGTGTTATCATAAAATAACCTAAATGGTCAGGTCATGTAAAAATATAACATGACAAGGTTGGTTGGTATGGTTAAAATTACTTAGGCAAGGTCATCACAAAGAAATGTAGTAGTTTGGGTCTAAATGACTAATGTCAAGGTGGAAATTATCGAATGGTTGGTTGGTTAGAGAGAGTGGTTGGTAAGGGTTCAGGTAGGGGGTGGCCAAGATAACTCTATATGTACTAGGCAAGTGGATGTTTCCTACATAGTTCTATGGATGTGATATCTAACAAAACTTCAAGTAAATATAGTTCTCTATGGAGTTTATATGGGCTACCCTAATGTGATATACCACATGGTTAGGTTTGGGTTGATAGTTTGGTAGCAGTGAGGTGTCATGGTGTAGATTAGTGAATAGTCACCATAATAATCCCACATGCATTAGGAGGAGAAGACATAGATGGGTAGGGTAGGATAAATAATTTGGTGGTAAAAGGCTAAGTATCACAAATATTTTATGATAGAGCTAAGCTAAAGAAGAGGTGCCTTTATGAGGAGGTTACACCTTCTAAAATTATGTGAGGGTATAAGCACAGTGCTGACATCTATCACTACAAATTGAGTTTTAAGAGGTGGGTGTCTATCAAGATCTGCATAGTCTCTTTGGCAAAGGTTCATCATCACTATGAGCTAAGTTTTAACGGAAGTAGTGAAGTGATGATTTATAAAGAATTTATTTGATAGCTAAGTAGATTCTATGAGTTGGAAAGTTAGAAACATGGTGAGTGATAGAGGTTGGACCTTACTTGACCTAAGAGCTGCATGGGTAGGCTAGATAAATGGTGGTCATGTTTACATCCTCTATCCCAATTCCTTGGAAATTAAGACTTTAGGTTATACTCAGAAGAGACCTTATTACCAGGGGACTATGTGGTCTAGGAGTTGGGTTATATAGTTGGATAAGATGGGATAACTTTCATAGTGGAAAGCATTTATGAGCTACCACCACAAGAAATAGCAATAGTTTTGAAGGTGTAACCATTATAACATCCAAGGTTGGAAGCGAATTTACATCAACTAGGTGAAGGTGATAATGATGCAAATGACCACCAGGCCCATAAAGATCATAAGATGACAAAGCAAGTAGAGACATCAAATATTGATTTGATGATATGGGTAATAAAAATACATCATGATAGTATATAATGACTATATCAAGATGACCAGTTGGATCAAGGGATATGTGTCCACATGAAGAGGTAAGTAGACATGACCATTTTAAGTGGGAAGACTATTCAAAGGAATCAATGACATCATATGACCTTACCCATCGATAGAATGGATAATCATGTCAATGAGGAAGAATGGTTAGGTAGTATATTTAAAGAATCATGGTAAGAATGAATACCTATCATGAAGTTATTTGGTTATGCAAGTTGTTTATGGTGTGTAGAACTACCAGATGTTGAAGATGGAAAACAATGGGAGCAATGACAGAGATAATAAATAACTCCCATAACCCAAAATAATCTACATGATAAATGTGCATATCTATAAAATACTACAACATGTAATGGTGATAATATAAGTGTTATTAAACCAAAAACAAGAGGAAATGCACCCAAAGTTGGAGCTCAATCCTAAACTCTTACCCTCTCAAAAATAAATAAGGTGAGACTTTCATTGTGCAAGGTGCAGAGCTAGAAAACATGACCTTTAGCCTATCCATGGAGAGAACCCTCACTATCCAAGGGGATGTGTGTTGAGGAAATAACCAGCAACACCTATAAAACTATAAAAACTAGAGAAAATGGATGCAATGGCTATGATGGGTGAGCAAGGTGAAAGACCTAGAGCATAATATGATTCTCACCCTGTTGGGATGAATGTGGAAGAGGAGAACAAAGTACACCCTTTAGTGGCTGCTAAGATAGGGAATGTTACATATGTTAGTTCAGGGAGTAATTAAATATAAGGATGGTTGAACATAAATCTAGAGTCACTAGATAATTGGCCTAATGCTTATGTAGGAAAATAATGTATGTAGAGGCCTTAGGTGAGGTGTGGATAGTCTGATAACTTTGTATGTGCAATGATACTCTTCTCACTCTAAATAAAATATTGCATAGTTTATTGTAAATATGTACAAAATGTGTTGGATGTCATTTTTTGAATGTTAATATACTTAGGGTTATGTGGATACTCATGAATTCTATGGTTATGGTTAGGATTGCTATGGTTATTTTTGTTGTAATCTTGCTTAAGGTAAAGTAGATGGGGTAAGGCAATGAACAACACTAATGGTAAAGTGAAGAATATAATCAAGAGAAAAATGCCATAATGAAAATAAAAACTAAGCACATTAAGATGAGAAGAGGACATGATGTTCCTTCTATGAAAAGGACTAAAAATAAAACTGAAGTGGGCTTGGCTTAATGAACATAATCCTTGTGAATACATTACATGAGCATGATTTGAAGGCTAAAAAAAGGTGTGTTAATCACACTCTATCAAGTACATGAAAAATGTGTAGATGGTTTTAAAGGTTGAAGAGGTGATGGATAGGGTGAAGGGAATAGCTAGAGAGGGACATAAGTCAGACCCATGCTTAATAGATAAAGATATTGAAGGAAGAAATAGATGCCCTAAAGCAATGGACCTGACAAGAGTTCATGCATTAAAGCAAGAGAGCTGAGGATGTGAAGAAACAAACATGTATATGCATGTATGAGTAATAAAAATAGTGACCACACTCTAATGATTGAGAAGTTAGAGTGCTAATAGGAGAAAATAATGGGGATCCAATAGGAGATGAGGTGAAGGCAAAGTAGGAGATGGATGAAGAGATAAGTAAAGAAAATAATGAGGTCATAGATAAAGATGAAGATGGAGAAGGATGGAAGGAGCCAAACATTTACATATATGACAAAAAAAAAAGGTTGAGAAGAATAAGGAATGTCATCAAGGGAGATGAAAAAAATGAAATGAGATGGAGAAAAGAGAATAAAAATAAAAGGTATAAGATGGGGGTTTGAGGAATGCACTAAAGAATGATAGATTGGAGAATTGAAAAGGATGGGGAAAGAAGTTTAGCAATCATGAAAGGTAAGGGGAGGATGAGAGATATGGGAGGCTATGAAAGGTTTGAAAATAAGTCTAAAAAAGACAAAGGATAAAACATTTTGGTGATGAAAATGAAAAATAAGGAAATATACAGAAGAAAAAGAAATAGGAGGAAAAAAGATTAAAATGAGGACATAAAAAGGATGACAAGAGAGTGAATAAGTAGGTGAAGATGTGACCAGGTAAGCATGGATGATGATAGGCAAGGATAGGAACAATGAATAAAATTAGATGGTGGTGTTGGAGATGAAAATGGTATGGAAAATGGGAAAGGGGTTAAGAAAAATGAGGGGAAGCAAAGGATGGGTGGATAAGAAGCTGAAGAGATAAGGTATGTATTAATCAGCTTGTTAAAAGAGATTGATAAGTTGAATGGGTGATTAGAAGAGATTGACAAGCTGACAAGTGGTGTGGTGGTGAAGAAATAGGGGAACATAATGGAAGGGCACGAGATGAAAATAAGGGATGAAGATCAGTGATGATAAGAAGGAAAAAGAAGAATTGAAGTAGGGATATAAAGCATGGACACTCACATAGATGAAAAAGATAAGTGAGTACCGAGATGTAAAGAGGAAAAAGGGAATGAAAAGTGAAAATGTCTAGAACTGATAATAATAAAAAGGTAATTATGGAAGGATTCTCAATGGATAAAGACCCAGTTAGAAGCTAGTTGTGGAGGAAAAAAATGGAAAAGGTGGTAAGAGTGGAAAATTGATAGAGAGTGGTGGCACATAAGAAAAAAATGGGATGTTAGAAGAAATAGAAATCATGCCATATTAAAAATATGGGAAAGAGAAAAATAAGAACTGATAATTAGAATGAAGGTGGTTTAGAAGTAGTGGAAGGGTAGTAAGAAGGTGGTAGCAAAAAAGAGATGGAGGGAAAAGTGTCCATCGATGTGTAAAGGAATAGGATGATGTACAATTGGTGAGGTAAAGAGAGTGAGGAAGAGGATATGATAGGTTTCCAAGGGTAAGGGGAAAGGATGAGGATGGTGGAAGAAGATAAAGGGGATAAAGGGCACAGTTGGTAAGAAGTGGAGAGAGGGACAAAAAACATGAAAAGTGGGTGGGGGAGTGAGATATGAAGCATGAATATGGAAAGGTGATAGGGAGGCCATTGAATTAGAGTAGGTGGTGGTTTTATGGGATATAAAAGGGGCCAATGAGGAATGCTATCAATCCTTGTGTTTAAAGAGATTGACAAGATGGAAAAGTGGTTAAAATAGATTGACAAGCTGAAGGGAGTGAGGTGGTGAGGAGATAGGTAGAGAAGTAGAGGAAGAGATTTTAGGTGAGAAGGGAAAACAAAATAAAGGATGATGCCAAACTAACCTCAGTAACTGAGCACTACCTACATAGTCTAAAAATACCTCAGGCTAATGTAGTTCTCCCAGTAATTAGGGAAAATAGAGAAGTATTAGATGATGTTAAAATACAAGGATGATAGGAAAAATCCAAAGCTTCCCTGATATAGGACACCCTAATCAAGAGGGCACTGTTAGTAATGTAAATTAATGAGAATAAAAAGTGAGGGTAATTAGTTTTTAGTGGCCAAACTACCCTTAGAAGTCAAGTAGCACCTACATAGTCCATGGACATCAGGTCAATGTAGTTCAATAAGGGTTGAAGAATGGTGCTCAAATGGGTTGCCCCAATTGGATGGACCACATGGTTTAGTTTTGTTGAGGGTTTGTGGAGAAAGGGGGTGCACCAAAGACAACTTGAGTCTATAGAGAAAGGTATCTCCAAAAGGTTGGTTGTTAGTAATGTAAATTAATGAGAATAAAAAATGAGGGTAATTAGTTGTTAGTGGCCGAACTACCCTTAGAAGTCAAGTAGCACCTACATATTCCATGGACACCAGGTCAATGTAGTTCAAAAAGGGTTGAAGAATAGTGCTCAAATGGGTTGCCTCAATTGGATGGACCACATGGTTTAGTTTTGTTGAGGGTTTGTGGAGAAAGGGGGTGCACCAAAGACAGCTTGAGTCTGTAGAGAAAGGTATCTCCAAAAGGTTGGTTGATTGATCGCTTAATGGTTTGGATGGATGATAGTGGTGGCACATAATTAGGTTGTATGGTCATACTAGATGTGGAAAAAGATATGAAAAATACATGACTCAATGAGGAGAGAATAATAAATGAGGTGTAATGCCTATTTGTTGACAAGGATAAAGTAAAATAAAACCCAAGGTTGAATTAACTTAAGGAACATAAGCCTTTTAAATGCTTTGTGTTAGCATGCATTGGTTGGTAAAACAAGTTTCTTGATCATAGGGTGCCAAGTAAGCTTTAAATCCCTTGATTTATAGATATTATAAAGGGAAGATGAGAGATAGGTGGTGTGAAGGATAAAGGGGAATATGTATGGTAACCTTATGTGGGTAAGTTTTCCTTTTTTATAGGTGACCTAAGAATGACAATAGACAAGTCCATATCATATGTTAGATATAGAATGATCAATGCAATAAGTCTATGTGTAAAAGCCAATTGCATCTTTCAAGATTCTATAGAATTTGATTTGATTATGATAGTGGGTCTTTTGCTTTACTGATGTATATGGGAAGTTGATCAATGTGGGAAGCTTCCAATGAATTGATCTATTTTTGACAAAGTTAACTTATCCATCCTTCAAGTGATTCATCTAAGTTTAATGACTTTATGTAATGCTCTTGATAGTTATCCTTCAAGGGAGAAGTCTACCTTATATTTGGCAATTTTTATTTTATTTTTGGGTAGCTGTCCTTCAAGGGGGTAGTCTATAATGCTTAAGATATTGACCCAAATAATATTTTGGTATTCAAATTGTTTTTGGATGTGATTTTTTTTTAGACATGTGTAGACACCACAAATGTGTCTGCACCTTGGTTCTCCCCCCTTGTCCGCCTCAAACCCATATCCTAACCCTTGGCCTTAGTCCCCTCCACTCATTTGATTAAAATCACTTAAATATTTCAATTAAGTGGCCCCCTTTCCACCTCACCCTTGCCACCTTGGATCCTCCCTTGGATCCCTCCACCTTCCTCTTAGCCTTTATTATGCCAAATCTTCTCATTATCTTCATCCCGCACCCATTTAAGCATCCTCATGACCGTTCTTCCCACAATCCCTCACCCAGCGGCGTGCAAGAATGGGCAGAGGCTATTTTTAGTCTCTGTCCCCATTCTGCCACTACCAATGTCAGCGATATTACCGGCGTCGGCACCTTTCATAACGGCTTCTTCACCGTTATCTCCTCTTCGCTCTCTGCATCTCTCTCTGGCATCCCTACTCTTGTATCTTTGCATCAGAGCCTTGTATCCATCCTTTCACTGGACCTCTCTACCAATCAATCTGACTCTCTCCCTCAGGTACACAGCAAGCTTCTGCAAGTGGACAACAGGGATTCTCCATCAGCAATAGTACTTCACATTCGGCATCACCAGCGACAGGACACCAACCTACACCATTTTCTTCAGCAGGGCACAAGTAAGTATTCTGTTTGTGTTTTCATTATGCTTTCTAATCATCTACTTTTAAACTATATTCAGCACTTCTTTTCCCTAACCTAGACTGTTAACCAAACCAGGCAGACCCAGATTCCTATTTCCTTGATTGGCCTCCTTTATCTCTCTGTCCCTTTTCGACATTTTGTCCATTATCCTAGACCTCTGCACAGACCTTCAACTAAAACCAGACTCTCCCAGACCATTTTGTACATCCACAGACCTGTCCACAGACTAAGCCCAGACCAGACTCTGTCCAGACTCGACCAGACCCTGCCTAAATCCCGTCTAAGCCTATTGCCTAGATCGACGCCGGTCACTACCTCCACCGACGTCGGCAGCATAATCGACGTCGGCAGACCTTAACCACCGACGCCGGTAGAACCACCGACGCCGGTGACTGCAACCAGGCTGACAGCTTCTTCCAGGTAAGTCTTTGCTTTCTTTTCTCTTTCAGTTTGCTATCATTTCAGTCTATTTTAGCATTCTGTCATTTATCAGTCATTTATCTTTTATCAAAATAGTGGGTTAACCTCCCTTAAGGAAGTTCTCATACTTCTGGGAACAAGCTTTCGCTTGGTAACCCACCATCTATCCATCTAACGCCTTTTTGTCCAAGTTTTCTTCTTTGCAGGTGTCATTCCTCCACAGCCAAAGAGGGGTGCTCACAAACGTCTGGATTATGGTGTGCAAATCTTTATCCAGGTACTTCTAGCCTTGTCCATTTCTTTAGTTTCTTTATTCATCTTTTGAATGTAGAAAGTGAATTAGCGATAGAAACATTCTGGCACGCCCGGTGGGACCTTAGGTTCTTCCTCGGGTTCCTCTTCCTTTCATTCATTTAGGTGCATTTAGGCTCCTTCCTTCTTGTCTCTTTCTTCTATTCCAAATGACACTATAAGCAGGACTAAAACGAATCTTTCTTCCTTGCATTTCTAGACTAGTCTAAACATCATACTCTCAACCCTTTCTCAAACTTGTCTTCATAACAAATCTCACATTTCGACTTGGGCTTAAAACGTATCGCACTTTCATTTCTGCTTGTGCTTGCATTAGTCCACATCTAGTAACTTAAATCCGCATATTGAATAAATCGTAGACACTTGATGTTACACTACCAGACCACATACACTAAAACGAACATAAAACTTACTTGAGACAAGGCCCGATTGGGATTTCATCCCCCAGCGGATACCTTACCCTTCCCGGTGACCCTACTTGGATTTCATCACCAAGGGGGAAGCCCACTCCATTCTCTGGCGGAGGATAAACTCTAGGCGAGGTATATCTTGGCTAAGCGAGACCAGCTAACCACTGGAATCATGAAGTGAGGGGAGCTTGCTCCTTAGCACCAGGCCACGTACCAGACCTAACACAGATTTTTGAGCACCTAAAACAAGACCCGAAACCAGCTCTAGACTGCCTCTTCCAGGACCCTTCTTATAGCCAATCTCCCTAAACATTCATCTAAGGCATAAGCCACAAGATTTTAAGGTTAATTCCTAGGATTTATCACTTAGGCTTGTCTGTCTCTCTCTATTTTTCTCTTCTCATCTATTTGTTTGAGTGAGTGAGGATGCTTTCTTCATTGTTTTTCCAAAGAATCTTAAAATCTTTTTGTTCTCTGGAAGACACAGTCATCGGCATCAGTTATGTCACCGACGTCGGCTTTCCTGTCTTACCGGCATCAGTTATCTGACCGACATCGGCTATCTTCCTTACCGACATCGGTTTTTCAACTGACGTCGGTCTCTGTCACTGTCCTTTTTTTTCAAAACCATCAGCCTAAAACCTGTCCCTTCTCTGTCAAAAACCACATTCTGGTTTTTTGAGACTGCAAGAACACAGTTTCTGGAACCAGGACTCTCTTCTTAACCACTTTAGCCAACAATCGCTTCCGTCTACCCTGTCCCTAACCAGTCCTATCATGGAGTTCCACTCGGAGACTGAAAGAACTCCTACAGGACCGACCCCGACCCTGACCCTGACTCAAATTCCCATCATCCCTGAAAGGGACCAAGATTTCGAGAGATTCTTGGACCTCAATACCGCAGCCCTCCAAAACTATCTCACGAGAAACCCAACACGAGACCTTTCGGGTGACGTGGCGATGAAATCCACACCATTCGCCACCCAACCCTTTATGACTCAGCCTTTCGCCTCAACTATTAACCCAACCATGACCAATACACAAAGTTTGGCCTCCCCGTCTATTTTTAGACCGACCTTCATCGGGGTTCCATTACCCCCTCAACCACTTGCAATTCAACCAAGTTCTACATCATATCAGAACTTGATTGTCTCGACCCCTCATACTCTTGCACCCAAAAATGTAGGAGTGCCAACCTATATTTCTACTAGTGCCGCCATTCAACCACCTTTGGCGGTGCCCAGTCAACTTATACCTTCGACCTTCATAATGCAACCACCTTTAGCCTCCACTTATGTCCCTGCGACTAGTCATCCATACATTGTGCCCTTACAAGCGCAACCGACTACGTCGCATACCTCTTCTAGCCTCTTTCAAGCACCTTACAACCTAGGGGGCACTTCATCCACCAATCCGTCAGCAGACATCATTAAGATGCTGATGGATAAAATGTCCAGTCTCGAAGCCTCCATTTCCGGTTCACGCAATACTTTGTCATATGAGAAAATTTGCAATGAGCCCATCCATCCTTCTGTCCCTATTCGACCATACCCTAACCATTGGAAGCTTCCTAAATTCACTCACTTTTAGAGTAAGGAAGACCCACAACAATATCTACGGGCATTTAGACATGCCTGTTATCTTATTGCCCATGACGATGCGTTGCTTTTACGCACGTTCCCTATGTCGCTTTCTGGCCCAGCCCTTGAATGGTATAGTTCTCTTGCCAGACACTCTATCTTTTCATTCATTCAACTCATCCAACTATTTCTTGACCATTTCTCAATCAACATCACCAAACAAGTCTCAATCACAGACCTTTACTCCATCAGGCAATTTGATGACGAATCAATAGTCGACTTTGTCGCTCGTTGGAGAGGTCTGATCAACCAGCTCTCCTTCTCTTTGCCTCAACCTGAGCTCATCGAGCTCTTCTCTCGAGCATGTGCCAGACACATCTCTTCTACTTTGCAGATTCAGACATTTCGCACTTTTGACGAAGCTTTCATCATGGCTCGAAAGCTTAAACTCTGCGCCCTTGAAGAAGATAAGGTCAAATTGTGTAATACCAATGCAAAATCTACTGACCATTCTTCTTCCAAACCCTCTTCTTCTGCCAACTCTAAACCCAAAGGAGTGGCCAACACTGTGGTCATTAGATCACCATCCTCGACAACAATGAATTACTCTCAACCTTCGACGTCTTCAAGCATCACCAAACAATTCCAACAATGGTACATTCAGCGTTCTTACACTCCACTTGGAGAACCATACGCTTCCGTTTTGGAAAAACTACTCAAGCAGGGGGTCCTTAATCTCCCTCCAATCCGACCACCTCAATTTGACCCTTCAAAAGCCATCCCTACATGGTATAGGGAGGCCGACTTCTATCCCTTTCATCGCGTCCAAGGCCATGACATTGACAACTGCCGAACTTTCAAAAACATCATCCAAGACATGATCGACAAGGGGGATCTTATTTTAGATAACCCAAACGCCCCACCCAATCAACACATCGACATCTTCAAACACCCTTTTCCAAATCATCCGCCTACTCAAAACAACATCCAAACCATGACTAATGAATCTCATGACCATAATATTCACACAATTAACACTATCTTGCCTCTTGTCCTTGACCAACCTCTTCCATTAAAGGATGAAGAACCTTCTTCTCCTACTAGTCCTCCATCTACCTCTCTTGTATTGGAGGATGCTTTGACCACATCAACGCCATTAAGCCCACCTCCATCCGAGGACCCTACCTTGCCTACTCCTCAACTACAAGTAGAAAGCATGATCATCCATGCCCTCTGCCCACTTGAGGAGCCACACTCTCTTATTTCTTCTCCACCAAGAGAAGAACCAGTCTCTCCACCCATTTCAATCGAGGAAGACCCAGTCTCGGTTTCCTCTCGCCCTTTGCGTGAGATTTCTACATCTCACTCACCTCCATCCACATCCAAACCCAAACCTACATCTAACCTCGCCTCACACAATAGTGGCCCTCGACCCAAACACACGAAAGTTACTAGACCTCACCGGAGAATTCCTCCTCCACCTTCGTCATTACCTTCAATCTTGGGCCCGCATCCGTCCACTTTAATAGGAGTGCTTCCCACTCCCATCCTTCACAGAGGCAAGTCGCCTCTATTACTCTCTCAACCCATCAGACATACATCTCCTCCAAACCCTCAACCTACGTATCTTACGCCTCTCAAATCAAAATCACCAACCCTCACTGTAACAAGACACTTAGACCCATTAGCAGGTTCTTATGCCTTGCTGTTACGGCAATTATTGCAGTCATCTCGTATCGACCTCCTGCCTCTTAGACAATATAAATCTCTCGGACCAAAACCACCATGGTTCGATGACACTTGCATTTGTGCGTATCATCGCACGCCTGGACACGACACGAAACATTGTTGTGCCCTCAAGGTTGCCATTCGCCGATGTTTGGAGAATGACACCTCTCTTTTCAACCACGTTATCAACAAACCTTCAACACCGCCTCACCCATTAACTCTCGGATCAAGACCCTCTTGGTTCGACAAATCTAAATTCTGTCATTATCATCACATTCTGGGACATGACACTGAGCGTTGTTGTGCTCTCAAAGCTGTCACTCGTCAACACCGGAAAAAGGATTCCCTTCTCATCAAGGATCCTCTTGACCACCTCTTCAACAAAACATCAACCCTGGCTCATGCCTCTCCAACCTCATCACCTAAATCAGGATCCCCACGCCAGACTGTGGTCCCTTTGCCACCTTTGACCCCCTTATTCGACATTAATACCATCCATCTGACCACTCAACCTCAACCGACCTTAACCAATCTTTCAAACATTCTCCCTACCCGCTGGGGGAATTCATCCTTCATCCAAACCTCGACCAACTATTCAACCCAGTCTCTACCACATATCAATCACTCATTTAATCTTAAATCTCGACCAAGTGTCCATCGACCCAACCCCTGACCAATTATTCGACTAATCTCAACCAAACTTCAACCAAATATCAATCAACCAGACCTCTTGACCAAACATTCAACCTTTTTCAACCAACCAACGACAATGTCAACCAACTTCACATCCATCAATCAACACCTGACCAATCTCAGAAGAAGCAAATTGGGGCAAGTTTGCTCCTAATTGACTTGGACCTTATCATAACATACAAGCATGGCCCAGGGACTTATTAGACCTTGAACCCCTTTTTATGTCTTGCGTCTTCGACCATTTCTACTGTTAGTCGAGTGTTCGATCACTTGACGTTTTACTTGAGCTCGTCCCTTGAGCAACCCCTTGTCATTGTCATTCCTATTCCTTTCAACCCTACTTCCCAACACTTGTCACCCTTTTTTGTCAAGCAGTAATGCTTTGTCCTTATAAAAGGGGAACCCTTAAACCTCTACAGGCTCGTCCATGGCTAAACTTCAGTCAACAATTATTTCAAATACATATTATACCAGATCATAAAACACTCTAAATGTAGACTGCTCCCTCGAAGGACAGCTACATAATTGTTGTATTACTAGACTGATCCCTTGAAGGACAGCTAGGCCAACTTATCAAACATTTAAAGCAAAAATATAGACCACTCCCTCGAAGGATGGCTATGACTAAATCTTGCTACAAACAACAATCTTTCTTAGAAGCTTCCTGCATTGATCAGCTTCGCAACATGACCACAAATCAAATGACATCTATATGTAGACTTCCCGCATCGATCAGTCTGCACCAAAAAAAAAAAAAAAAGTCATGGACTTGACTTGTAGTTGTCTCAGGGTCTCCTATAAAAAGGGGCAAGGTTATTCCTGCTCTTAAACTGGGTTACCCTATCCTCCTCCTATTACCTGCTCAAGGGACTTCGAGCTCACTTTAATGTCCAAGTGATTCAATTACCGCTCTAACACAACACTGGTTAACGACGTAATGCATGAACGGGGCCTTTGTTCTAATAACCCCTATCTATGCTCCCTTTCTGGTCCTTGTCAATGAAAGAGCAATTTGCCTTTCACTTTTTCTCTACACTTTGGTCACATTTAACCACATCAATTGTCGACTCAAACCAAGCTATTTCCCATCCTCATGGCATCAGACATCATCCTCGTCCATTTCACATAGTTTCTATGGACACCAATACACATGGAAACTATCGACCAAACCCAATTTATGTTAAGCATAAACCAATACTTGCTAAAGCATAAATAGACCTTCATTCATTTTTAGCATACATCCATCACGACTATGGAAACTTGCTAGGGATGAAAGACTCTTGACCAATTCTATAGAATACATCATCTTATCCTCATCTTACCCTCATCATTTCGACACTTGACCACATCCAATCATCGACCAATCTTCTCAACAAGTCTGAACTACATTGGTCTGAGGCCCTATGACCAGGGCTATGTAGGCAGCACTCAGATAACACATCCTCTGAGGTTAGCTTGACCACCCCCGTTTGTTCGTCTCTTTGATGGACAAACCTTCTCTTCTGTGACTTTGATCACGACCAACTCCGTCAACTTTGACCAAGACCAGTCATTTTCTTTGACCATTCCTCCCTTTTAGGGAGAACTACATTGGCCTGAGGCCCTTCACACAAGGGCTATGTAGGCAGCACTCAGATCACATGACGTTTTCTGAGGTTAGCTCAGCCACATCCTTTCGTCCATCCATCCCCTTGACCAATGACCATTGGAGATCATGCGTATCTCCTTCGACCTTCGACTACTTTCAAGCCAATATTGCCTTGGTGGTTTTTACATGTGTGCTACCTCACGGCTGGTTAGCAGAATTGTCTGCAGACTATTTTTGACCCTTCGCAAGTATAGGATCGCAAGCCAGTTGATCCCTACTACTTGTGGCATTTTCGTGTTTCTGGGAGCACTTCCTAAGCCTGGGATACCTGGAACACGATGACCATTTGGAGCTTCATCTTAGATTGAGTAACCCGATCAGCAGATGACTAAATGCTGGGGCCTGGTTACTTTAATTTTGGCACTCCTTGACCCTCGACATGCGACAATTTGACCCAATCATCCCGTGAAGTGGTATACGCGCAATCACGACTATTACAGCATTTTCGCTCACACTCTTCTATCCATCTCTTTGTCAAATCGACACTCGATCTCCAGTTCCCTTCTCTCGACTATCGCTTTGAGGGGGGAACACCTCATCCTTTTCCTGGGGCAACCAACTCGTGTTTTTGTCTTGCAGTTCGTCAAGAACAACTAACAAGACAAAAAGGGGCAAATGTAGACACCACAAATGTGTCTGCACCTTGGTTCTCCCCCCTTGTCTGCCTCAAACCCATATCCTAACCCTTGGCCTTAGTCCCCTCCACTCATTTGATTAAAATCACTTAAATATTTCAATTAAGTGGCCCCCTTTCCACCTCACCCTTGCCACCTTGGATCCTCCCTTGGATCCCTCCACCTTCCTCTTAGCCTTTATTATGCCAAATCTTCTCATTATCTTCCTCTCGCGCCCATTTAAGCATCCTCATGACCGTTCTTCCCACAATCCCTCACCCGGTGGCATGCAAGAATGGGCAGAGGCTATTTTTAGTCTCTGTCCCCATTCTGCCACTGCCGACGTCGGTGACTCTTCGACCGATGTCGGCACCTTTCATAACGGCTTCTTCACCATTATCTCCTCCTCTTCGCTCTCTGCATCTCTCTCTGGCATCCCTACTCTTGTATCTTTACATCAGAGCCTTGTATCCATCCTTTCACTGGACCTCTCTGCCAATCAATCTGACTCTCTCCCTCAGGTACACAGCAAGCTTCTACAAGTGGACAATAGGGATTCTCCATCAGCAACAGTACTTCACATCCGACATCACCAGCGATAGGACACCAACCTACACCATTTTCTTCAGTAGGGCACAAGTAAGTATTCTGTTTGTGTTTTCATTATGCTTTCTAATCATCTACTTTTAAACTATATTCAGCACTTCTTTTCCCCAACCTAGACTGTTAACCAAACTAGGCAGACCCAGATTCCTATTTCCCTGATTGGCCTCCTTTATCTCTCTGTCCCTTTTCGACATTTTGTCCATTATCCTAGACCTCTGCACAGACCTTCAACTAAAACCAGACTCTCCTAGACCATTTTGTATGTCCACAGACCCGTCCACAGACCAAGCCCAGACCAGACTCTGTCCAGACTCGACCAGACCCTGCCTAAATCCCGTCCAAGCCTATTGCCTAGACCGACGCCGGTCACTGCCTCCACCGACGTCGACAGCATAATCGACGTCGGCAGACCTTGACCACCGACGTCGGTAGAACCACCGACGCTGGCGACTGCAACCAGGCTGACAGCTTCTTCCAGGTAAGTCTTTGCTTTCTTTTCTCTTTTAGTTTGCTATCATTTCAGTCTATTTTAGCATTCTGTCATTTATCAGTCATTTATCTTTTATCAAAATAGTGGGTTGACCTCCCTTAAGGAAGTTCTCATACTTTTGGGAACAAGCTTTCGCTTGGCAACCCACCATCTATCCATCTAACACCTTTTTGTCCAAGTTTTCTTCTTTGTAGGTGTCATTCCTCCACAGCCAAAGAGGGGTGCTCACAAACATCTAGATTACGGTGTGCAAATCTTTATCCAGGTACTTCTAGCCTTGTCCATTTCTTTAGTTTCTTTATTCATCTTTTGAATGTAGAAAGTGAATTAGCGATAGAAACAACATGGACAAGTCTAATTAGGTTCATAAGTTTACCTTTACAAGGGAAAAACTTTAACACAAGAGGATTAAATGATAGGTGAAAGGAGGTGGTTTGAGAGACAATGACCATGGGATTCCATCTTGTGAGAGACAAAAAGTATCCATGAGAACCATGTTATGGGTAGAGTTGTGGTACCCATATTTATGATTAGGTGATGACTATGATGGTTAATCACATGGTTCTATGTTGTAATTAATTGTCTTCAGAAGGAGAGGAAGAAGATGGGTGAAGGTGAAAATCTCATTAATCAAGGAACAAGCTTAAGTTAGACAAAAAGTGAGCTTGATCCTTCTTTAACATAAGAATAGATATAGATGTGAAGTATTGAGAGGCTCAAATTCTAGTTTGTAGTTGAGGGAGGATAAATGATAAGCTCTTGATCCATACTTATGGATTATGATGTAGGTTCGAAGCCAATTAAAAGCAAACTTTCCTCATTTAATTTTCTCCATGTTGGTTTTGCTTTAGGATGAGGTCTCCAATATTGAAGTCTCATGCTTTGAGGTGTTTGTCATAAAAACACTTGATGCTTTCTTGATAGACAAAAATATGGTTAAGGGTGGCTAAATGATCCTCGTTGAGTAACTCAAGCTAAACTAAATGGTACTAATGATAATCATCCTTAGAGATGAGCTCTTGTAAAGATATGTGAAGGGATGGAATTTGGAATTTGAGAGGTAAGACTGAATCTGCTTTGAAGACCAGAGAGAAAGGGGTAGCACCTATAGAGGTTCCAATTCTAGTGTGATAGGCCCATAAAGTGAAGGGGATATGTAAATGCCAATCTTGACTTGAAGCATTGACTACTTGGGTTAGCATTTTATTAGAGGCTTGTACCTATCTATTTTCTTACAAATGATAAGGTGAGGAAAAACTTAGGTCAATGCCGAATGCATCACATAGACCTTAAACTTGCTTGTTTTTGAAAGATTTTCAATTTTTGGTGATAATTTTATGAGGAACACTGAAGTAGCAGATGATATGATGGTTGATAAAGTTAATAATATTCTCTACTTTGGTCGAGATAAGAGTAATAACTTATACCCACTTGGTGAAATATTTGGTGGCTATGATGATGGAACTATGTCACTGTAAGGAATTAGGATTGATTTCCCCAATGAGATCAAGTCCCCATTGTGAGAATGGCCAAAAGGCCTTAGATACTTGGAGGTCATTGAATGGTGCATGATGTAAGTTAGCATGTTACTGACATTCAACACACTTTTTTACATAACCACAATAGTCTTGGTTGAGGGTGGGCCAATAATATCTAAGGTAGAGGATGCATTTATCAATATCTAGGCCACTAAAATGTCCTTCATGGATTCTATCATGCATTTCCTTGATAACATGGGAAGATTCATAGTTATGTAGGCAATGGAGAAAGGGGTCATCAAAACCACATTTTTAAATAGTTCCCCCTAGTATGGTGTAATGAGAGGTACTCTGAACAAAGGTTCTTTGGGTGTTCTTAGAGAGGTTGGGAGGAATGATTCTAAGGTAGAGGTAATCAAAGGTTTGGTCATACCAAATATTAGATGGGGGTTTTTCCACACTACAAATGGTAGGGAGGTCAGATTGGTTATAAGAGGGTGTAATAAAATTATGAATGGTGACAAATATTTTAGAATTAGAAGGTTGGGAAGGGATCTAAGAAGTAAGGCAAGACATTGTATCTATGAATTTATTGGTAGATTGGGGAACATATTGGACTAGGTAACGTTCAAATGATGCTACGAGCTTGTCACCTAAAAGTTTGTATTTCTGTAGGACATCATTCTTACATTGGTAGGAGCCATTGACTTGGTTGACCATGAGCTAGGAATTACCAAAGACATTGATGGTCTTAATTTCCAAGGCTAAATTGGTTTGGAGACCTATGATGAGGGATTTATACTCATCCATATTATTGGTGCATTCTAAGTCAAGTTTGAAGGAAAGAGGAAGGGGTTCATCATCAAGGGGAATAAGAACAACTCCATCACCCCTATCTTATTGGCACTTTGAACCATTGAAGAACATAGGCATTTGGTAGGTTATGTCCCCTTGGGAAAGAGTAGCAATGGATTCATCTAGGAATTCAAGAGGAAGTGGTTGGTGATTTTTCAAAGGTGCTTTAGCCAATTGGTCAATAATAAATTTCCCTTTAATTGAATTTTGTTGAAGGAACTCAAGATCAAATTATTCTAAGAGCATAAGCCACTTGGACATACACTGTTTTTGGTATGGCTTAGAATTCATGTACTTGAGTGGGTCAGTGTTGGTTATGACATAGGCTTTATGGCTAAGAAGGTAGTGGTAGAGTTTGGTAGCCATGAAAGTCAGGGCTAAATAGAGTTTCTCTGTATGGGTATGTCGAGTCTCATATTCTACAAGCATGTGGCTAATGTAGTATACAACTTGTTCTCTATGTTGATCATCTCAGTGAGACACCATTACCCCTAGGGAATGGTTAGTGGTAGAGATATATAGGTGAAAGGGGTAGTCATCCTTAGGAGGGATGATGATAGGTGGTGTCAAAAGTTACTATTTAAGTGATTCAATTTAACAATTTCTATTCCATTTGAAAGAGACATCCTCTTTAGAAGGTGATGGAAAGGTTGACACCAATCTAAAAGCTAGGAAATGAAACAATGAATGGATTAAAGCTTTCCCTATAGGCTATGGAGTTCCTTAAGGTTAGTATGAGGGGGCATCTCCAAGATTGATTTGACCTTGGTAGGATTTACTTCAATTCCCCGAAGAGAGATGATAAAACCAAGAAGCTTTCCTAAAAGGACCCCAAAAACACATTCCTTAGGGTTGAGTCTGACATGGAAATGGATTATGAGTTTAAATATAATACCAATAACTTTTAGATTATCTTGGTGAGATTTGGATTTTCCAAAGAGATCATCAACCTAGTCCTCTACAATGGTATGGATGAGGTCATAGAAGATGTAAGTCATGGCTCATTGGTAATTTTCACCAACATTCTTTAACCCCAAAGTCATGAATATGTAGAAAAAAGTTCCCCAAAGAGTGGTAAAGGTAGTTTTTTACTGAGCTTTAGGGGTAATCAAGATCTGATTGTAACCCAAAAACCCATCCATGAGAGATAACATCTCATGGTTAGCTATAAGATCAATAAGCTAGTTAATACAAGGTAGAGGAAAGTCATCCTTGGGGAAAGTGAGATTAATGTCATAAAATTCAACACAAATGTATAGACCCTCAGTGAATTTGTTGATAGTTATGATATTTGAGACCCATTGGGGGTAGTCAATGGGTTGAATGAAGTTTATGGATAGGAGACACTAAAGCTCTTCTTTGATGAGAAGCACTATGTAGGGATGCATGAATCGAATCTTCAATTTAATAGTCTTGACATCATGATGAGTGACTATGTTATGGATGGAAATGATGGGGTTACTCCTGGGCATATCATTTCAATACCAAACAAATGTTATACTATAGTCTTGGAGGAAAGAGAAGTATCAAAGTTCTTTGGCATTCAGTGATTGGCCCAATTTGAAAATATGGGGGTTATTCATTGTGCCCAAGTTGATATCCTTGGTGGATTCATTAAAAATGGTTAAGGATTTAGGAGGAAGGGATTTATGGATTGAAAAATCTAGGGCACCAAGGTAGGTGAGAATAGAACCATCATCTTGATGTTGGATGGTATTGATGGTAGGAGAATATTTCTCTATCATTTCAGGATGGATAATAAGAAGGGTTCAAATTTGGCCATCCTTTTGATAGGTTAAGGGGATGAAACTAATGGTGTTGATAAAAAATAAATAGGAGGAATGATATAAAAATCCTTAAGCATTGAAGGAGGTTGGGTTTGTGAGGAGGGGATGTCTTCATTGATGGTGTCAATAGGTTTGGGTGAATTGGTGGGTTCTTCAAGTGGTACAAACCCAAGGATAAATGACTCATGAGGTTTTTGGGTTTTGATCAAAGGTAACTCATGAGGTCTTTGTTCATATCAGCCCATACCAAATCCCTTCCAATCACACCTATGAAGGTATAATTTAGTGAATGTTGGTTTGTCAAGATAGGAAAAGTTAGAGGTGAATGGTCGAATGGAGGAGGTAGTGGTGGGAGCAAGAAGTGGTCGATAAAGTCTCCCATAGATAAATTTTATTTTATGGTTAGGGGGACCAAAAGGGATGATTGTTTCAATGTTAGGGTCATAGGAAGGGTCATGTTTGAGGTTCCCATATTCTTGAAGAGTAGGGAAAGCATCCAATGCTAGAAGGTGATAATCCCCTAATGATAATCATTGAAACATAGATCCCAATGGATCCTCTATCAGGAATATGAAGAAGGGATGTATAAGCTAGTTGATTTTTAATCAATGGTTGGAAATTAGGGTGTAACTACTGAAGGTGCATCAAACGGGTGTACAAGGACATTGTTGGGGAGATAGGTCATGTTGCATGTTGAGAAAGGATTTGGGTCTACTTGTATATCGATGACCTAACCCTCATGCTCAAAATTAATGAATTTATGGAGGGTAGAGGGAACACATTCCATTATGAAAATCCAAGGTCATCTTAATAATATGTTTAATTCTAATTCTCCTTCTAGCACATAGAAGAGTTTAGGGAGTGTGTGGGGTCTGACATGGATACAAAGGATGATGGTTCCCAAGGTAGTGGTGATAGTGTAATTAAAGGATAAAAGGACCAATTTGGACTCTAAATTTCATAAACCAACTAATGAACTCAGTAAAACTCAAGGGTCCCATTGGGCATTCCAAAATGTTTCTATCTAATTTTTTACTTTTTTTTGCTTAATTTAAAAAGAAATAAAATAGTGAA
Source organism: Torreya grandis (assembly GCA_037957365.1). Taxonomy (NCBI): domain Eukaryota; kingdom Viridiplantae; phylum Streptophyta; class Pinopsida; order Cupressales; family Taxaceae; genus Torreya; species Torreya grandis. The sequence continues at coordinate 490,863 of JARHVA010006024.1, forward strand.
GAAGGGTGTGTAGAAAAATACCCGTTGAATGTGCACACATTGGATCCAAGTGATTGTGGATATTTCCTATTTGTATTGGGAGGATAACCTAAAAATAAGAAAACAATACCACAAAACTTGTTTGTTAGACTAGTAGAAAGGTGGATTTCCTAGCGTGAGCTAGATCCTAGAAGCGAACATTTTTTAGGAGGCTATCAATCCACCTACTTTAAACACTTGAGTTTATAAATTAAAATCAAAGGATTTTGCATAAAAAGATATAAAACTAAATATAAAGACATAAAATAACATCAATTTAATTAATAAAATTAAATGTTTTACTAAGATGGCTAAATTAAAACAACTAGTTTGAATAATGCTAATGCTGAAATTTGGTTAAAACAAAGTTGTGGTTTTTGGTTTGGGTTGATTAACAAGCGTCAAAAATTTAGTTTTATTGGGGTTGTTAAATGATTAAGGTGATAAAATTAAAAGTGGTAAATTATGGTTAGGAAATAAGAATGGTTTAATGGTGGTCAAAAAGATGAAAAGGGAAAATGATAGTGAGGAAGCCAAAAGAAGGTAAATGGTGGCCAAGAAGGAAAAAAGGGGGGTAAAAGGGTAAATGTGTAAGACAAAAAAGGGATAAAGGAAATAATGGTGAATGGAGTAAAGATTTCAATAGAATTAAGGCCAAATGGAAATAAAGAAACTGAAATTAAATAAACAAAATCAAATTAAAAGTTTACCTTCCAAGCTTGAAGGAGAATGTTGATGTTGATGACTTGTTGAAGATAATGGTGTTGAAAAAGTCTTGAAGCAATTTCAACAGAGTTTTGTTTATTTGATATTTTCTCCTCAAAGATGATCATGAACTTATTCTCAAGTGGATGACCTCCTCCAAAAGTAGAAAACCTACAACAAGAATGCTTTAACAAAAAATAACTTAGCTTTTGGTGAAGGAAAAGGGGGTATTTATAGCATTTGTTGTGAAGAATCATGCCAAAAGAGGGAATAGTAGAAGTATGGAAGCATTTTACAAGTGGGATCATAAATTAAAAAATTAATAAGGGTGTTTGGATTCCTACCTTGTTAATGGGTCTCCCATTTGGGTTGTTGTGTCTCCCACCTTGCACATGAGTCCGATTTTGAGTGGGAATCATGCACATGGGCCCAAATGAGGCCAAAAGACTTTTCACCACCATTTCTTGTCTTAATATAAGAAATTAAAGATATGTCCCACAAAAAATGGCATCATCTTCTATGTGGGTGCATGAATGAGTCAAAAGATGAGGGTGGTGGGATTCCCACCTTGATCATGGGTCTCCAATTTGGGTTGGTGTGTCTCCCACTTTGCACATCAGTCCAATTTTGAGTGGGAATACTTAACATGGGCCCAAATGAGGCCAACATAATTTTCACCACCCTTTATTGTCTTCATCTAAGCAATTAAAGAGACATCCCACAAAATATGCCATCATTTTCCATGTGGGTGCATGAATGAGTCAAAAGATGAGGGTGGTGGGATTCCCACCTTGATCATGGGTCTAACACTTTGCTAAAGAGTCAAAAAAATGGGTGGATATAGTGCCCTTTGTCTTTTATAAAGCACTAAAGAGGTGGGTATCCCATTTTGAATGCCAATTTCATGTGTGAAGACAAAATACATGTTGAATGATGGCCCCTTAAGGCAAAATTCACCAAATTTTTAGGGGGGACCCATGTGATGCTTAAATGAGGTCATTAATCACCTTGGGTAAGGGTCTTAGGTGGGGTATGATGTCCCACATCAAACCACCTCAATTCTAAGCCATGTTACTTGCCATATCATATGCCATGTCATCATGAATAGTGATAGTGGGTCCCGTAGTGAATAGTGATAGTGGGTCCCATAGTGAATAGTAATTTTTAATAATACTATGTGAATAGTGACTTGGTAGGTTTAGTTGGGGTTGGTTAAGGGTTAATAAGGTTTAGGGGGTCTTTAGGAGGTCCCAAGGGATTTAGTCATCAAAAATTGTAAGTGTGAAATTTTCTAGTGTCTAAAATTATAATTAAATATAACATGTTTCCAGAGATCTTATATATATGGAAACCACCCAAATAAAAATAAAGCAACCAAATGGAACCAATTGAGAGAATTATCAAAAAAATTGACCTAACCTAACCCATCCTATGATCCCCCTAATCAGTGACCCTCACCACCCCTAACCATCAGCTAGTATATGGAGTCTAGCCTTTAGGTTTTTGGGACAAGGAAATGAGAAATAGGGACACATAAGACATCACTAAAATTTTTAGTATCTATAAAACAAACATTCAACAAACAATAAATTCAAAACTAAAATTCAAGCTTAAACTTGACTCAAAACTCAATCACCAATATGCACATTAGCATTAGTAATATTTGAATTTATCTGAAGGAGTTTTCATTTTAAATTTGGATGCTTAATAAAAAATCATAATCCTTAATCATATTTCAAGTATAAAAATGAAAAAATAACATATCCCAACACAAACAATAAGGTGAAATCATCACTTACAACCAAGAGGTAAATATGACACATTCACATGTTATTTGCATTCTTACCCTTACACCATATAATTAGGTACAACCATTTAAATGCTTGAAATAAGTATTAAAAAATGGTAAATTTATATAATCAAACCCACTATAGCTGGGTAAAATTCCTCAAATAAATTTTAGGCAAGAAAATGACATCAAGGAAAATAGACTTGGCCTAGGTGTTAAAAAAATGCATAGAGTTCTGTTAGGGTAAAACCCTCATTGTATTTCAACCCACACACCTCCAATAGGTAATTGATCATATTAGAAAGTGAGGTCAAGTTTCCAAAATGTCATACCCATGTTTAAAATCAAAATGACCATGCAATAAAAAAAAACAAGTATTCATAGCCCAAATGAAAAGGGTTTACAACAATTTTGAGTTTGAAAGGACAAATTTAAATCATAGGGTTTAAACCCAAAAATAAAAAATGGCCTAGTTATATAAATATACCATACCCATTAATTAAATAACCCATATAAAAAAATAAAAAAAACATTCACATTATATTAATCAATTTTGGGTTTTGTAGGTTCATTAGGTAGTCCTATGGCTTCCTCATGAGTCTACAAATGATTTATTTGATTATACAACATAATTAATAGATATTATTTTTTTCCTTTTTTCAAAATAATGCATCACTTACCTTTTAATAACCTTTCCCTAAAAAATTAGATTGGAGTTCTAATTTTCTTTTTTCTTGCCAAAAAGACTACTTATAACTCCCTTCTTTATTACCCATGGCTCAAGCTGTTCCATTCTCTTTCCTCTCTCTTGGTAGGGTTTTTGATCCTCATTACTCACCATGGCTGCCATTTTTTTCTTCCCCCCAAGTGTCTTCTCTCTACGATTCCCTTATCCAACCATTCAAGTGAAATGTTATGGTAGGAGAGCTAAATCTACTAAAATGGTGGCATGCATTAGTTCATTCCATCGACTAAGATTTTTGCTCATTATGATCTTTTGTTAAATTCTCAAAGACCCATGAACCCAATTCCATCATTAATCAAATATAACTTATTAAAACAATATTAAGGCCCCTCCACATAAGGTTAGTTGAAAATAATGACCAAGAGGGTCAAACAAAAATTGCCAATGGGACCAAGAGTTAACAACAAGATAGTGAACCCCATAAGTAACTAAACATAAAAGTGGTCCAAATACACAAAAATTAGAAAATAAAAACAAGTCAAGCATAATTTGGACACCAAAAAATATAATGGTTATGCAAAAGGATGATTAAAGTGAAAATGAATTATAATAAGATGATAAAAGATGATATTAAAAAATAAGCAAAACAACACAACTATAATGAAAGAATAAAATGATAAACTATTGTTGCATAATTGAATATATGTCTTATGCATGTTAGCCCTTTTACCTATGTCATTATCACCTTAATTTTCATTTCCCATGTCCTTTATTTTCCCAAATTATAGAATTCACCATCAAATTAGCTCATGTACCTATACCTATAGTCATAAACAGGCATCAACAACACCTGAATGGCATGGTAATAATATAACTAAACTAAATAGTATAAAACATTATAAATAAATCAGAATCAATAATGAAAGCACAATAACTGAATTACCTCATTTTTAATATAATCCATAGTTTTATTGATTAGTGAAGTATCAATCAAAACTAATAAAACATGATCTAATTAGTATATAATCATCACTAGTCTGGTCAATCTAAAGTTATAAAAATAAATGTCAAAATAATAGATCTAAAAGTATATTTAAATATTAAAAGTATGTTAAAAAACATATAATATCCTATGAAATAAAGTATAAATTCAGATTGTAACATCTTTCTCCCCTTAATGAGGAACCATCCTAGAGATAGATCAAAATAAACAAGGATAATGTTGTTCAAATAATTGTGCATCTTCCCAAGTGGCACTTCTTATACTTAGTGATCATGTTGTATCAAGACTTGTTGAATTTATCTATTTCTCAATTTAATGCTATGATGATCTAGTACTTTCATTAGGTCCAACTACATCTTTTCCTCTTCTGTAACCTATAAATTTTTCCAATCCAACAAATGAGATGGATCAGATACATATTTCCTTAGTGATGCAATATGAAACACATCATAAATTCTTGACAGAGAAGGAGGCAAATACAATTGGTAGAAAATATATTTGATCTTATCCATAATTTTAATGGGCCAAAAAAGTGTGGAGCCAACTTGATGTTTTACCAAACTTGATTAAACTTTTCTATGGTCTCACACACAAAAAAACCTTTTCACCCATAATAAATTCATGAGGTATCCTTTTTAGATCAGTGTAACTCTTTTGTCAAAATGAGATAGCCTTCAAATTCTAGAATATTATGGCCATCTACTCATCATATTATAATAGCAATTCTAGACCAGCAATAGCTTGATTTTCTAAACTATCCTAACCAAAAGGGGTTCTAAATTTATGACCATACAAGGATTCAAAAGGAGCCAACTTGATTACAAAATGATAAGATTTATTGTAAAAAAAATGGACTAAATGGAGATAATACTTACACTTAGTCTGATGATCCATGACATACATGTGTATCATGCCCTCATCATATTGATTTAGTCTTTTAGTTTGACCATCCATTTTTTAGGTGGTATGAACAACTAAAATTCAACCAAATGCCAAAAGTTGCAGTCAAAGTTTTCCAAAACCTTGACATGAATAACTTATATCTATAAAATATAATGACCTATATAATTACATGTAATTAGACCACTTATTTCACAAATCATTTATCAAACACAATAAAAACATTAGTTAAATTCCTAGTAAAAAATGGCCAGCCTTGGTTACTTTGTCAATTACCACTAAGACAATGTCATGCTAATTATGGGATTTGGGTGGCCCAACAATAAAATCAAGAACATATAATACCCATTTATCTCTTGGTATTTCATGTGTCTATAAAAAACCCCAAGGATTTCAATATCATCCTTTACATGTTGATATTCCAAACACCTTGCCATAAAATTAGTTACGTCATGCTTCAGACAAGGCCAAAAATAAAGTCTTTTCAGCTCATGGTTCATTTTTTTTACCCTTGTATGGGTAAAATGGGGTGATATATACACATATTGTAACAAAAAATCATTTATTCCACCCAATTTGGGTAAAAAAAATCTATTTTAATGCCTTACATGGCCATCATTCTCAATAAAAAAATTAATAAACTATTTTGATAAAGGCTTGTTTACTAGTCTTAGACTTACTTCTTGGTGGTATTTATCAGCAAGATGTTATTTTAAGATAAAAATGTTAGAGGTAAAATAAATAATATGGGTGGGGTGAATCATTTATTTAAGATAATCCAAACTTTAATTTCAATCCTTATAATCCTTAATCAATCAACACAAGCATTCATAAAATAAGTCATTCATAATAGTGAACTAGAAAGATGATGCAACATCAAACACACAATACATGAATTACATGGGAAAACCTCAACTAGAATAAAAACCACTCTAAATCCTTCAAACACATGGATAATTATCCTCTAAAATTATCATAAACATGAGACCTTTTAGTGAAGCACCCACTTCATAAGGAGTACCCACCCCTAAGCATGAACAAGCACCAACTTATTCTAGATGTTGGGCACTCACACATCACCTGTGAAATAAAAAACTATATAATTATGATTTAATTTCAATATGATATATAAATAATGTATAATACCTCTATTTTAACCCTTCACACTCTCTCAAACTTGCACACACAAGCAATGCATCTAAAACACCCTTTTGGATCACTATAAACCTCTTCACTCATCTTCAATCTTTAATCTTACAAGTACACTATTCTAAAATAAAAATTATGATCTAAAGGTCATACACATAGTCCTAAACCTAATTTTATCTTCAATCCATCCACTTAGTACACTCTCTCCTCCTTCCTTCACTACTTAATACTCTTTTATGCTACACTCTCTCAACACATAAAAAACTCTAGAAACCATCACCTTTGATTTCACTCTTTATAGAGCCTTCATGAATATCATATTATTGGTTGGAATTTAGACTTTAATTAACCCTTAATTCTTATTATCACACTAATACATTGACCATAGAATCCATGGGTCACCTTTAAGCATCTACACCTTTCAATTAGGCTTTAATAGCCCTTATAGGTCTAATGGATACCTATTCAATCCTTTAGTTCTTCATCAAAAATATTAGAAACACAAGAGCACTTAAAAATGCATAGGTCCATTATATATGACTCCTAATACACATTCAAGTGATTACATCCATCACTACACTCCTCTATATATGCAAAATCTACTCAAACATTAGTCTTGTACACAAGAACACCATGAATGAATAAATAGTCAACTTATAAGCATTTGTTCATAATAAATATGGATTGGTAAAACCTCCAAAATCCACATATATGGTACTCATGAAGTTTAAAATACTCTCTAATATCTAAATCACCTTGAAATATCCAAAAAATCATCAATACAAACTCAAACATCCTTCTTGAGTCACTTTTAGATGATGGTCAAACACATGGTCAAATTTGAAGATCAATAACTAAATTGTATGTATTTTCAAACCTTAAAACCAATATTTATGGATTCACCTTGTATTAATTTACAAATTTTTTTATAACACTATCAAATTTTTCATATATCAAAAGTTATAGCTCAAACAATATATATTGGTTTTCCTTTGTTAATTTAAATTTTAATGGTCATTGTATAAAGCAAAAGATTTAGACACATTTCTTCATATCATTCCAATTATGAAATTGATCAAATATGCTCCATAGATCTTCTTGGGATTATCTTGGTGTTTAACTTCAAACACTGACCATTGATCTTTGATTTGTGTTGTCACTATTGAGACACTTGGTTGCCCTGCATGACTTCTATGGACCCTTCTGTCAGACTCTATGCACTTAAACCACTTGGAAGTCTTGTGTTACTTCTATGGACATTTTTTTATCAGTCTTAAAATATTCTTACACCACTTTTCAATCCCATGTGCAATTTTAGGATCCTTTGATTTACTAACCTTAAGTGTATTGTTAGATCTCCATCTGTGATTAAATGCACATTGTTAGATCCTTGATTTGAATGATATATATTTTGAAACTTGGTAGACTTTCATTTAACCTCAATAACATATATTTCTCAATGCTTTAACTTGATGTTATTTAGCACATCACAGTCTACTAAAGCAACATTGGCTAAGTATGGGAAACATTGCAATCTATCTAGAAGGCTAACTTTACACCTTGATATCATTTTCTAGAAACCATATCAAGACCTAAAATTTGAACCACATGATTTAGGCACAAATATTAACAAACCCATGTTACCATTTTATTTTGACACATTCACACATTTAAATTTTGACATCATCAATCTACTCACTTAGTCTGATTAGCCAAGATGACTAGGAGAACCTAAACATTTATATGAATTCTCTAATGAATTCCTTTTACTTAAAAAATCACTCCAAGAAATCATAAAAACTCATATGAAATTTTAAATAGGAACATATCAACAATAACATTCTCTAACATCCAAAATACTTGCTCACATGATATACAGTCTCAAATCCACTTAGAACCTATCACTTTATTATTAATGCATTATGTACTTAGATCACTTTGACATCAATGATAATTAATAAATATCAATAACATGATAAAAAATCTCCCCCTTTTTCATTTATGGCAAACACCTTTCTAAATGTTATATCCTAAAGTTAACAACTCATTCATTTTAAACTTTTCTCCCCCTTTGACATTAATGACAAAAGGGTCTCTTCCTTAACATGTCAACTTGATCCTTGGACCTGACAAAATGCTCACAAATATTTTAAATATCCCCCTAACATAATGATCATATCATATAACCTATTTATAAACCATACTCAAACATACAATCTCCTTGGAATTGAAACATCTCACATATGCTCCCCTTTTGACACAAAGATAAAGTGGGAACCAACTGATCCTGAGGACCTTAAAAGACTTAAAGGACCAAAAGAAAGAAAGGACCGCCTTAGATAGTTGATAAAAACTTCCCCTAACACTAATCATACCACTTCTTACCTTGATATTCTCAAACATGCTTCAAACATAACACTCTTCTTGATCATACACAACTCTATGAAGACAAAACATAGATGAACACCAAAACTTGATTAAACTCACGTTGAAAACATTAAGAGGGACTCCCCTTAAGTCTCCTAACCTTAGGATCCTCTTGATCACCTTAAAAACATCTCAAACCATGATAAAATTTCATGATTACCTTCAAATTTCCTCTCATAAGACAACACCATGATTTCCAATAGATGTTCAAGCCAATCTTTAAATAAGAAAGATGCACAAAAATATTCAAAGCATGAAACCACCTAGAATACACTTATACACATCCTCCTAATACTCAATATCAACCTTGCCTTTAGGTAAAAAATACCTAAACACACCTTGAGCACACATACTTTCTTCTTCATAAAAAATATGTCTCATAAAAAGCATAGGCAAACACACCTTAACCCACAATGTCTTAGAATAATGTGAAACCAGGAGTCTACCATATCTCCTCATATTCCTTCTCCTTTTTGGACATCTAAAACTGATATTTATTCTTCTTCTTCTTATGCTTAAGAGAAATAACTTGCTCATCCACTACAACATTCTTCTTCTCTTCTAAGATTGTATTGACAACACATGGAGATAACATAGATTCATGATATAACTTTTCACTTGAAGTATTCATCTTGTAGTTTAAAACCTCATCAATAGGCATTTATAATTTATGTTATTTATATGAAACATGATCAATAATAACATGTTCACTTGGATTGATACACACCTCAGACCTAGCCTCAACTAGAACCTTGGTCTTCTCCTTGAGCTTGGTCTCTTTATTCACAACATGAGTAGACAATGAAATCTCTTTGCACTCTTCAACCTTTATAGCATTTTCCACCATAACAAACAAACCACTTAGACCTGTAGACTCATTATGATTCACACTTTTCATCTTTAGTTTACATGAGTTAACTTTTCTTCTTCCTTACACTCTAGGAGTCTGATTTAACTTATTTTGACTTGATGGCCTTTACTTGTAGAACCTATCAATGTGACCAATCTTCTCATAGTTGTAGAAAACAACACCTCTTGATGGAAACTCAACTTTCCTTTCTTGATTTGGATAAAATCTTGAAATGTGTCCTATGTCATAACAACTAAAACACTCAACCTTGCTCATGCTATTTGAATGATGATTCCACTCATTCTTAGTAGGTCTTCTACACTCTTTATCCCTATGACTAAATTGATTAAAAGTATAGTAGTAACCATTGAAATTGGCATACCTCATTGAATTTGGTTGTTTGATCTTATTTTTCTTCATTCTACCAATATCTTCATTATTTGACTGATGATTGACCTTTAAGGTTTGTTCTTTATTGTTCACATTAGCCTTCACATTGTCTTGAGTTACATGCTTTTGTTATTCTTTGTATCCAAGACCAGTTATATCACTCACATGGTTTTGATACTCAAAATATTATCAAGATAATTTGATCTCTTTTCAAACCTCAAAAATGACTTCACCTTACTAGTTGTCTTATCTAACTAAACTTTCAAAAATTTAAATCACATACCTTGATCACTCATCTTCTTTAGCTTTCAATCTTATCGACATAGTTTCCAATTAACTAATAATAGTCTTGAAGATACCTTCATGTTCCTTGGAGTATTAATCCATTCTAGCCTCATACATACTTAATTTCTCCTTAAGTCCTTCATTTGTGACTTCAACTTCTTGGTCTTTTTCTTCTCAATCTTAAAATCTTCAAGGTCATTCCCCCATTCAAACTCATAGTCCTCCTTGTCTTCTTCATCATCTATATCACTCCAAGTAGACTTTTATTGATATGAGTAAATTATTTCTTCTACCATGAGTAGGACTTCATATTTAATAGTACCATCATCTTTATTATCAAACTCAGATTCACCATCTCCACTCTCATATAATGAGCTACAATATTCATTGGTGTAGAGACTCTTCTTATCCTTGAAAGAATTCTTATTTTTATTATACTTTATAAATTGTTTCTTCTTCTTATCAGTCTTGAATGTCTTATTTTCTTCATCTTTTTGGAATTTTACAAACATTTATAGATGCCTTAGAGGAAGTGATTTTGTTAAGCCATTAGGAAAGTGGAGGTTATCAGTTCAAATCCCATTGGTGTATCTTTTGATCAATTGGGTAGACAAGGAGTTATAAGTAGTGAAAATTTAATTTTTGGTAATATAAGGATGTAAGATGTGTCATATTTGTGATATTGGTTGATGAATGGTTGTAACCTTTGTGGTCAGTCACTATTTTTATCTAAAAGTAGTCATGTGACCAAGTGATCTTTATCATTTTTGACATTCCACACACATTGGAATGGTCAAATTTATATTTTGGAGCTTTATTTTGTGATTCTTATGCTAAATTTATTGAACATAATGTTGTATGGGTGCATTATCAATGGAATCTGACACCCTATCTTTAAAAAAATTCTTCAAATGAATTATATACACCAAACTAAGATTGTAATGACTTGTACCACCACTTGTGTTATCAATGATGATAGTGTTACATTTCAATGTTTACAAGTCCCTACAAATATAATAGACTAAATAAATCCAACTGGAGGTTGGAGGATCCACAGAGGTTGGAAGATATTTTCCTTTCTCTAGTTCACTATTCACTTGGAGTATGGGTTCACTTCTAGGATAACAATTTTAGGCTTTTTATATCTGATATTCATGACATGGAGTGGATATAATAACTTAAATTTTTTTTTATATTTCACAACTTCTCACCTTTTTCCTGATAGGGGGAAGATATTATATAGTGGCCTTTGATCAATCATCGATGGTTATACAAGTCAACATTAGATTTACTAGCATTTTGAGTGTTGAGAAAAGGCATGCATGTGATGTTGGCATTTGAGATATGTGCCATACATAGTATCGGAGGATCAATTAGATGAGTTCTTATGTGGGACCTTATATGGGTTGATGTAGTTGGACAGGTTTTGATCAGGTTCTACTATAGTACCATAGGAGATGAGCAAGCCTTGATCATGTTCATCAACCTTTTATGACATAAATCATAGGGTGTGATTATATATGGATTAGCATCAGTTATGATTAGTATCATGATGTACAATGTGTTAGCTTGTAGATGTAGTATAGATTCATTGATGACTTCATAGTCATTTCTCTAGATCTTCATCATCTATACCCCTTTGGATCAGGGGTTTTTTTTGGATATTTGATCCAAGTGTTTCTATGCAAAATTGCTTTCTACATTCAAAGAAGAAATAAGAAACTTAAAAGAAATGGTCAAGGCTAGAAGTACCTGATAAAGTCGAGCGCACCGAAATCAGACGTTGGAAGATTCTCCTCTTTGGCTGTGGAGGAATGACACCTACGAAGAAAAGGCTAAAACATAGAAAAACGTTAGTCAAAGATATGGTGGGCTGTCAGGCGAACGCCCGATCTCGGAAGTACGAAGACTTCCTAGAAGGATATCAACCCACTGATAAAAAAGCAGAATATTGGACGAAAGTAGATAATAATGACAGAAATAAATGACAAAAAATAAAGTGAGTACCTGATATGCAGCACTATTCTGTACAGTCGCCAGCGTCGGTCTCTGTGGTGCCGGCGTTGGTTAGGGAAGGTGCCGACGTCGGTTGAGGTGCCGTCGTCGGTCGGGGTAGTGACCAGCGTCGGTAGGGGTAGTGACCGGCATCGATCAGAGCAGGTTCTGGATGAGTTGCAGAAGGCCTGGGAGAGTCGGGACAGGGTCTTGACAGGGTCAGGACAAGGTTTACACAGAGTCGGGACAGGTTCTGATGAGGTCAGGGCAGGGTTTGGACAGAGTCTGGGGGTTTTAGTCAAGTCTAGATAGAGTTATGGATGCGGATAATGGGTAGGGATGTAAAGGAGAGATGCAGAACTTGGGTCTGTGGTTTGAAGAATCAGGATGACAGAACTGATAAACAAAGAATAACCAAGAAGAAATAAAACAAACAGAGTAAATACTTACCTGCCAGAAGACGTGATGAAAGCCATAGTTGAAGTTGTCTGTGCAGTGCCTGATTGAAATGAATGCAGATTGGTTGATGCCGGAGTTGGTTGATGCTGAGAGTGTTGATTGCCAGAGTCTGTGGATGTTGGAGTTCGCAGGTTGATTGAATGTCGATCGGTTTGATTGATTCAGAAAAAAAATGGTTGAATAGCGTTCGGGATCACCTTTCGAATGGTTGGCGGACGCTGATGAAGGTGAGGGACGGTTCCAGAGATGGTTCATCAACCATTTTGGGAAACCGAATGATAACTGATAACGGATAACGGCAAGGTGACCGATGTCGGCAGGATTGCCGATGTCGGCCGATAAGTGACCGACGTCGGCGACATCGGCCGGGAAAAGACCGTCGTCGGCAGATGCACAATGGGGATAGAGTCTAGCTTTAGCTCTGTGCTCATTTTTACATGCTGCCAGGGTCAAGGTTGGTGGAATAAGTGATCGACAAGGGTTAAATAGGCGAAGAAGAATAAGATGGGGAATGACCAGGGGAGTCGACACGATTTCGGTGTCTACATTTGCCCCTTTTTGTCTTGTTGGTTGTTCTAGATGAACTGCAAGACAAAAACAAGAGTGATTGCCCCAGGTGAGGGATAAGGTTGATTTCGTCTTGTTGGTTGTTCGAATGAATTGCAAGACAAAAATAGGAAGCGAAATGCCCCGAGTATGGATAAGGTATTCCCCCTCAAAGTAGGAGTCGAGGGAAGGGAACCGGGAATCGGGTGCTGATTTGACAAAGAGTGGATGAAAAAGGGGTGAGGGTGAATGCGGCAAAGGTTGTGATTGCACGCATACCACTGCATGAGATGGTTAGGTCAAAGTGTCGCAGGTCAAGGGTCGAGGAGTGCCAAAATTGAAATAACCGGGCCCCAGTATTTAGTCGTCTACTGATCGGGTTACTCAATCTAAGCTGAAGCTCCAAATGGGTCATCGCATTCCAGGTATCTCGGGCTCAGGAAGTGCTCCTAGAAACATGAAAAAGTCACAAGTAGTGTGGATCAACCGGCTTGCGATCCTATACTTGTGAGGGTCCAAAAAGGTCTGCGCACAATTCTGCTAACCAGTCATGAGGTAGCATACATGCAAAAACAACCAAGGCAACAACGTCTTGGAAGTGGTCGAGGTCAGAGGAGATAGGCATGATCTCTAATGGTTGGTGGTTGATGGATGGATGAATGGACGAAAGGATGCGGCCGAGCTAACCCCAGAAGACCCCATGTCAATTGAGTGCTGCCTACATAGCCCTGGTGATAGGGCCTCAGGCCGATGTAGTTCTCCCTAGAAGGGAGGAAGGGTCAAAGGGATGGAAATGGGTCGTGGTGAAGGGCAAGGTTATGGTGAAAAGAAGGAAAGAAGGTTTGTCCATCAGAGAGATGAACAAACGAGAATGGTCGAGCTAACCCCAGAAGACGGTCGTGTCATCTGAGTGCTGCCTACATAGCCCCTGTGGAAGGGCCTCAGACCAATGTAGTTCAGACAAAGGGTCTGAGTGGTAGACAGGTGGTTAAAATGGTTGATAGATTGGTCTTGGTTATGATGAAATGATGAGGAAAAAAAAGATGTTGCAGCCTTTTCCAAATGGTGTATTCTGCAACATTGGTTGAGGGGTTTTTCATCCCTAGCAATATTCCATATTCGTGATGGATGTATGCTAAAAATGAATTGAGGTTTATTTATGCTTCAGCAAGTATTGGTTTATGCTGAACATAAATTGCAATGGGTCGATAGTGTCTATGTGTATTGGTGTCCATAGAAACTAGGGTGAATAGGCTAGGTCATGTTGATGGTCTGAAAAGAGAGTTGAGTTGAGTCAATTGACAAGTGATGAAGGTGAATGTGACCAAAGTGTAGAAGAAGTGAAAAGCATATTGCTCTTTCATTGACAAGGACCAAAAAGAAAGCATAGATAGGGGTTATGAGAACCAAGAGCCCCAGTCATGCGTGACGTCGTTGACCATAGTTATGTTAGAGCGGTAATCGAATCACTTAAACAGTAAAGTGAGCTCGAAGTCCCTTGAGCAGGTGATAGGAGGAGGAAATAGGGTAACCCATTTTAAGAGCAGAGATAACTATGCCCCTTTTTATAGGAGACCCTGAGACAACTATAAGTCAAGTCCATGACTCTTTTTTTTTTTTTTTTTTTGGTGCAGGCTGATCGATGCGGGAAGCCTACATAGAGATGTCTTTTGATGTATGGTCAGTTTGCGAAGCTGATCAATGTGGGAAGCTTCTAAGAAAGGTGTTGTTTGTAGCAAGATTAGTCATAGCCATCCTTCGAGGGAGTGGTCTATATTTTTGCTTAATATAAGGGCTTTTGAATAGCTGTCCTTCGAGGGAGCAGTCTATTAATTATAGCAATGATAGTACAGCTGTCCTTTAAGGGAGCAGTCTGCTTTTTTGACTTGATATTGATATAGTGACCATGGATATGTTTTGACATCATGATTTGTTTTTATAGAAATGTGAGTCATGGACAAGATTATAGAAGGTCAAGGGCTCCCTTTTATTAGGACAAAGCATCCATACATCATAAAAGGGTTATAAGAATTGTTAAGAGGAATAGGGTTGAAAAGAAGTGGGATTAAAGAGGACAGGGATTGCTCAAGGGACGAGCTCAAGTTAAGTGTCAAGTGGATGAGTACTCGACTAGCAGTAGAACGGTTGCAGATGCAACGCATTTAAGAGGCTCAGGTTCTGGTCGTCCATCAAGAGAAGACAGACGGTAAGTCCCTGATCCATACTTGTGCGTGATAATAAAAGGTCCGAGCCAATTAGGAGCAAACTTGCCCCATTTGCCTCTTTCCAGATTGGTCAGGTGTTGATTGATGAGTGGATGTGAAGTTGGTTGATATGGTTGCTGATTGGTCGAGACAGGTTGAATGTTTTGATAAAAAGATTGGTCAATGTTTGGTTGAGATTTGGTCATTTGATAATTGGTCAATGGTTGGTCGAGGGTTGATTGGTTGGTATTTGGTCTTTGGTTGGGTCGAATGTTTGGTTGAGGTCGGGTTAAATGTTTGGTTGCTAGTCTGGTTGAGGTTAAGTTGAAAGAGTGATTGATATGTGGTCGAGACTGTGTTGAAAAATTGGTCAAAGTTTGGATGAAGGTTGAATTCCCCCAGTGGCTAGGGAGAATGTTTGACGGATTAGTTAAGGTCGATTGAGGTTTAGTGGTCAGATGGACTGTGTTGATGTTGAATAAAGGGGTTAAAGGCAGCGAAGGGACCCTAGTCTATTGTGGAGATCCCGATTTAGATGACGAGGTTGGAGAGGTATGGGTCGGTGTTGATAATTTGTCAAAGGGGGGGTCAAGAGGATCCTTGATAAGAAGGGAATCCTTTTTTTGGTGGTGATGAATGACAGCTTTAAGAGCGCAACAACGCTCGGTGTCATGTCCCGGAGTGTGATGATAATGACAGAATGTAGAGTTGTCGAACCAAGATGGCCTTGATTCAAGAGTTGATGAGTGGGGTGGTGTTGAAGGTTTGTTGATAACGTGGTTGAGAAGAGAGGTGTCATTCCCCAGACATTGGCGAACGACGACCTTGAGGGCATGACAATGTTCCGTGTCGTGCCCAGGCGTGCGATGATACGCACAAATGCAAGTGTCATCGAACCAGGGGGGTTTTGGTCTGAGAGAGTGATATGGTCTAAGAGGCGGGAGATAGAGACAAGAGGACTGCAACAATTGCCGTAACAGCAAGGCGTAAGAACCTGCTAATGGGTCGAGATGTCTTATTGCAGAGAGGGTTGGTGACATTGGTTTGGGAGGCGAAGGAGGCATTGGTCGAGGGTTTGGATGAGATGTATGTCTGATGGGTTGAAGGAGTAATGGAGGCAAATTGCCTCTGTAAAGTATGGGAGTGGGAAGCACTCCTATTAAAGTGGACAGATGCGGGCCCAAAATAGAGGGCAATGACGAAGGTGGGAGATGAGTCCTCTGATGTGGTCTAGTAGCCTTCTTTGGTTTGAGTTGAGGGCCACCTTTATGCGAGGCGAGGTTAGATGTGGGGCGAACACCAAGAGGTTTAATCTCTTTGGGCATGATGGACGCCTGCGCGGGTTTGGACTTAGATGTGGACGGTTCTTCTCTCGATGGAGAAGAGATTGAAGGTGTGGGCTCTTTAAGAGGAAAGAGCACCGGAGTAGTCATGGCTTCTGTGTATGGTTGGGGAGTCAAAAAGGTGTGATCATCTATAGATGATAAAAAGAATGAAGGCAAGGTAGCTGGTGTTGATGTGGTCAAAGCGTCCTCCAATATGGGAGAAGTTGATGGAGGACAAGTGGGAGGAGAAAGTTCTTCGCCATGTGGAGGAGGTATAGGGGAAGAAAGGTCTTCCACCTGTGAAAAAGGTTGGTCAGGGATAAGAGAAAAGATAGTGTCGACCGTGTGTATATCATGGTCTTGAGGGTCATTGGTTATGGTTTGGACGTTGTCTTGAGTAGGCGGGTGATTAGAAAAGGGTTGCTTGAAGATGTCAAGGTTTTGGTTGGGCGGTGCATTCGGGTTATCCAAGATGAGATCCCCCTTTTCTAGCATGTCCTGGATGATGTTTTTGAAAGTTTGACAGTGATCCGTGTCATGGCCTTTGACACGGTGATAGTTGCAAAAGTGATTCTCCCTGTACCATGCAGGGATAGGTGTTGAGGGGTCGAATTGATGTGGTCGGATTGGAGGGAGATTGAGGACCCCCTGCTTGACGAGTTTATCCAAGACAGAGGCATATGACTCCCCAATTGGAGTGAATTGATGCTGTAAGGATTGACGTTGAAAATGTTTATTGATGTAGTCTAATGTTGAAGATGATGATCGGTTGGTTATTGTTGAAGATGATGGTCTAAAGATGACAGTGTTTGCCAACCCCTTGGTTTGAGAGTGGGCAGAAGAAGGTCTGGAAGAAGAATGGTCATTGGTTCTTGTGTTAGTGTTACACAATTTGACCTTATCTTCTTCAATGGCGCAGAGTTCAAGCTTTCGAGCCATGGTGAAGGCCTCGTCAAAAGTGTGGAATGTCTGAATCTACAAGGTGGACGAGATGTGACTGACACATGCTCGGGAAAAGAGCTCAATGAGCTCGGGTTGAGGCAAGGAGAAGGAGAGCTGATTAATCAAGCTTCTCCAACGGGCGACAAAATCGGCTATTGATTCGTCATCAATTTGCCTAATAGAGTAAAGGTCTGTGATCGAAACTTGTTTAGTGATATTGATTGAGAAATGATCAACGAATAGTTGGGCGAGTTGAATGAATGAAAAGATAGAATGTCTGGCAAGAGAACTATACCAGTCAAGGGCAGGGCCAAAAAGCGACATAGGAAACGTGCGTAGAAGTAACGCATCGTCGTGGGCAATGAGGTAATAGGCATGTCTGAATGCCTTTAGATGTTGTTGTGGGTCTTCCTTACTCTGAAAGCAAGTAAATTTAGGAAGCTCCCAATGGTTGGGGTATGGTCGGATAGGGATAGAAGGGTGGATGGGCTCGTTGTAAATTTGGTCATATGAAGAGGCATTACTTGAACCGGAGATAGAAGCTTCGAGACTGGACATTTTATCCATCAGCATCTTGATGACGTCTACTGACAGATTGGTGGACGGAGCGCCCCCTAGGTTGTAAGGTGCTTGAAAGAGGTTAGAAGAGGCGTACGACGTAGTCGGTTGTACCAGTAAGGGCGCAACGTAGGGATGACTAGTCGCAGGGGCAGAAGTAGAGGTTAAGGGTGGTTGGGTTATGAAGGTAGAAGGCATAGGCTGACTAGATACCACCAAAGGAGGTTGTGTGACAGCATTGACAAAGGGCAAGGTAGGCACTCCTGCATATATAGGCGCAAGAGTGTGTGGGGTCGAGACAATCAAGTTCTGGTATAATGTAGAACTTGGTTGAATTGCAGGTGGTTGAGGGGGTAACGAAACCCCGGTGGAGGTTGGTCTAAAAATAGATGAGGAGGCCGAACTTTGCGTATAGGCCATGGTCGGGTTAATAGTTGAGGTGAAAGGTTGAGTCGTAAAAGGTTGGGTGGCGAATGGTGTTGATGTCATCGCCACGTCGCCCGAAAGATCCCGCATTGGGTTTCTCACGAGATAGTTTTGGAGGGCTGCGATATTGAGGTCCAAGAATTTTGCAAAATCTTGGTCCCCTTCTGGGATGATAGGCGTCTGGGTTGGAGATAGTCTAGTAGGAATTCTTTCGGTCTTCGAGTAGAACTCCATTATATGATTGTTTATAGATGGGGTAGGCGAAAGCGATTGATGGCTAGCGTGGTCAAGAAGAGCCTTGGTTTGACTACGTGTCGGAACCATTCAAGGCAAGAAAGAACGTCCTCACAAGCTCAAACAAGCAGATAAGAACTAAAAAGATGAAGACACAAGCAGATCCTAAAACCCTAGAAGTAAATTATTAGGATTATAGTGGCTTATGCCTTAGAATGTGTGTAGTGGAAGGTTGGTTTTGTGAGTCAGGTCCTAGAAGAAGCAGTCTATGGATGGTTTTAGGTTTTGTTATGGTGCTCAAGAAGTCTGTGTTAGGTTTGGTACGTGGCCTGGTGCTAAGGAGCAAGCTCCCCTCACTTCACGATTCCAGTGGTTAGCTGGTTTCGCTTAGCCAAGATATACCTCGCCTAGAGTTTAGACTCCGCCAGAGAACGGAGTGGGCTTTCCCCTTGGTGATGAAATCCAAGTAAGATCGCCGGGATGGGTAAGGTATCTGCTGGGGGATGAAATCTCAGTCGGGCCTTGTCTCAGGTAAGTTAAAATGTTCATTTTGTGTAGGTGGTCTGGTCGTGTAACATCAAGTGATCTAGATTAATTCAATATGCGGTTTAATTACTATGTGTGGTCTAAAAGATGCAGGCAAACAGAAATGAATGCAAAGTGTTTTAATGCCCAAGTTGAAATGTTTGTTTGTATGGAGATGAATGGAGAAAGAGTCGAAGAATATGAGTTTTAGCTAGTCTAGAAGTGCAAGAAAGAAAGAAATGTTCGTTTTAGTCCTGCTTATGATGTCATTTAAGAAGAGAAGAAAGGAGGCGAAAAGGAAGAAACCTAATGCACCTAAATGAAGGAAAGAAAGAAAGAACCCAAGGAGGACTTAGGGTCCCACCGGGCGTGCCAGAATGTTTCTATCGTTAAATTGCTTTCTACATTCAAAGAAGAAATAAGAAACTTAAAAGAAATGGTCAAGGCTAGAAGTACCTGATAAAGTTGAGCACACCAAAATTAGACGTTGGAAGATTCTCCTCTTTGGCTGTGGAGGAATGACACCTGCGAAGAAAAGGCTAAAACACGGAAAAATGTTAGTCAAAGATATGGTGGGCTGTCAGGCGAATGCCCGATCCCAGAAGTACAAAGACTTCCTAGAAGGATATCAACCCACTGATAAAAAAGTAGAATATTGGATGAAAGTAGATAATAATGATAGAAATAAATGACAGAAAATAAAGTGCGTACCTGATATGCAACACTGTTCTGTACAGTCATCGGCGTCGGTCTCTGTGGTGCCGGCGTCGGTTAGGGAAGGTGCCGACGTCGGTTGAGGTGCCGTCGTCGGTCGGGGTAGTGACCGGCGTTGGTAGGGGTAGTGACCGGCGTCGGTCGGAACAGGTCCTGGACGAGTTGCAGAAGGCCTAGGAGAGTCGGGACAGGGTCTTGACAGGGTCGGGACAAGGTTTACACAGAGTCGGGACAGGTTCTGATGAGGTCAGGGCAGGGTTTGGACAGAGTCTGGGGGTTTTAGTCGAGTCTAGATAGAGTTATGGATGCGGATAGTGGGCAGGGATGTAAAGGAGAGATGCAGAACTTGGGTCTATGGTTTGAAGAATCGGGATGACAGAACTGATAAACAAAGAATAACCAAGAAGAAATAAAACAAACAGAGTAAATACTTACCTGCCAGAAGACGTGATGAAAGCCATAGTTGAAGTTGTCTGTGCAGTGCCTGATTGAAATGAATGCAGATTGGTTGATGCTGGAGTTGGTTGATGCCGAGAGTGTTGATTGCTAGAGTCTGTGGATGTCAGAGTTCGCAGGTCGATTGAATGTCGATCGGTTTGATTGATTTGGAAAAAAAATGGTTGAATAGCATTCGGGATCGCCTTTCGAATGGTTGGCGGATGCTGATGAAGGTGAGGGACGGTTCCAGAGACGGTTCATCAACCGTTTTAGGAAACTGAATGATAACTGATAACAGATAACGGCAAGGTGACCGACGTCAGCAGGATTGCCGACGTCGGCCGATAAGTGACCGACGTCGGCGACATCGGCCAGGAAAAGACCGTCGTCGGCAGATGCACAATGGGGATAGAGTCTAGCTTTAGCTCTGTGCTCATTTTTACATGCTGCCAGGGTCAAGGTTGGTGGAACAAGTGATCGACAAGGGTTAAATAGGCGAAGAAGAATAAGACGGGGAATGACCAGGGGAGTCGACACGATTTCGGTGTCTACACCAAGGTTTATTATATATTAGTTTTAATTATTATAGTTAGTAATTTTATAGTATTTTTATTATCTTGGTTGGTTCACAATAATTGGTTACATTTTGTAACCACTCATAAAATATTTATATGATTTTATCCTTCTTTGTAAAACTATCTAAAAATAATACAATAAACATTTTATGTAAAATTCTCTCTCCATAATGTAAATTATGAGTTTATTTTCCTACTCCCTAGGCCAACACATCTTGGCTTTCACCATGCTCTTCATCATCATTCTTTTTATGATTATGAGGGTAGTTATTGGCAAAGTGTCCTACCTCTCCATAATTGAAGCATTTTAAGGGTAGTTTACCCTTATACTTGCCTAAACCTATTTTCAATTTCTTTTTAAATAAATCAATTAGTTCATCATCATCAATATTATATATTACATCCTCCTTGAGTTCCTTACTTTGACTTATCTTCTTCTTTGGCTTCATTTCTATCATGAATGATGCTTCCTTATTTGGTAGTTTATCCTCATTGACTCTCATCTCGTAGGTAGTAAGAATGACATGAAATTAATCCATATTCATTTGAGTAAGATCATGACTTTATTCTACAACAGGTAATTTTGAATCAAAATTGAGGGAGAGAGACACCTTAATACATTTTTCACTATAGTAGATTCTTCAAGATTCTCTCTAAGACCTCTTATAATGCTCAAAATCTCATCAAATCTCTGTAGAAAAGATGCCACAAAATATTATTCCTTCATCTTGAGACTCTCAAATTATCTTTGGTGAGTCTACAACTTGGACAATTTGAATTTTTAATCCCTTTCATAAGTGATCTATAGTTTCTTCCTTATCTCTTTGATATATTTATAATGGATTACCTTGGTGTACTTAGTTTTTAAAAGACCACAAGTGATGGCATTCATTGCCTTGGAATTGCTCTCACACAACTTCTTATTATATGTACTAGTTGGAAGAGTAAGGGGGTTGAATATCCATCTACAATAGATTTCCAAATGTCAAATCCTAGTGAGATGATGTAGGTCTTCATCTTCACACTTAAAAAAAACATAATTGGACCCATTGAACATCAATGCTTACTTAGTGGAAAAAACTCCTTCAATTTTATGACTACCCATATTGTACCTTGGATCACCTTCAAGTTGTTAAACTTGTAAATAAGGTACTACTCTGATACCAATTGTTATAAGTACAATCACCGAGAGGGGGAGGTGAATAAGTGATGCAAGATAATCCAAATTTAAATTCTAATCCTTTAAATCCTTAATCAATCAACAAAATCTTTCATAAAACATACAAGTCATTCATAAAAGTGAGCCAAAAGATGATGCAAGATCCAACACATAATACATGAATTACATGGGAAACCCTCATGGGGAATAAAACCCAATCTCAAGCTTGTAAACACATGGAATACTTGTCCTATAAAATGATCACAAACATGATACCTTTTATTAAATCACCCACTTCACAATTAAAACCCACCCCTAAACATGAACAAGAACCAACTCGTTCTATGATCAAGGAATTTGACTCAAGAAAAGAGGTTAGTATAGAGTTAGTTCTAAAAATAATGAAATCAACTCACTAACAATCTAACATCTCTAGGCCTAGATCATGGGTAAAGCATGGTGAAAAAACCAATTGAAAACATAGATAAAAATAGAAGGAAATTATAATTTAAACACAAAATACAAATTCCTTACCCAAATATTTGATTGATCCAAAAGGATTCTTCATTAGCTTGCTTGGATTTGTGCTCAAAAGGTCTTCATCAATGGAGTGTGGCTACCTTAATTTCCTCTTGGCACCTTGTTAAATGATTGGATTTTGGTTGATGTGGCCTTATTTATCTTGGCTTGGAATAATTTTGGAATTATAACATTATGTTTGCATTCATGACCAAATTAATAACACTACTATGTCCAAGCTCTCTAAATGAAGAGCTCTAGGTTTGCTTCTATAAGATTCAAAATCACTTGGAATGGATTAAATTGGAACCTTGGTTGAGTTTATTAACCTTTGTTAAGTTTGGCATATTTTTAGGATATTAATTAGATATTTTCCAAAAGTGACATCTCATAAAAGGTAATGATTAGATTTTAAGATGCTCTTGATATTTGAATTTTCATTTTTGATAATTTATTTATTAGCTCATTTGCTTAAGGATGAATTTAATTAGGATTTAATCAAGATTTACACTGTAATTAATCCTATTTGGTAATTTTTTAATTTGTTTCAAGATTTGATTTAATTCAATGTGCATTTACCTAAATTAATTGATTTATGGGTCAAGTTGATTTAATTGCATGATTATGCAGCCAAATTTGAGACTTATGAAAAATATTGGGCTAGGTATTCAATGATTGACAAGAATTATTATAAATTTGGATAATAAGCCATTGGTAGCCAAATTTAGGTGTCCATAATTTTCCCCTATTTTGGAAGATGTTACAAATCGTAGGCACAATAATGCCTTCTCAAAGAATGAGCAAAGGCCTATATTCCAAAAAGAAGATGATGGTTGAATAAAAAGCTCTAAATGGTGTTTGAAAAGCCTAAAATGATTCCCCCTCAAGGGAGTGGCTATGATATATGTAGATGGATGGTCAATCAAAAAAAAGAAAGAAAAAAGGTGGAATTAACCCATGGTTGAGATTAATCCAACCAAGAAAATGTTTGCATGCATTGATTTAAAAGGTACTAATTTGCCCAAAGGTGGTTATAGTCAAGAAAAAAAAGTCAAAATAATAATTTTCCCATAGGCAATTATAATCATTAAGATGATCTGGATTATTTTATAAAGATTATGTTTGATAAGGTTGTGCCCCAATAGGGTAGATTAGAAAACATAACTCAAGGATAAAACTTGGAATATAGATTAAAGATGAGTGGGTACAAACATAGATGCAATGGTCTAATGACTAAAAATCCATAAATAACTAGGCATATAAGAATACATAAAGTGATGAAAAAGATAAATATAAGAATAAATGTTGATTAATGAGAATGATTCAATTGTACCTACCAATTTAGAGATGTTCATCCTAATTAGTATTGATATATCAATAATGTTCAATGTTTGATTTGATCAAGATAGGTGTAGAAGGATTTTCCAAGGTTCCAAGGAAAAAATTATGATGCTCCATTACTTATATATGTTTTGTAGTTATTTTTTGTTGTAGCACATGATGTTAGGCTTCATGATAAAATACCATGAAGACTTGGCCAAAATGTGCATAAGGACTAACTCCTGATCCAATAAAAAATTGAAAATAATTCACCAATGATAAAAACCATGATGACTATGTTTACATATGAATATGGATAGACTCAAGAATAATGTGCTTGAAGAATCACCCAATGAATGAATATAAAATGAGTTGAGGTGACAATGTTGAAAGTAAACAAATAGGCAAGTGAACAAAAAAAAAACAACAACAAAAAAACAAACAAATAGGAAAAATAAACAAATATAAAGCCTTAAAAAAAAGCAATATAAAGCATCCTAACAATGACCATGCCCTATTAGGGAAAATAAAAGATATCTATCTAACTAGGCTTAGATAGAATAATTTTTTTTGGATTTTTGAAATATTAAAAATATTTTTGGAATTTTGAGGTATCTGAACTTGTTAGAGAATGACAAGATACATACTTGTTAAATGATGAAAGTGTTAGCTTAGGTTGATCACAAAATGACAAGAGCATATGACAAAGGAGGATTGAGGTGACTGAAACATGAATTAAACACAACCTACATATTCCTAAAATGACCTCAAGTCATAGTAATTATATCCACACAAAATGTGTGGAAAAACCAACTATATCCCAACAAGTTTTCATATCCAAAAAATGACCAGTCAAAGGGAAACAACAATGGTAAGGTGATGCACCAATGCATAATAAAAAATGTTTCCCCTAGTTTTCCCATATGTGGTTATAACTAGGAGACAATGGATTAGATCAATGATACTAATTTACCCATAGGTAGTTATAATTAGTATTAATATCGATGAACACTTATTTTCCCCAATAGGAGATATAATCAAGCTCACATAAACAAACTTTATATAAGATGGAAAATGAAAGATATCTTTTCATATCAACTATCACACTAATTTTATAGACTATAATTATAAACATGAATTTTATTTATTATTGAAAATTGATTAAAATCTCCTTACAAAAAGCGTGGGAAGAAATAAAGTAACCAAGAACAAAATAGGATTGGATAGGATGACTAAAAATAGGCTTTGGTCTAGATAGGAATGATATGGTAGAACGGGATGTGATAGAATAATGAATTATTAAGATAATGATTGATTTGATAGATTAGATAAAATGGTAAGAGGGTTGCCCCCAAGTGATAAAGCAAATGGTTAGGATATGCGACAACAATAAAAGGATTGATAACTTGATATGATATGGTACATGTTTAGTTCTAGCCTAGGTATGATAAATGATTTTATTTTTCCTATTGAAGTAGAGATGCACATCATAAACAAAAAATGATACAACTAGAATAGTCAATCATGTAAATTTTTATCCCACACTTCATCTGAATAGTTGATCTATCAATAATTGGCTACAAATCTAGATGCAACTAATGGTGTTGTGATCTTCATTGGTCATTGATGTTATTTCCTTCAAACTTTGAGACAAGGTATCTTTGTAGCCTCTACAAAGGAAAGTATGACCATAGATGGTAAAGATGGATAGATTTTGGATGGTAGGTTTGCTTGGTAAATGTAATGATGGAGGATAATGGAATGAATGATGGTAGAGAAACAAATAAAGATTGGGATTTTCAAGCATTCACAATGTTGTTGTTTTTTATTTGACAGGGCTAAAGACTTTTAAATATTCTCTCGATAAGACCACTAAATTATTTTATTGTTTAGGCCTAAGGGTAGCTACCACATTAATAATTTTTAGACAAGAATCTATTTTTATTTGATATTTAATAATGTCTTCATCAAGTATTGAATAATTTGTGTGCTTAACTATTGGCACCTCGAAGAGGTTACTACCAATGAAATTATCTTGATTGTCTTGTATCACCTCTAGGATGGTTTAACTAAGTAATATTGAATTTTTAATTTGATTTTACCCTAGCACCTCTTAAAAGGTTTCAAAAGAATATGTTGAGTTTCTAATTTGATTGCCCCTAGCACCTTTGAAAATTTTCACTAAGAGAGTGTTCTTCTGCTATAGATTATGGTCTTGGCCTCCTTACTGTTATTCATCTGATATGTTTCCATGGATTCATTTCAACAAGGTATGACTATGTTGGTCCAAATCAACACTTGTGAGAGATGGAATGTCAATGACATGGATATGATGGTTGGTGGTAATGGTATGTGGAATGGTAATAGAATGGAAGAGGTTGCACAATCTTCATAGAAGATACTAGGAGAACTTGTGTCAATGCTAAAGTAATCATCCTCAAAAACCATGGAAAGATCATAAATGTATTCAAATTTCAAGGCATACATAACTAATATTATAACATTCATGAATGTATTCTTCTTTTAACTATGATTTCAACTCAAGGGACTCTAGATCTGATGATGAGACTGATGTTGATTCTACTTCTGATGTTAAATCAAACGTCAATTCAAGAATAGAACTTTATTCTAACTCTAATTATTCATCTAATGGATACTCTATTATAATGATGCCCTATTTAATGTTTGGTAGTGGATAATAAATGACATGTGATGGCATAATAGGCTCTACTAATATTGGCATGTCAAAGTGAGACTCGAGAATGGTAGGGTAAATGTCAAGATACAACTCCTCAAAAACTAGCTTGTCAATAGGAGGCTCTTGAAAAATAAACATAGGGATAAAAGGTGATTCATCCTAGGTTGACTTATCACAATTTTTTTTTTAAAAAAAACATCTTTGATTAGTTGAATGATTTTTCCTTGGTTTATGATTGGTTGTAACACAATAGTCTTGAACATAGCTTGGTCCTCAAATGATTGGCTCAATTGAGGTATTGATTGGACTAATTGGGGATAAATTTGAATGATTGGCTGATGTTTGGATCGGATTGGTTGAGGTTTTGGTTGGATTGGTTGAGGTTTTCTAAAGTTGGGAACATATGGAAATAGTTTAACAATGATCTATGGTTGGATAATGGTAGGGAGTTATGGAGCTAGATTGCTCACATGAACCAAAAGACAAAGTCCTAAGATGGTAACAATAGGGAAATATGGAGCTTGATTACTCACACAAGCCAAAGGACTAGGTCATAGGATGATGAAGGGCATTGTGGAGCTTTATTGCTCACACAAGACAAAAGATGAGGTCTTAGAATGGTAATGGTATTCCTTAGATGTTATGGAGCTTCATAGCTCATATACTTTGAAGGAGGGTTAAAAATAACTGAGGGTCAAAGAATAAAAGGGAATCATGAAGGGTGATTTCTTGTCCAATCCAAAGCATCCAAGTCTTCCTCATAAACCATATCATCCCAATCAAAGTATTGAGTTGGTTCATAAGTTAGTTTTTGACTATGTTCTATGCATTGATTATTATAAAGAGGTTATGGATCCATCTCCCAAATTAGATTATCTATAGTTGGGTCTTCAATAAAGTCCTCCTCACAAGCCTCTTCATATCAATCAACGTCTCGAGTTGGATCATAAGTAGGCATTTGGTTATAGTCAATTTGTGCATCCATTATATCATAACTTGGATTGTACATGAATCCACCATAAGTATATCTATACATATCTGCATAAATGATGAAATCTCTGAAAACAAAAAAACTTAGATTTTTAAAAACTCTAAAAAGCAATGTCCAAAGGATAAAAGGTTAAAACTTGGTCTAACTTGGTCAAAAGTGGAGTTGTATCTCTAACATGGTATAAAAATGGAGTTGTATCTCTAAAATGGTTTGTGCTAGAACTTGGCATAAAATAGTCTAACATCAAATTTCTAACGTTAAATGTCATACACATAAAAGGTCAAGTGTCTAAATAAAATTGGCATGTCAAATTCTAGGCCAAAGTTTTCCAAATAAGGTTTAAACTAGGAAAGGGAAAAGTTGAGTTGCTAGGGATTTCATCCAAATGTGGAGTCAAAATCTAAGCTCAAACAAACATGGTATGTTAGCATTTTTGGCCAAACAATGTCAAAAGCTAGACTTTGAAATAAACACTGATGTGATTTGATTTAATCTAATAAGTTTGGAACAAATTTGACATATACTTGACACATATAATCAAATATAAACATGATCAATTGGTATAAGCCATAAGGCAAAAGGCACCTAGAGAAAAAACTATGTTTTCGAGGATAGGCTAAACAAACAAACAAGTGATAGTGATCAAATTTGGGTAATTGATTTACCTAAGTTACACAATCTAAAATAGAAATATCTATTTATTAACCCATATTAATTAATACCTAAATATAAATCAATCAATGTTTGAATTCAAAATTGGAAAGGTTAATTGAAAACTCAATAGTTGAAAACTATGATTAGACTAAATAAGCTAGACAAGATTGGACAACATGACAGTGCATGAACAAAGTTTAAATGGCTAATGTGACATGGTTTTGAATAATGGTTTTGATACAATGGTAAACAAGTCTTAAAATAAAATGAGCATCCTAATGGTGTAAGAATGCTTTAATGATATGATCAATGTTTTATTTTCAAGACTCAAAGGGTCAAACTTGATAATGATTTGGGCAACATAACATTGCTTGGTTCAAATCAAGGTACACACATAAACATGTTTAGAAAAAATTTCAAGGCACAAGTGTGATGTAAAATGTCTAGCATAACACATCTTTAAATAAAAGAGTGGCATATAAACAAATTGGTTTTAATGTGGTTTATAAACAAATACACTAGTTTTAATCTCAAAATACCAAGAAATAAAATGACAAAATATAAGTAAATCATCCAAATTCCTATCAAAGGTATGGTAAAGTAGGGTTGACTAAAACTAATTGGTTTTTAATTATTTTAGATGGATCCCATATCTATCGACTTTCACATTAGCAAATAAGATAAGCATCATATCATTTGGGTCCACATCATATGGTTTGTTGTAAAAATGTCTATCCCTTTTTATAACCACTACATCCATCACTTGCTCAGTGTAGTGTGATATCTAACATGCTCAAATGTCCTGAGTTTAACCCTAGCGCTAGGAGATGGTTTAACCACTCAAACCATCAATCCCAATAGGGTGATCCAAATTTATATACCCCCCCCCCCCCATATAAATGGATTGAAGATGATGTCAGGTGATGAAATCATAGGTCAAAGTTTCCCTAAATAACTTGCGGGAGGTAATGATGTCCCCCTCACAAGCCAAAATATGTAGAAATAAATGACCAAAATAGAAAGACTTTATGGTCACCTCAAGATCACCCAATACTATGTGAGTTTTTTGGGAGGGATTTAAATGATGTTCTTTCTATGCCTTATAATAGGGACTAAAATATGATTATAAGGTGTTTTTGATCACCTGAGTTTCATAAACGGGAAGGGGGAGAGCATACACGCACCTCTCTTCTCATGAAAACAAACAATCAACAAACAAAGTATGATAAATGAATGCTTGTAAAAAGCAATGAAACTACATGATGTTAATAGACACCAAAATAAATGTGTTGTGAAGTTTGGCCCCATTAACTTTGATTTAACTTGAAAAATATTGATAAACATCCATGGCAGAAAAATAAATTAAGTTCTTTTTAGACCCCAAATAGATGATGTAAACAAGTTTGACAACATGTTAGTATTTTATTAGGTTCATTATTTAGACATAAATTTAAATATTTGGATTATTTTCATATCAAACTTGAAAGGATTTTCATAAACACAACTTGATATAAAACATCTATGTTCATTTTTAAACCCAAAGGTCCAAATGTGTGAGATTTGACTAGTTTGTTTTCAGCCCAAAACAAAGTGTGAAAGATTTGATTAATTCATTTTAAACCCAAATTGAATTGTTTTTTAGTCAAATCAAACAATTTTGTGTTCAAATTTTTCTTTGGCCCTTGATAAAATGAGAGAGTAACCTCCTACTTAGAATCACTTTCAGGTGTTAGCAAATGAGATTTTATTTTGAGCTCTCAAGTTTTAATTTTAAGTAGAATCATCACTGATCAATAAAGAATATCAATAATTCCCTATCAACCTAAGGCAAAACCATAAAAATAAACAAGTTATGTTATAAAATGGTTAGTAAAAAATAGCAATAAAACCCTAATAAATCTATAAAAAAAAAACCTATCAAACATGCAAATAACAAGTTAGAAGGTTAAAACAAATAAAACTGAACGCATAAAACATAAAAAAATATAGTTGGTATTTTAACCATAACTTTCAAAACATAAATTATTTTGTCATAAAATTTATATAGTCAACATGATAGTGCATGACAAGGTCCAAATGGCTGATGTGACATAGTTTTGATACAATGGTAAACAAGTCTTAAAATAAAATGAGCAGCCTAATGGTGTAAGCATGCTTTAATGATGTGATCAATGTTTTGTTTTGAATACTCAAAGGATAAAACTTGATAATGATTTGGGCAGCATAAAATTTCCTAGTTCAAAAAAAGTAAACACACATAAACATGTTTATAAAAAAATTGTGAGGCACAAGTGTGATGTAAAATGTCTAGCATAACACCTCTTTAAATAAAAGAGTGGCATATAAACAAATTGGTTTTCATGTGTTTTATAAGAAAACACATTAGTTTTAATCTCAAAATACCAATAAATAAAATGACAAAATACAAGTAAATCATCGAAATTCCTATCAAAGGTGTGGTAAAGTAGGGTTGACTAAAACTAATTGGTTTTCAATCATTCTAGATGGATCCTATGTCTACCAACTTTCATGTCAGTAAACAAGATAAGAAACACATACTTTGGATCCACATAATATGGTTTTTAAAAAAAAATGTCTTCCATTTTTATAACCACTACATCTATCACTTGCTCAGTGTAGTGTGATATCCAATAGGCTCAAATGTCCTGAGTTTAGCCCCAGCACTAGGAGATGGTTTAACCACTCAAACCATCAATCCTAGTAGGGTGATCCAAATTTATATAATCCCCATGGAGAGTGGTTGAAGATGATTTTGGGTGATGAAATCCGAGGTCAAAACTTCCCTAAAAAATTTGTGGGAGGTAATAATGCCCTCCTCACAAGCCAAAATATGTAGAAATAAATTACTAAAATAGAAAGACTTTATGGTTGCCTCAAGATCACCCAATACTATGTGAATTTTTAGGGAGGTATTTAGATGAAATTATCTATATTAATTTTACTAGGGACTAAAATTCAATGATAAGGTGTTTTTGATCACCCAACTTCCCTAAATGGGATGGGGGAGAGCATAAATGCACCTCTTTTCTCGTAAAAATAAACAATTAACAAACAAAGCATGATAAATAAATGATTGTAAAAAGAAATGAAACTACATGATGTTAATAGACACCAAACTAAATGTGTTGTGAAGTTTTGCCCCTTTAACTTTTATTGAACTTGCAAAAGTTGGATAAACATCCATGGCATAAAAATAAAGTACGTTCTTTTTAGACCCCAAATAGATGATGTAAACAAGTTTGACATGTTAGGATTTGATTAGGTTCATTATTTAGACATAAATTTAAATATTTATATTATGTTCATAGAAAATTTGAAAGGATTTTCATAAACACAACTTGATACAAAACATCTATGTTCGTTTTTAAACCCAAAGGTCCAAATGTGTGAGATTTGACTAGTTTCTTTTAAGCCCAAAACAAAGTGTGAAAGATTTAATTAATTCATTTTAAACCCAAATTGAATTATTTGTTAGTCAAATCAAATAATTTTGTGTTCAAATGTTTATTTTTCCCTTGATAAAACAAGAGAGTAACCCCCTACTTAGAATCACTTTCAAGTGTTAGCAAATGAGATTTTGTTTTGAGCTCTTGAGTTTTAATTTTAAGTAGAATCATCCTTAATCAATAAAGACCATCAACAATGACCTGTCAACTTGAAGGAAAAACTATAAAAATAAACACATTATGTTATTAAATGGTTAGAAAAAAATCTTAATAAATCTTTAAAAAAAAACTTATGAAACATGCAAATAACAAGTTAGAAGGTTAAAATAAATAAAACCGAACACATTAAACACAAAAAAATGTAGTTAGTATTTTAACCATAACTTTTAAAATTTAAATTATTTTTTCACAAAATTTAAATAGGTTGTCAATAACTCCAAAGTTCACCTCTCTAAAAAAAACTGTAGATAAAAATAGTAAATAAAATAAAATATATTATCTCTATACTATCTATTTTACCAAAAAAATAGAAAACAAAAAGTGATAGTCACTAAAATAGTCATAACTTATAAAATACAAATGAAAATTTAATTAAATTTTTAGATATGTAGGATGAAAATTTTAATAAAAAATCATCAAAAATTTAGAAAAATAAATAAATTTATTAAAAATAAAAGCTATTTTAACATCCATTTTTGTTCAAAGATGTGGCGTGCACAATCGTATCCCACCGGGCATGCCATTTGTGATCAAGGAATTTGACTCAAGAAAGGAGGTTAGTATATAATTAGTTCCAAAAATTATGAAATAAACTCACTAAAAATATGAAAACTCTAGGCCTAGATCATGGGTGGAGCATGGTGAACAAACCAATTAAAAACATAATTAAAAATGGAAGGAAATGACAATTTAAACACAAAATACAAATTCCTTACCCAAATCCTCAATTGTTCCAAAATGATTCTTCATTGGATTTCTTAGATTTGTGCTTAAAATTTCTTCATCAATAGAGTGTGGCTAACTTTATCTCCTTTAGACACCTTTTTCAATGCTTGATTTTTACTTGATGTGGCTTGATTTGGCTTAGCTTGGAAGAATTTTTGCATTATAACATTATATTTGCATTCATGACCAAATTCCTTCATAATAACACTACTATGTCCAAGTTATATAAATTGAGAGCTCTATGATTTCCTTTATATTCTTCAAAATCACTTGGAATGGGTTAAATTGGAACCTTGGTTGAGTTGGACATATTCTTAGGATATTCTTTAGATATTTTATAAAAGTGACAACTTACAAAAGGTAATGATTAGCTTTTAAGATGCTCTTGATATTTGAATTTTCCTTTTTGATAATTTATTTATTAGCTCATTTACTCAAGGATGAATTTAATTAGGCTTTGATCAAGATTTACACTATAATTAATCCTATTTAATCATTTAGTCATTTGTTGCAAGATTTGATTTAATTCAATGTGCATTTGCCCAAATTAATTGATTTATGGGCCAAGTTGATTTAATTGCATAGTTATGAATCCAAATTTAAGACTTATGTAAATTATTGGATAGGTATTCAATGATTGGAAAGAATCGGTCTAAAGTTGAATAAGAAGCCATTGATGGTCAAATTTAGGTGTCTACATGTTCTAGATGTTGAGTACCCACACAACACCTA
The DNA here is from genome assembly GCA_037957365.1 of Torreya grandis. Taxonomy (NCBI): domain Eukaryota; kingdom Viridiplantae; phylum Streptophyta; class Pinopsida; order Cupressales; family Taxaceae; genus Torreya; species Torreya grandis. The sequence continues at coordinate 524,490 of JARHVA010006024.1, forward strand.
TGAAATCAATAACTCTAGAACTCTAATTGCCTTTCAATTTCATGGATAAATAATTTATAACACCTCTCTTTTAACCCTTCACACCCTCTCAAACTTTCACACACAAGTAATGCATCCAAAACACCCTTTTGGATCACTCTAGACCTTTTCACTCATCTTAAATATTTAATCCTACAAGTACACTATTATGACATCAAAATTATGACCTACAGGTCATACACATAATCCTCAACCTAATTTTCTCTTCAATCCATCCACTCAATAAAATCTATCCTCCTACCTTTGCTACTCAATTCTCTCTTGCGCTTCACTCTCTAAACACATAAAAAACTCTAGAAACCATCACCTTTGATTTCACTCTTTATAGAGCCTTCATGAACATCATCTTCTTGGTCAGCCATTATAATTTACTTAACTCTTAAGTCTTCTTATCACACTAATAAATTATCCATATCATCCATGGGTCACCTTTAAGTAGCTACACCTTTCAATTAGGCCTTAGTATCACTTATAGGTCTCATAAAGACCTATTCACTCATTTAGTACTTCATCAAGAAAATTAGAAAAACAAGACCACTTATAAATCCATAGGTCCACTCTAAATTACTCTTAAGACACCTTCAAGTGATTACATCCATCACTACACTTCTTTGTATGTGCATAATCTACTTAAACATTAGTCTTGTATACAAGAACACCATGAATGAATAAATAGTCAACTTTTATGAATTTATTCATATTGAATATAGACTGGTCAAACCTATAAAATTTACATAGTTGGTCTCATGGAATCTAAAACACTCTCTAATAGCTAAATCACCTTAAAACATCCAAAAAAACATCAATACAAACTCAAACATCCTTCTCGAGTCACTTGTAGATCATGGTCAAAAACACATTCAAATTTGAAGATCAATAAATGAAACTATATGGATAGTCAAGCCTTTTAACCAATATTTATGGATGTGCCCTATAATCCTTTACAAATTTATTTTTTTATACCACTATCAAATTCATCATATATCAAAATTTAAAGCTCAAATAATATAGACTAGTTTTCCTTTGTTAATTTAAATTCTAAAGATCACTATGTAAAGCAAAAGCTTTAGACATGTGTCTTCATCTTATGCCCCCTAGAAATTTGATCAAATACGCTCCATCAATATACTCTAGAGTCACCTATTCTTTACCTTCAAATGCTAATCGTTAATCTTTGACTTGTGCTATCGAGATTGAGACATTTGGTAGCCTTGTGTACCTTCTATGGACCCTTCCATCAGACTCTATGCATGTACACCACTTGGTAGTCTCACATGCCTTCTATGGACCCTTCTTGTCAGTCTTAAAACTTGATTATTCCACTTGGTAGTCTTGCATGTAATCTCAAGATCCTTTGAATTATTGACCTTATGCTCGTCATTGGATCTCCATCTATGATTAAATGCATGCTATTAGATCCTTGATCTAAATGATATACATTTTGAAACTTGGAAGCCTTGTATTTACCCTCAATAATATCTATTCCCAAGTCTTGAACTTGATGGTCTTTGACATGTCACAGTTTGTTAGAGTAACTTTGGCTAAGTATGGGAAATATTGCAATCTACCTAGAAGGCCAACTTTACACCTTGATATCATTTGCTAGACACCATATCAATACCTAAAGTTTGAACCCCATTATTTAGGCACAAATATAAGCAAACCCATGTGAATTATTTGTTTTAAAACCTTCACATGTGTAAATTCTAACATCATTAATATGCTCACTTAGTCTGATTATCCAAGATGACTAGGAGAACCTAGACATTCATATGACTACTCTAATGAATTGATTTTATTTTCACAAGCACTCCAAGCACTCATAACACCTCATATGAAATTTTTAATAGGAACATATCAACAAAAATATTTTATAACATCCAAAATACCTGCTCACATGATATGCACTCTCAAATCTACTTGGAACCTATCACTTTGTCATTAATGAATTATGTACTTAGATCACCTTGACATCAATGACAATTAATGCATCTCAAGAACATGTTAAATAAAAAATTATAATATTTCCTTGAAAAATATACAAGGAGGAAAGGTATGTGCACATGCTAAGTTTATTAGCCATGTGATTTTCCTTGCCCTTCACATAATATATGTCCATGTAAAAATTACTTAAAAACTCCAACCATTTATGTTGGTGGGCATTCAAATCATCTTACAAAAACATGTTCTCTAGGATGTAGTGATCTGACTACACCTTGAAATGTTTTCATAGTAATACATGCTTCCATTATTTTAGTGTGTGCACTATAGAAACAATCTCTAAATCATGCATGGGAGAGTTATTTTTAGCTTCTTTAATCTTGTGGGACTCATAACCACCACTTTACATTCTTAGGTCAATATGTCCTTGAATCCTTCCTTAGAAGCATCAACCCACACCTTGAAATGACCATTTAGGTTAGGTATAATCAAAATAGGAGTTATTATTAATATCTCTTTGAGATTTTTGAAAGCCTCTTCACATTGAGATGTCCATGAAAATTTTAAAACTTTAAACTGCAAGGACATAATGGGTTGTCCAAGTGGGAGAAATTTTCCTAAAATCATTGATAGTACCTAGATAGGCCCATAAATTTATGTACTTTATGCCTATTAGAAGGAGTAAGCCACTCCTGAATAGCTTGAATCTTTTATAGGTCTATAATAATACCATTCTTGGAAATCACATGCCACAAGTAGTGTATTTCAATCTGACAGAAGGTACATTAGGATAAATTTAAAAATAGTTTTCATTGTCTTAGCCTTTTTAAAACTAGCCTCAAGTGTTGATCATGTTCAACTTCATTCTTGGAGTAGATGATAATGTCATCCAAGAACACTAGTAAATTTTTTTCTAAAAATTCTTTATAAAAACTATTTATCATATTCATAAACATAGAAGGTGTGTTTGTGAGTCCAAAATGTAAACTAATGAACTCATAATGACCATGCCGAGTTTGGAAGGATAATTTTTAAATGTTCTCCTCTTTGATCCGTAGTTGATGGTAGCCAGATATTAAATAAATTTTTGAAAAGACTACTTTATATTTCATCTAATCAAACAAAATATCAATCTATGGTAGTAGATTTTTTTTAGCATCACTTTTTTGAGAATGTAATCATAAATACACAACCTTAAATTACCATCTTTCTTCCTTACAAAGACCACTAGAGCACCCCAAGGTGACACACTTGGTCGGATGCTTCCATTGTCTAAATATTCATGTAACTTAACTTTTATTTCTTATTAATCTACCATGTTCATTCTGTAAGGGGATTTTGATGTAGGGGCAATCCTTGAAATAACCTCAATGGAGAATTCAAACTCACATTTAGGTGGAAAACTAGGCAATTTTTAAGGAAAAATATACATAAATTCACGTATAATAGGAAAATTTGAACATGACTATTCTTTTTCTTTGGGATATTCCTATAGTTGGACTATATAGGTTTATACCCTTTCCTCACAACCCTTTTTAACTATAGATCTAAAAGAATTTTATGATTTTGTGTCCCTTGAAGGCCTTGTATCTATACAAGTTTTCTAATTTCATCAACACATTTCAACAACAATCAAATTTTACATGGTGTTGTTGCAACCAATTCATGCCCAATATGATATCATAAGACCTTAAGGGTGATAAAAATAAGTTCTCACTAGTTTTTAAAATGCCAATATCAAACTCAGTTTGCTCCAAGCATTCTTGGATAAGTACCCTCTTGTTAGTACCATATTTAACTTTCGAACCTTCTCTTAATTGAATAGGTTTATTCTGGCATATATTTTCTATAGAAAGTGTAATATAGTTGTCTATTGCACCATAATCAATTAAAATACCATAATCAATTAAAATAGCCATGCAATTACCATATATATTACCTCTTATCTCTACTGGTGTAACCTAAAAATTAGTTTCCTAAATTTCTACTATTGTATACACTCTATGGTCTATTGGATGCCCTATTTTTAGCTTCAAGCACTCCTTATGGTAATGGTTATCACCACATTCATATCACACTAATATATTTTATGGAGCTACTGGGATAATATTTTCCCCTATGGCGGGCCCATATTGGAGATATTTATGTTGTTCCTTCCTAAAAGACCTAGTTTTTGAGGTGCCTTGAGACTTATAATTTTTTTTTACCTTGGAATTGGTTGAAACTTTTATATTTACCTTAGAACTTGGGATTTTGGTCTATTTTTTTGAAAAATTTAGGTGTTGGAGGTAGATTTTTGGTTTTCGATTATTGTCAATTTAGTTTAATGTCTTGTCTCCTTTTTTGTCAAAACTTTTCATTTTCTTCTACCCTATGGGTAGATTCTATAGTAACTATCAATGTCTTAGGCTTATTCATATTGATCTCATACATGAATATTTATTTTATCTCCAATTTGAACTTGGTTATTTTTATTTCTTTGTCATGCATATAGTTTACATGATATATTAGATTTAAGAGCTTATTTTCATATTACAAAAAAATAATATTTATTGTTTCAATAGTTATAAATATGTTATTTTCTACTCCTTGAATTTTATACTCAAGTATCCTTTCTGAAGCTTCCTCTTAAATTTTATCCAAGTAAGGGTAATAGGTTGATACCCCTATAAGTAAAATAGATTATTCCACTAAAGGGAAGTAGGACCATTTAATTGATAGACATCAACTCTTACCTTCATATTATATGGCATGTCATGTAGGTTAAAATATTTTTATAGGTTTGTGAGCCATGCATTAGCTACATCTCTTGATTTTTCACCTAAAAAGGTAGGTGGGGGAAGCTTTTTGAGCTTCTTAATGATCATATCTACTATTTTTATTGGTACTTCCTAGAGTGTTTGCACCTCTACTTGTCTAATTTCTAATCAATGAATTTCTTCCCTAGAAGCACCTTCAATATTATTTAATCTATGTTCTTAATTTTCAATCTTACCTTGAATGACATTCAAAGTTATCAAGATTCCACAAAGGACTTATTCTTTCTTATTATCTAGGTTATCCCCAACTACATTATCATTAGGTGCTTCATTATTTTCATTGTCATTAAGGATAAGAGGTTATTTTTTATTTTGATTTAGGATTTGGGTAACATGGCCCCTACCTTGACCTTTACCTCTCAATACCAACCTATCAATACCTTGGTCATTGTCAACCTGATTGTTTGCATATCTGGTTCTAACTATTTTCTTGATAAGTCACAAAATATTCTCTTAGGTATCTTTTAGCAATGATAAACTCTTCCAAAGTCTTATTTAAACTCTTCATAGTTAGGTGATTAACTTTTAGCAAGGATAACTTTAGCATAAGATCTAATAACAGGTGAAACAATACAATTTTTTTATTGTTGTTACTTTTAGGTTACAAAATAGGGTTATGAGTAGGACCCACTATGTCATGCTATATTATGCATAGAAACTTGTTACTTCATTTTATTTAACCCACATCCCATAACCAAAATCATGTGTATGAAAAACCTTAACTATGGAAATTATCTCTAGCAGGTTCTATGGGGAAGAATATTGTTGTATTAATTTTACATCCATCTCAAAGCATATCTCTATATGGGTCCATATGGAAAGGTCTTGACTTCTATGGGGGCACACACATTCCCAATAGGACTTCTTAGGTGTCCTTACCTTACCTAAGTATATTGCATCCACAAAATCCTAGGTATAGGTTGGGGTAGGTAATCTATCATTATCGTACTTAGGATGCTTGAGATAAGTATTTAGGTTATTAATGAAATTTGAACCTAGGGATAAGTAATAGCAAATAAAAATTTTATTATTATTCCTAAAATAAAAATTTAAAACACTTGTTTACCAGCCTTGATTCATAGAAAATAAGTGTCTTTAAATTACTTAAATTATCAATGATTTTACCATAACAAGGTTAGTAATTAGAAATACACCTATAAAATCCATGGAATTGTAATGGGATTTTAAAAATTATTGAGCTTAATAAAATTCATGTAAGTAAATAACCCATTATAATACTATCCCCTTTTATATCATTATACCATGATCAATATGCTTTAGGGATCATCGTATTATGTGCTTTCAATTATCACTAAGCATATTACAAAAATAATTTATTATTTATAATCTAGTTAAGTTACCATGGTATTTTTTAAGGATATATGTCATCACACATGTGAACATCATACCATTGACCTACAATGCTTAAATCATCCTCATGGTAACACTAAACCATCCTGAAGATAGATACTTAGAGATCTAATCTCTATAGTGTTATCTATTGTCAAGAGGTCATTATCCACAAGAACTAGTTACATATGTAGGATTCATTTGCATTGTTCACTAGCTTCCATAATTAATTCCTCTAATAAAATTGAATCCAATTGTATCAGTAATACCTTGCAATACCGCATCTATTAACATATTCAACTCTACAACACTAACATGCCTATTTCTAATTTTAAGCCAAGCATATTTTTTATGAAAAACTAAACTCTTAACTCAACTAAATACATTTGTTATATAAATATCTATTTCATTGTCATGATCCTTAAGTATCCATTTAATATAATTATCAAAGGTTTACAATCTTATAGTATATTGTACTAAACAAAGGAAAATTAATTCTTTGTTGAAACCATAACTTCTAAAAATTTAATTACAATATAATTCAAGGAAAACCTTATTTACTACTCTTTTATGTCATATTGACACTGTAGTGTCAATTATTAATATTAAGTAGTAACTTCTCATCACTAATTTTAATTTATGAATAAACAATCGAAGGATATAAATAAGGTTAAAAATAATAGTTTGCTAAGCAAGACTATCCTTTATAATAGTGAAATAAATTCCCAACTTAGAAACCCAAGTGAAGCACACTTTTAGCATATAAAATGAAGTATCCATTTTAAACACTATCATTGCATATTCATTTCACCCATACTGGGGATTGTGCTATTTAGTGATAGAATCTAATATAATTTTTAACTCAAAAAAATATTGTTCAACCTATGTAATTGAATCATTTCATCTTATCACATTAATATCTAAATTCAAATATTACACTTAGTTGTAGCATGCCAAGGAAAAATCCAAAGTACATACAAATTGTAATAGAAATGAATTTCTAACACAAGCTTAACCCTTCCAATAATAAGCCTAATCATGATGCATTGAGAACTTATTTATAAATGCATAGAAGTAAGCCAAAAAATAATTATTGACACCAAAATCAATTAATTAAATAATGAAATTCAAGCTAGTAACTATTTAAGCCTTTCAATCCATCTGAGGATGATCATTTATAATTTAACAAATATACAAATACACTAACCCAAATTTGAAATATAGAAACATCTAATAACATTATAATAGAAAAGAATTCAAGTAATAATTAACTAAGGATATATATATATATATATATATATATATATATATATATATATATATATATATATATATATATATATATATATATATATATATACATAAATAATACAAGTAAGGTTATATTTCTAGCTTTGTCTAATATACCAAGCAATTAATAGCTTGGCATTTATAATACATTTTATAGGAAACCCATAAGTAGATGATAAATAAATATAACATGCTACCAGAGATCTTTTTAAAATGGAAACCAACCAAGATCAAAATTAAGTAACCAAATAGAACCAACTGAGAGATCATCCTCACATAAACTAACCCAACTTGACCTATCCTATGAGATCCCTAATTAGTGGCCCTCACCACCCCCAACCATTAGTTGGTAGGTGGAGTTAGGCTTTCAGCTTTTTAGGACAAGGACATGAGAAATAGGGACACATAATCCATCACTAAAAACCATCATAGCTAAAAATAAAACATTCAATATATAATAAATTCACAACTAAAATTCAAGATTAAACTTGACTCAAAACTTAATCACCAATAGGCAAACTTGCATTGATAATCCTTAACTTTCTCTAAAGGAGTTTTTGGTACCAATTTGGATACTCAATAAAAACCAATAAACCTTAATCATATGTTCAAGTATAATAATGACCAAATAATATATCCCAACACCAATAATGAGTTGAAATCATTACTTATAACCAAGAGATAAATATAAAACATTCATATGCTCTTTACATTCAAAAACTAGTCTAATAAAGTCATTAAGAATTTAAAATTCTTCCCATTATGCCATATAATTAGTTACATCCATTTAAATGCTTTAAATAATTATGGAAAAATGGTAAATAATAATAATTTACCCTATTAGATCTAGTTCAAATTACTCAAATAAATTACAAGCAAGAAAATAACATCAAGGAAAAATGACTTGGCCCAAGTGTTAAAAAAATACACGTAGTTCTATTTTTTTGATTGAGAAACCTATATATTAATATAAAACAAGATATGGTACAATTATAATCATAAAAAAATGGGTGGAAAAGTCACATCCCACAAGCAAGTCACATTGAGAGTTAAATAAAACCCCTCGGGAAAATTTAGAAAAGTGGTCACAAAATGACCACACCAAAAAATTACATCACATTAGTTGCCATCAAAGTAGATAAACCAAATTAAAAATAACATTAATGAAAAAATTTAAGTAGAAAAAATAAATATAGACATCTAGGGAGGTGGAGGCGATGGTGGACCTAGAGGCTTATCACCCCATCCTTCCATAGTGGGAGGATCCCCGTCAGTAGGTAAGGGATCCCAACTAGAGTTTTATTGATCTTCCGAAGTCTCATTTTGATTTATTTTAGGCTAAATAGATAAATCTAGGCATGGGAATTTTCCTTGGGGAGGTAGACCCAAGCCTCTATTATCACCATCCTAGGATGGGTGAGGAGATCCGTATCCCTAACCATCACCTCTAGATTAGGAGGAACCACTTGAACCACCATAATGAAGAGAAGGACAATGAAGTGGTGACCATCATGGAGATCAATTCCTATGTTTGGGTTTGGACCACTACCATCTTGTCCCACATCCTTGTCCTTGAGTGGGTAAAGGATGTGGGAGTTTAGGAGGTTTTTAGATGATCATACACAGAGTATTTCCCCAATGATCAAACAAATGTTAGATGTGGTTGAGCTCCGGATACACCTTGTTTATTTGGCTTGGAATCTAAAGAGTGACATTAGAGAGAATAGTAATTTTTTTAGAAACAAAAACATTACATTCTAACTCTTCATGATTAAAGCAAGCATAAGTCCTAACTTTCCATATTTGAAACAAAATGTTAACTTGAAAGATATGCCAAAAATGATTATATTTTGTAGGCAACAAAGCTAAATCCCCTAAGAGAGCCATCTTCCATGTGAATAATTCCATATGAAAAGGGTCAAAAAAGGTAGTGAATCTAATGCCATGTATACTGAGTATGTGGGAAAAAGTAGAAAAGATGATTAATAGTCTTTAGTTGCTAATAAGATAGGAAGATGGGATTAGGCACACCCATATGCTTGATCTGATCGCCCATAGGTAGACCGTAGTAAACAAGGCACCATAAAAAATGAGCCATTTTGGGTTCAATATAAGCAAACCACACTATGATGAAATGTCAATTCCAAATCTCATCATGAGAATGAATATTTCATCTGATATTGAGCATATCAACTAGAATATGCTGAGGGGCAAGTAGTTGATATCCCAATCATGGAGAATATTAGGTGAAGGGGATATATTTAGGCTAATTCCAATCCCTCCACCAAGGAACAATATAATTAAATCTAATTTTATGCAAATATTCATCAGGTATGGAGCCTTGAATTTATGCAATAGTATCTACACCTAAATTTATTAACTAATATTTATTTTTAAGTTGTTTTCAATTGAGCCAAACCCTACTCTCTTTACAAAATATATAAATAATAACCTTCATGCCTTTTATAAAAAGGCATATCCATTTAACCTATGGGATTAAGTCAAAGGTAACATTGTGAAAATGAAGATAAGGTTACCATGACAGGGATTGAGATTTAATGGAGAAGCCATTTATGAATTCTTCACCAATATAGCTAAGGTGAGGCTTAAGCTTCTCCTAATCCTTACATAAACTTTGAATCATAGATGATCCCTTAATTTTGATAGACACTAGGGTGATAAGTAAGGAGTGAATCCCTAGTCCTTGCCACATATTCCTGCCATAGGGGAGACCTTGAGAAATAAAATAGCAAAGAAAAATCTTCCAAGATTCATCCTTAGAAAGACCTCTACTTATCCATTTTCCCTAAGAACAGGTCTTTGTATTTTAATATCAAGGATACCCACTCTCCCAGCTTCCTTGGGGTGAAAAAAAATGTTCCAAGAAACTCTATGGAAGCCCTTATATCCCTCAAAATTAGCCTAAATAAAATCCCTTAGAAGTTTTTATAGATTTTTTATAGGTAGCATTAGAAGGGGCCTAGCAAGAGGCATAATACATGTGTGGTTGTCAAAACTTTAGAATAAATTTGAAACTTTCCATCCAAAGAAATAGGCTTAGTGATCCAAAAATAATTTTTTTTTACTCTCTACACCACATATGACCATAAGTCATAAGGAGAGGCCCAAAAGGCAAAAGGAATGCCCAAAAACTTAAAATACACTCTTGGTAGAATCCACTACCATTGAAATTCATTAAGCCAAGGAGGTTTGGGCCTAATGACTTCCTATAGCTTTGAGTATTCCTTCATTGAATAAAAGATCCTAAAGGCAAAATTAAAATATGTGCAGACATCCCATGGCATTCTTAACACATTCTTATTCATCTCAAAGAGTGAGAAAGGAGTAATTCACAAAATGGCCATTTAAAAGTTATCTATCATACTGAGGGAGATAGATAACTTTCACCAAACCCATAGCAACATAATTAGATAGCATATAGCTAGGTCCTTCTACTGCAAAACCATATAGGAAAGGGGCTAAATGACAACCTTTCCTAATGGAGTAATTTAGTTTGAACTAAGATGACTCGGTGATATTAATAGTAATACAAGCACAAACATCCTAAAAAAAATATTAATAATCTAAAAAAATTTGGGCCAAACCCAAGTGCTTGTAACATGGCCAAAATGAAGGGCCACTCAATGCAATCATAATCTTATTAAAAATCAATCTTAATAAATAGGGACTTTTTATTATAAATCCTAGCCCATTCCATATCTTCCTAGATAGCAATGATGTTGTCTAGAATGAATTTGTTATATATGAATCATGTTTGTTCACTCTAAATAATTAAAGGGAGAATGTGATTCACCTTGAGAGTTAGAGCTTTGGAAATAATCTTATAGGATACATTGAGAAAATTAATAGGTCTCTAGTTTTTTATAATTTTAGGATCACCATCCTTGAGGATGAACTTGATGTTACCTTGATTAATAAGGGTTCCTAAAGAATTGGTTAGAATAGCTTCAGAATACACCTGGTGTAGATTAGGACCAATAATGTCTCATAAGGATTGATAAAAATCACACAGTAAACCATAAATTCTTGGAGATTTATCCAATGTCATATATTTAATAACTTCATGAAGGTCACTAAGAGATAAGGGCCTATCACAAGTAATTAATTAATAATTAGAGAATTTATAGAGCACAACTTAGAGATATTGAAGGAGAGATACCTCCCTTTCTAGAGAAGAAGCTTGTTCTGAGAAAATACCATGGTAATGATGCACAAAGGCTTGAAATTTTTCAAGAAGTTTGGTAAGTCTTGCATTTCCTTCCTTAATAGATTTGATTCTGTCAGCAGCTCTCCTAGAGTGGAGGAGGGAAAAAAAATCCTTGGACATCTTGTCACCAATTTTTAGCTAGTACATACAAGCTCTCAGCTAATCTCTTATGGATTTGTGTGATTACTCAATTTGGAGCTTGTGTCTCCCTTATGCCACTTGATTTTAAAGGTGGATAATAAATGGCACCTACTCTAATTATTATGAGGTGTAGATAAACTCACAATTTATAAAATTGTGTAGACACCATGTGAAAACAGATGCTCGCTTGTCATAGATATAAATAAATGTGGAAGTGTGAACAAAAGTCTTAGTCCACCACTAAATATAACTAGAATCTCCTTCTATTCAAGGAACTAAGTTACAAATTTTAACTATGTACGGTTTTCATGTTTTAGGTGGGTAATATTGAGATATAATTGTGTGGAAGTAGGATTGAATTGAGGAGAAGTCCATTAAAATTTAAATCAAATTGGGTGATGATTTGAGAGAAAATTATTAGGAATGACAAAAATTGGTCTGTTTTTGACTGGAGTAAAATAGAAAAGATCTTACTTCACTGGTAGAGCTTTGTTGAGACACTGAAGCACCCTATCACTCCCCTAGTGTAAATTAGATAAGGTGAACTAGGGATAATCTAAATATTTCCTCTAGTGATGGTTAGGATGAAAAACCTTGAGATTATTATGCATATAAAACCATGTATCATGCTCACCCACACACCTCACATCAGAAGGCATCCTTATTAATCCTCTACCAACTCCACCATGTTAAAGTCACCATAGAGAATCCAATGAAAATCTAGGAGAGAGTTAGCTATCCATCTCCACATGGTTACCCATTCCATAGCATCATTATAGGCATATAAATTGACCAATAAAATAATGTAGTTATTAAAATAAAAAAGGGTTCGCCACCCAATTGGTGGGATATGAACCCCAAGAAATAATATTTTGAGAAATTTCTAGAGCCAAAAAAGTGATGGCCCTACCATGCCCAGTGTCATGTTTTATGGCTTGATAAATTTCCCTAGTATAGATGATCCATGTTGCATTATATATAAAGAAGCCAAAAATCTTGACCTCTTGAAAATAAATAATTTTCATGTTTCTAAAAAAGGCAACTATTCCTGATCACATACTTATGTAATAGATCAGTAAGACCTCAAATATTCCATAAGTACAAAATCATTAGACAAGATTGAAGTGCATGTCATTATCTTATGAAATTCCTTCTAGTGAATTAAACTTATTATACATAAGATTATTGGGCATGTAATCATTCATTCTAAAAGTTTTTTGTTTGTATGCCATATATTCCTCCTCTTCAGTAGATGGAGAGGGGCTGTGAGAGCATGGTAGTATTGATTTTTGGTCAAAAGTGACTAGGATCCTATCCTCCTCAGGGGAACTCACCCTAGGAGAGGGTTGTGATCATGGCACTAAGGATGGATTCTTAACTAGTGAGGCCACTACATACAACATACACATAAGAGGAGGATAATATTTGGTGGGTAAGGTAGATTTTCCAGTAGAAGTTAACATAGAATTATTACTAGTAGGTCAAAATGACAAATTTTGTGTCTTTCCTCCACCTTTAGAAGAGTTATTATTTTTATTGTTGGTGATGGTAGTATAACTATCATTATTTACATTCTAAGATTTGGTTTTAGATTTTCCTTTTTATTTAGGAGTAGGGAGCATGTGAACCATTAGAGGGTACTCCTGGATCATGTGGTCTGAGGATTGGCATTGAAATCAAGTATTTGGGAGGTTGATATAAAAAACACATTGTGAAAAATGTTTAGATCCCATTTTTATATCAATAGAATCTTTCAAATCATGGGACAAATCAACTTCCATATAAACCCTCTTATGAAGACAAGCCATATATAATTTAGTCTACTCATGGTAGATGAAACACCCTATGGGATTTATTATTTGGTTTATAAAACCCCAAATAGGGAATGACAAACCAATAAATTCAACCTAGATGAGGACTTTCAATTTTGGTTCTTCATAGAATTTAAAGTCTCGAGTCCAGTGAGAAAACACAACCAAAGTGTTGTGGATGAACAAAGGACCATGATTAAAAATAGCTTTTCAGTGTTCTAGGTTAGAAAATCAAAACAAAAAAGCACTTTTTAAGATTTTGGAATCTTTCAAGTTTCATACCATGGCCTTATCAGTGGTTGTGAACCCATTGCTTCATAAGGGTTTCTTGGGGGACTCAACCAATAAAATAAGTAATTAAAGTAATGTTCTCAAAGAAATGACAAGCTTTGTCAAATTCAAGCACATATAGAATAACATCAGGTAATGGAGAGTCAGAGTCATCAACATTACCTCATGAAAGAATTTTAGAACAAATTTCCTCACCTATTTTAGGGCCATGGTTATGTTTGTTCACTCCAAATTTATCTACATCCATAGAAGTAGAGACAAAGGTGGCAGTCATTAAATAAAGGGTATCCTCTTACTACCTAGAGGGTGAATCATATATCAAAATTAGAAATTAATGAAAACAAATCAATGCCCTACCTAGATCTATGATGATTACTAGTGTGGTAGAGACCTAAAATCTCATTAATGTAGAGCTAACATCCTAGGGTTTTGCTAATATTCTTATATGGCCATCTTTCAAAGCCACTATAATATCTATGTGGTAATAATCACATAATTATATTAGGGTAAAACCCTTATTGTGTTTTGAACCATATACCTCCAATAAGTAAGTGATCATAATAAAAATAAAACCCTATCAAAATAAATATATACGTCTTAGCAAGGGAGGTCGAGTTCCCAAAATGTCATACCCAAGTTTAATATTAAAATGGCCATGCAATAAAAAAAAATCATTCAAAACCCAAATTAAAATGGTTTATAATGATTTTAAGTTTAAAAGGAGAGATTTCAAGCATAGGGTTTAAACCCAAAAATAGAAAATGGCCTAGTCATACAAATATGCCATACTCATTAATAAAATAACCCATATACAAAATTTAAAAAAAGATTCACATCAATATTAATTGATTTTAGGCTTTTCAAATTCATCAAGAAGTCTTATGGCTTAATCATGAGCCTACAAATAATTTATTTGCTTGCACAACATAATTAAAAAATGTATTTTTTTTCCTTTTTTCAAAATAATGCATTGCTTACCTGTGAATAATCTTTCCCTATGAAATTATAATGGAGTTCTGATTTTCTTATTTCTTTCCAAAAAGACTACTTGTTCCTCCCCTTTTTATTACCCATGGCTCAATTTTATCCATTCTCCTTCCTCTCTCTTGGTAGGGTTTTTGAGCCTCATTACTCACCATGACCACTATTTGTTTTCTTCTCCCCCAAGTGTCTTATCTCTCTGCCTCCTTTCTTGAACCATTTGAATGAAATGTTATGGTATGAGAGCCAAATCTAACAAAATGATGGCATGCATTGATTCATTCAATCGACAAAGATTTTTGGTCATTATGATCTTTTGTTAACTTATCAAAGGCCCATGACCCCAAATCCATCATTAAGAAAATAAAACATAGTAAAATAATATTAGGGTCCCTCTACCTAAGATAAGTCAAAAATAATAAATAATAAGGTCAAACTAACATCACCAATGGGATAAGAATTAACAACAAGATAACAAACCCCATAAATAACTGAACATAAAAATGCTCCAAACACATGATAATTAAAAAAGAAAAAAATGTAGGCATAATAATGACACCAAAAAATATAACGATCATGCACAAGGATGATTGAATTCAAAATGAATAACAATGAGATAA
>JARHVA010006024.1:545000-565000 GCA_037957365.1 Torreya grandis
AACCAATAATCTAATGCTCTCATCCAAGGTTCATATAATTCCTCAATATTTTTGCATTTTCTCTTTTATCTACTTAATATGTTTCTTAAGATGTAGCCTTGAACCTTTTGTTGTGTCTTATAATCTTAAAATCCATGTCTATAATACATATGTGAATGTTACCCAAAACTCCTCATCTTGTGATTGATAGTAATCATTCTCAACTTGATCAAACATGTTTTCTATTTTTTTTTGCCTCTTATTAATATACTATTTTATTTTAGTCTCCCACCAATGTTTTATCTCAAATATTATTGGCTTCCATAACTCTAGTGGGTACTTTTCCCTAGACATAAATTTTATGAAACCTGGGGTCATACACCAAATGTTCACATAAATTCAACATTAAGCCATGAGTTCATCATTTGATTGTCTGAAATAGGGCTAATATATACATGGAGAGTATAATTTAGGTTAGTTTAACATTAATTTATTAACTAAACATACATAATGAAGACATAGATAATGCATAATATAGGTATTGATACGTGATTCAATATTTATTAATGATTTTCACACATACATATATTCAAATCAATATATTGGGATATTAACTCAATATGGATAGAAATTCTCCTTAAAATTCATTTTTAAGAATAAATATAATATAAAATATTGTAATGCAAAGATTTTGTGAAAATGGATTGATTTATACAAACTTATCACTATCTTACACAAAATTCCAACACACCTCTAATTTGGAGCTAATTAAATAAAAATACAATTCAAATGAAAATATTATACCTAAATTATTCTTTCATATTCCCTAATTTTATGATATAAAAAATAGCAAGATTAAAGGTTATTAGATTTGGTATTGGATTACCTCAAATTTAATGATATTTTTAGTATGATATTGGCTTGATAAATTGACTCATAGACAATGGATTATTAGAATATTATGGACTTGAGAAGATTATTGGATGGATTAATATATTTTGGCTTTATAAATTTCATGCACACTAAAATCATTATATATAAGGAGGGAGATTTTACAATGAATTAAATATTCATTGGAAACTTCTAGAGAAGGAAAATATAGAGAGGGAGGGAATTCTAAGGAATTTAAGATTCTTTAAAATTCTCTAGAGAGAGCACTCTCTAGAGAATGAGAAGGGTGATGGAGAGTTATAGATTCCATTAGGGAATATAATGATGATTAGGGGAAGATTAAAATAGATTAGAATAAGGGTTAGGTGAGGAGTAGGGACTAGGATTGTAGGAAATCCTAAAAGTAGGTAGGTAGGTGGGTTGTGAATTTAAAATGCAAAATGTAATAGATAAGTGGGATTAATTATAAGAATTAATGAATAAATGGGAAGGGGTAAGGTTAGTATGATAATTAATAATAAATGGGATGTTATATAAATTATAAAGATGATTAATAAGATAAATTAAATGAATTTAGATGAGATTAGTGTCAAAATTATAAAGTCGATGAAGGCAAACAAATTTAGATGCATACATTTTTCCCCTCTTTGAAAGGGAATTGTGAGTGGATGAAGTAGGAGTAATGGTATTTTAAATAATAAATACACTTATGGATGAATGATAATAAATCATGTTAGTATACATATGATGTTCCCTTGAGTGGATGTGTGGGGAGGAAGGAGGCATCTGGACACTCAAAAAGAAGAAATAAGGGGCATGATGGATGAATTGATAAGGGGGTGGGATGTGAGATGTGGAACTGAAGATAAATACAATAAAATTGACATGATTAGTGAGCTAAAATTTGATGATGTCCCTAGGAAAGATATATGCACATAGAGGGGAAATGACTATGTCATGATTGTTGAAACATCCCAAGGGGAAATCAACCATAACATGATGAGGATAAGATAAAAGGTCATAAGCTTTATACATATCCCAAGAAAGGACACATATCAAGGAGAGATACAAACCAATATGATTGATAGATGAGACCATGGTTTGTCAACTTATCCCAAGAAAGGACACATGCACGGGAGAGAATCAAGCTAAAATTATAATGATTTTAGAAGATTAACAATGAGTGTAGCTCAGAGTTGAAGTCAAGTAATATCATGAATGGGATGAGAGAAAATAAATGATATAATCAAGTGACCAAAAGATGAAGGGGAAAATTGGATTGCAATACATCAAATCAATGAGCCGTAATGTGATTAATAGTAATGATGCCCCTAGCAAGGACAAATACATGGTAACAATAGATGATAATAAAGTTATGAACTTGATCATGTCCCAATCTAATGAGGAAACTATAAAATTTAAATGATGAATTGACCAATTAGTTACAAGGGATGACTGATGGAATAAAATATGTATTTTATGATTTATTAGGCCTAATCAACATGCGTAGGTGATTGATGAAAATATTAGGGAGATGATTTTGGGGATGATGATTGATTAATAGACTGGTTGATTAATGATTGATATTATAGCTCAAGGATTTGACTGATTCAAAACTTGAGGATGATGAGGTACCATAAATATGTGATGATAAATGTCAGTGAAAGATTGGTTGATCTGACCTTAGGCACACTATATAACTAAGTTCTACTTACATAGTCTAAAAAGACCTCATGCTAATATAGCTTAGACTAGATGATAGATGATAATAATGGATAAAAATATTAGGATGATGAGGATGGTTATACATGTTAGTTGTTATATAGATGTTAGGTTTGATGATGATTGGATTGAGAGTTGAGTTGAGATGTTGATGATTAAAAAGATGATATATGGTTGTCGAGAGGATATAGATGTGATGATAAAAGGACTTAAAGGAATTATTACATATGAGAGGAGTGGACTTGGATGATTGGAGTAAAGATATAGGACTAAGATAAATGATTAGATATGGTATGTTGGATTTTATAATAGGTGATAGAGGAAAGGAGGAATGATGAGTATAATCCATGGTCAAGCCATAATTATTGTAATATGTCTCATTATAACCTAAGAAATTTGATGTAAATATGGCACTAGGCAGTATGCCCCATGATATAAGTATGACCAAGAGGACATTGTGATAAAGTGCATGATTATAAAAGGGGAAAATGGTGAACTCTACATCTTTGAGGGAACCTAAAAGAATCATTATAGAATTTGGTGTCATCATAACATCCTAATTCATTTCCTAATAGATAAAAGGATTTATTCTACAATAAATATCAAAATAAGACAAAAAAGGTATATATAGACAAGCATTTATAGATAAGTTACTATAGAAAAAATTATAAATAAAACATAGATCATAAAAATAAAACATGCATCAAGAAAATAGGGTCTTGTGTATCATGTAAATGTATAAGGATGGGATGAATGAGGATGATAATTGATGCCAATGAATGAGGATGTATAGACTTACCTTGATTAGGACTAAGATTGAATATGGTTATGAAAAGGGTGTGTATAAGAAAATTTCAAATTAAACATAGGGGATAATTAACTTGTAGATTCACCATGTTTTAAACTTAGATGAGACACTTGGGACTTATCAGGATAAAGTGAGACTAGGTCAATATAGACTACATTTACCCCAGTTCAGAATAGGGGATGAAAGACAATAGTGGGATGGATGGCTATGACTTGGTAAATGGACTTAGATAATGCTCAAATAAGTTTATGGGCAAGGAAGAATGGACTAGGGATTCCCAACAACCACATCATGAGGGAACCAAATGTCTAGTTACCTGAGTGTTAAGTAGAGGATATGTCAAGATGATTCTAGAACATTACCTAAGACATCTTTTACTCCCTTAAAAAGGTCAAAAATGGAAAAATAGATGGATATAATTAGATACAAGATATGATGATAGATTATGGATAGGGGTAATGGACCAAGGGATAAGATAAACAATGATGATATGGATGGCATTGATAAGGGATGGATTTTTACCTCAAGTATTGAGGTACAATGTAGATAATAGACTATTTTACCATAATGTCAAAAACTAGTTTTCATCATGGTTCTTACCCAAGATGTTAGAAGACTAGTTTTCACCATTAGATGAATGGTTTTTTTAACTTTATTGATGGCATCTTTATTTATTATATATGGGTGTGAGATGTAGGGATGCTGACATTTTTGTGATATTTAGCCAACATCTATTTTGAAGATATGTGATGCTAGGATTATGCTGTCACTATTGGATGTATTGATGTCCTTGTGAGATTTTTTGAATCTTGATTTATACTTCTCCAGACATCTAGTCGAGGTGACTTCGTAACCCCTATGAGAGATGATGCTACCCAAGAAAGTGATGTATGACGAGGATGGAATTAGATGGTTTAGATATTGAGGTAGAGGATGTAGATGAGTGATATGATGATTAATGGTGTGATTGGGTGGAGATCAAAAATGGGGTTAAATAGTTACATACACCATTAGATATGGAGGAGGGGACATTTGTGACTGGTACCATGTGTTAATAAAGGTTAAAGAATCTAAGATTATTTGATTTATTTAATTTTTTATCCAAATATTAGAAACATGATCAACCACATTTATTTTGACTTATTTTATTTGTGTGTTAATTGGTGTCATAATGACTTCTTGGTTTTCTAACTTGATTATATTTTTACCCTGGTACCAGTAAAAGGGCTTCACTAGGGGTATTTGACTTTAGACTTGGAAAATGATTATTTTGACTTGGATGATCCCTTAACACATTAAGGATATTTTGACTATGGGATGATACTTTTTGTCTTAGATGATTACAAAGATATTTTTAACTTTTATTGATTCCATTTGGGTCACAACTAACTTGATTATTTAGCTTGATTATTGGATTGGAACCTTGTAAATTCAGCACATGATATTGCATGTTTAAGGGAATCCAATGGTGCATGTTCCTATTTGTCCCATTTATGGAGTGTGATGGATTGATTGTTAATAGAAGGTGGATGATTAGGGATGTGTGGTGAAAGGGGTGGATTAAAGGGATAATGGGAAACATAGTTCTCATAAAATCTAGTAAGAGACCCAACATCAATGTCAGAAGAAGTGTCGTCAATAATCTTAAAAGTATCACTAATATTCTTTTTATAATTAACATTTAAATCCAAGTCATATCCATCTTAATGATCTTCAACTTATAAAGTATCCAATAATTTTGTTATAATTTCATCATCCTTAAATGGATCAAGAGTCATGTCTTCTAACAAGTCAACATTAGAATTAGATACATCCTCAAAGATATAGGTGTCAACATGAATTTCATTATCTATAATGACAATGATTATGATGTGGATTTTGATTCATATGCTAATGTTAGATATGATCCTGACCATTTTGATACTAAATTTAATAGGATGTTAATGAGGTGATGTCACTAATAAATGATTTTTTGATAGTAGTAATAGATAGGTCCTTTTGGATAGCATCATTATCTACAAGTACCTTCTACACCTTGGGTTTATGAATGTATGTTTTAGGCTTAATGGATTTATGAAAATGGGGGATTTAACGTGAATAGGATATAGGGATTGTTTGATTAGAGATGATTTTGGTATGGAGGAGATTAGGGCCATGAATTTGGTTGAGGAGGGAAGAAGCTTGATAATATTTAGGAAGTAATTCTTAGAATACCCATTTTTGCATAATCCTAGGTGTAGATGCATTGGATTTAGTCTCATTTTCAATTTCACCATTATTAATTAAGTTTTGGACATAATCTCTAAAAAGGAAACATCTATTAATAGAATGCTCAGGGACTTTATGGTATAGACAAAATTATTTTAATCAATACCATGAGGGTGTATGTTTAGACAAATATAAAGGTCTTATTTTTGGGTAGCAACCAAGCCTATATCCTCTAGTTTCCAAAATAGGGCTTCCAAGGATTTTGGGAGAGGAGTATATTACTTTCCTATAGTGTTGGATGTGGAAGTATTGGATTTAAGAGTGGAATAATTTGATGGTGATGTCATGATATTGGGAGATGATGGTGTGTGAGATTGTTTAGGATATGAATAAGAATTAGATGGGGTTAAAAAGATAAGTATCCCTTTTCTAGTAGGGTAGGGGATTTGTGATGGACCATGACTGATAAATTGAGGATTTGACTATGGAAGTTATGAAATAGAGGTAAGGTTAGCTAAATGGAGTAAAATCCTTCAAGAATTTAGTCACCCATCTCAAGGAATCAAAATAGGACTACATCCTTGTTGGAAAAATTATAGTTATCAAATAAGGTAATCTTTTTACTAGTATATGGAATAAAAAGGTTATGACTAGGACTAGGACTAGTGAATGGGGGATGGGAATAAAATTAGTTGTCATAATATTAGATGTGGATAAGGGTTGATAAGGCACTTTTTTGGTAGGTGACCTTAGGTTTAGAGGTTTAAAATCATTGGGAAGGTGAGAACCCATCTCCAATAGTCATAAAAGGCACTCATCCTTGTTGACAAATATATATTTGTGAAATAGGGTGACTTCATTACTTGTATATTTGGGGATGTTGAGACTATGGTTATGATGGCTAGATAATGTGGCTGACTATAGTGGGATAAAACATAATCCAAGTGTATATGGAGGTTGTTGATGGGAAAGGACATGGGATGTTACTTTAGGCTTGATGGAATAGAGGTATGCAAGTAGGGAGGCACCCATTTATAGGACCCAAAAAAATATTCCATCTTTGTTGGCAAGCATGCATTTTTTATAAGAAATATGTCCAAATCCATATGGGTAAATGATAAATGGGTGATGGATGAAAGGTAGTTAGATAAAAAATGGGGGCCAATGTGAAGGTGGAGTAGGGATTGGGTAAAAATATGTTCCTTGGATAAAGTGAGTCTAGATTATTGAGTTAGTATGATACTTGATGGGTGAGGATGAGATAGGATAACTGGATTAAGATGTCAGATTGGGATCAAATTTCAAACTGATAGTATGATAGGTCTTAATGATCTATAGACAATGCCTAGTTTTAATCTAGAAAAAGGATGGGGATTTAACTAGTGCTAAATTCAAGATAATAAGATGATGATTAGATGGGTGCTAGTTATAAATAGGCAAGATGAGTATATTAGAGATGAATGGATTGAGGATGACTGGATGCTTAATTAAAACTAATAAAATGTTAGGATTTTAATAGGGTAGTGACTAAGAATGAAATATGACAAAGTTATAGGTGATGGACTAAATAATGAATAGAGTGATAGAATGATATATATGAATAGAAAAAGGACTAGCTCAAGCCTTATAATGATTTACTCAATGTGGGAGGGATATAAGATTGTGTGATGAAGGGTAAATGGGAATAAATGGAGGGATCAAGGATGATAAGATTGAGATCAAGATAAGTATATAAGTTTGGTGATGTAATGTTGATTATGGGTATGGTGAGTAAGGTTTGGACAAGCATGTGATATAAGGATCCAACTAGATGTGTTATAAGATAAGAAGGCAATATAAAGTAAGATGGGATATGTCTATATGAGGTAGGACTAGAAAAGATGAAGGATAATGATAATATAAAGATGTACTAGATAGGGTGATAAATAAATATGAGGATGTCAAGGTAAAAATATATTAGGATATGTTTGAGATGGGATGATAAGATGTACAATATATACAAGATTATACAAGATTAAGGATGTACAATATATGATGACAAGTAAAGTAGATAAGGATGTATAAGATTTTTAAGATGATTTAGGTTATACAAGATAATAATGTAAGAAGGAGATGATAGGGTATAACTAAAATATGGTGTAGAGATGAATAAGGTAAGACTAAAGTATATGAAGGGGGTATCACTTGAGATTAAATAATGGTGTGACAAGGTAAGATTATACTAGATGATAAGACTAAAGATGGGGTAATGAGGGTATTACTATTTTAGGATAAGATACAAGATAAGGATGTGATCTAGGTAGACTAAAGGTTAATATTAATGATATGTCAATAATGGTATGAGTAAATAAGATAAGGGTATGAATAGGTTGTGGGAAATAATAGAAGACTATGGTAGGGATAAGATAAAATAGTCAAGATTAGATTAAGTTAAGAAGAGATGTGGTGGTATAGGTTTGAATACTGTTAAAAGGTATATGAATAGACTAAGATATGATTAGGATGAGAGGTCATGAGAGTAGAAAAGATGAGATGAGGTAAGTTAATAATGTACAAGTGAAAGGGATAAGGCTAGAATGTACAAGACAATATGATGATATAAGAGACCTAGATAGCCATGTATAGGTTTGGGTAAAAGGTTGACTCGGTTCACAAACAAAATTGGTCTATAAAAACATATACCAAACCAAACAATACATAAACTTAAGATTACTAAACTAATTTGGAGTGTAATTTTATGATTATACCATCTAACAGCTTCGTGAGTGAGGCTGCAGGTTGGTGACCCATTATAGAATCTCCCAAACCATATCAACCCCACTTTCACTTAATAATCACTTGGGATATGATAATAAATTCATAAATAAGTCACTTTTTACAATATATGGGTCTTATTCTAGGCTAGATAGGGCCTCTAAAGGCATCCCCAATATAAACTAGGTATGTGGAGCCCAAATCCATGCAGGGTGATGTCTAATGATTAGATTAAATAAATAATTTTTTCCCTTTATGTAAGGCCTATATGATGAGTTCAACCACTTGGCCTAACAATAACTCTCCCTTTTATTTAGACTCTATCAGAACATGGAGTGTGGATTTGTGCATGGTGGTAAAATCCACAATCACAATATCCCTAGGACTATGTCAAGTTCATGCATATAACTTACACATCACATTATCCCCTAAAAAAATAAAAATGGGAGGGTTTGTTAGTGGTTTTTAATCATCTAAGACTCACTGCAAGGATGTGGGGAGGAGAATATACACCATTGTAGCCCTCAGGTGATACTCAAACAAGCAAAAATATTATTTTACCCAATTAATTAAGTGTGATATATAAAAAATATATACAAGATGACTTTCAAAATACCAAATATTTAATAGGAATTCTAAAAAGTAAGTGATTACTAGTTTAAATTTGGAAATTTTGAGGGGTAACCTGCAAGACAAGATGTTAAAAAAATGTCAAAAAATATGACCTACAAGATAAAGGGTTAGGTAAAATCAAGTGAGACAAAACTACCACCAAATTTTTCCCTATAAAAATTGAAACCAAATGTTAGTCTAATAAGCCTTAATAAAAATACTAAAAAAAAAAATTGTGGGTTTTATACTATAATATTTTTTGAATGAGGGGCCATGATGTAGGGGTTTAGGGGTGATATCCCTCGGTAAGGTCAAGGGCTAGTACCCCTTGTGGGGTTAATGTGAAGTAACCCTTACAAGGTCAATGAGAATTTCCCCTTGCAAGGTTCGAGAGTAGTGCCCCAGGTGTGCTCCCTATCATAGTATAGGGCAAAGTTGAGGAGTAGTGCCCTCAATGCCAAAAGTAATTTAGGACTTGTAGGATGCTTAAAATGACTCAAAATTCACTAAAATGGATCTTAAAAATACACTCAAAAAAGATAATTTAAAGTAAAAAATGAATGCAAAAATTACTTATACATAGTTAGTGTTATGCAAAATTGCTTCTAAAACGTCAAAATTACATATGACAAGTCAAAATCATAGATATAGACTAGTTATATTGCAAATAATCAAAAAACTATTATGGTAACAACCTGGTTAATTATATTCAAAATCACTTATAGGAATTACAAAATTGTAATTGGAAATAAGTGGTATTGAAAAACTATAGATTAAAATCAAAATCATATAAATACAAAAGTGATTTTGTAATAAGCAATAAAAAATCCTATTTTCAAAATTACTAATAAGGGCAACCCCATGAGTTGAAATATTGCATCAAATAGAACACAATGTTAAGATTACTGGCAAAATTTGACCAGAATGATGATATATTCTTAATTTTCTTATAAATAGTCAGAATAGATAAATAAAATGTACAATTGAGTAAGAAAATGAAGTATTTAACAAGAAATGAGATGATATGGATTTATACTAACTATTTATAACTAGGTGATGATATGAAAGATTAGAAAACCCTGTTAATTACTTATGAAAAATTATGAGATTCTAATTAAAGTGAATTATCAATTGATAATAAGTTAATTAAACTTAAAAACCCACAACTAGGCAATCTTTAATTTTGAAACAGGGTGGGCAAAGAGGCTTTGAATTGATAATAAGAAACTTCTAGTACCTGCAAAACAAAATTAGAGATAGAAATAGAACTATATAAAGTCTAATAAATTCTCAAAAATTGTAAGTTAATTTGACTATGATCCTAAGATATATATGTTTCAAAATCAATAGTGGTAATTCAACAGTAATGTCATAACTAACAATAAATGATTTTACACAAAATAAAAGTAGACAAGGACTATCTAAATTCTTCATAAGAGCTTTTTTATTCTTTCAAAACCAAGTTATGTTCAAAACCAAGATAATGTAGTTGTCATAAAATCTAGAATTATTAATTAATTTTATCAAAATCTAATATATGTGTGTTTCAAGTGCAAAGTAAAATCATAAATATATATAACAAAATTACAAATTTTGATGGGGTTAAATTTTTGATAGAGTATACAAAAAATTCAAAATCTCAAGTCATTCATTCAAAGTCACAACTTCATATCAAAATTGCCTATTTTGAATTACAATTTTGCACAAACTTAATGAAAATACTAATGGCTTATGGTTAAGTTGGAAGTTTACTTAAATTTATGATTTTTGAGGTCAAAATCACTTGTGAAAAATTTCCTTTTACATAGTAAAGTCACTTTTTACCTGGAATGTGAAATTTTTGAAATTTTGAGCCATAGTCCATCCTCAATCCAACCTACAAAGCAAATGTCAAGCACTCCAAGCACACAAGTTTAGTCTAAATAGAGGGTTCCCACTTTGGTCACCAATGTAATGTAAAGATTTTGTGCAAATAGATTGTTTTATACAAATTTATCACTATCCTACACAAAATTCTAGTACATCTCTAATTTGGAACTAATTATATAAAATGTAATTCAAATGAAAAGATCATACCTGAATTATACCTGCATCTTCCCTAATTTTAAGCTCTAAACAAGACTAAGATTAAAGGTTATTAGATTTCGTGTTGGATTACCTCAAATAGACTTAGATTTTCAACATGATATTAGCTTTATAAATCAACTCAAGGACAATGGATTATTGGAATATTATGGACTTGAGAAGATTATAGGATTTTGGATTAATAGATTTCATACACATTCAACTCATTCTTCATAATGGAGGGAGTTATGTATTTAAATAGGTAATGTAGGTAGTCATGGATTTAAATAGGTAATGGAGGGAGATTTTCCAATGAATTAAAAATTCATTGGAAAATTCTAGATAAGAAAACTCTAGAGAGGGAGGTAATTTTAAGGAATTTAAAATTCCTTCGAATTCTCTAGAGAGAACTTTTGTTAGAAGGAAAATGGTGTTGGAGAGTTATAAATTCAATTAGGGAATATAATGATGATTAGGGAAATATTAACATAGATTAGATTAAGGGTTAGGTGAGGAATAGGGGGTAGGCTTGTAGGAAAGCCTAGGATTAGGTAGGTAGGTGGGTTGTGAATTTAAAATTCATAATATAATAGATAAGTTGGATTGGGATATAAGTGGGATTGATTAGAAAAACTAATGAATAAATGGGAAGGGGTAAGGTTAGTATTATGAGGAATAATCAAGGGGGATGTTAGATAAATGATAAGGATGATTAGTAAGACAAATTAGATGAGATTAGTGTTAAAATTAGTAATCTTATGAAGGCAAATAAATTTATATGCATACAAATATCAATAGACACATATTTTCTTTATGCGTATACATTTCAATATATTTTCATGGGTTGTTGTGGAGTACAATTGATATCATGAGAGACATCTTATCTGTCCAATGTTTTTATATGATTGTAAGCTTATATGGTTTAATTTATGTTAAATTCTCCCATGAATAATCCAACCCACATTATTTAATGAATTTACCCTTGCCATTATCATCATACATATGATAATTATCCTAAAATTTCCATTATAGTAGATAATACTAGTGAATAATTACAAGTTAATTCATTTGAGATTGACATATATACAAAAATGTAAATTAATATTTATCTTTAATATATATTTTTAATAATAATAAAGAAAAAATGAACTATGAAAATTATAAATTACCTGAGTAAGTTAATATATAAGTAAAAAATAAAATAATATTAAATAAATTCTACTGTTATTAATGAATATTAAAAACAACTAAAAATCAAACAATATTATTAATTAATATTAAGAAATAATAATATTAACATTTTTTTATAATTTATAAATATTTAACCACTAAAAAAATACCTATTTATTTATTCACCGAGAATGACACATTGCTTATTTTCCCTTGTCCCTCACTTCTTTCTTGTCTCCTCCATTTGGAAATAAGTTATATAGTAAAAATGAGGAGTTATATAAATTAAAAAGTGAAAAATAACTTGCCTTAGGTCCCATAGAAATAATTCTATGATACCACGTTGATGAAAATTGAATTGTATTTTCACCACAATTATACCATGTTTGTGTCACTTCCATATTTTTAGAAAAAAATTTAAAAATATTAGTGTGTAAATCCAACTAAAATCGTGATGCCATTTATAAAAATGTATTAGTACATTTTTCTATGATTATACTAAAATGTGTTATAAGTGTACTTTTAACAATCATTTTTTTTAAATAATTTTCTATGCTATACATGGTACATATAATCCTTTCTTTTTAGATAAGTAATGTTTAGATTATCCCAATACTACAAAAGGGGCCATAAATTTTTATTATTATATATTCATCTACGTGTTAATATTATAATTATTTACCCTAGATGTGATAAACAAGACATACCACAACTATCTCCCCAAAGATGGTCAACGAAATAGACAAACTATTTTCCTTAGAGGTGGTAAAAAAACACTACAAACACTTAATTTTAAAATTGAAGGACATACCTAGAGAGTTATAAGACACACTTTGCATGCCATAATCTTATAATAACATTCATAGTTTCTACAATGATGATGTAACAATCCAAATACCACCAAGTGTATCCATTCTTACTTTTATTTTTTATTCATTGAATTTAGTAGTCATTTATTATCTATTTATATACACATTAATATAATTTAAAATGTTTCAATTTTTTTTTAGGTAAAATTTATATTCACACTCCAAACATAGGAGCATATATGTTAGTTTTAGGATCCTTATGGTAGTCAGGATGCTTGTGAAAATTAGTAGTAGACATGGTTTTGTTGTTTTTCAGGTTATAAGATCTAGAGTTTGTGATAAGGTATCTCATTTCCTAATTTTATCTTTTAGAACATTATCATAAATGGTATTAAATTTGATAAACACTTACAGGTTTTAGCCACAACTTATTCTTCAAGTCTTCTATTAAAATAGTTTGTTTTATTTTGATATGTTTGTAGACACACACACATCAAATTGGGGCATTATGTAGACACACTGTTTTCATATAAACCAATTTATTTTATATGGTATTAGTGTATTTATATGCATATGAATCATTATTTTATGCATATTTACATGTTAAAATCCTCATAATCACCATCTTGGATCTGATCTTCTCTAATATTGAGTCTTGATTTCAACTCCAAATACCTGGCTTTATTCTCAAGGTTCAACCTTCATTGATATCTTCCAACTTATCACTAGGATTTATATTCTCCTTTGATATAAAATTGTTTACTAAACACCTTGTATTTACTTATATCTATCATTATAACCTTATAAAACCTCACTACTCATCCACTCAATCATTCCATTCACTGTTTCATCTTTACTCACTCACTAGCTTCACATAAGTCATTCCTTAAGGCTAAAAACCTAAAATATTTTGATTGATTTAATAGACTCAATATATCACCTTTTATGTCTTATCTTGGCCACAAAAATCTTTTATTAACCTATCTTAATCTATCATTCACTCCCCATCATGAACTGACACACTTTAACCTCAATGGTGAATTACTTGGCTTGTAGCCCTTTTTTTCACAATTGTACTTTGTTTGAAGAATTTGTAGGTCCTATACAACATACATAACCATATTTCACCACCATATATATTTTTTAATCTCTCCATTAATTTTAAATTTTTAACTCTCTCTGTGGATAGTACTTCCTTCACAAGCACCTTGCCAATTAGGCCTTTTTAACCCTACAACTCACCCACAATACTGGGTACATATTGTATAGAACTAGAACCAAATAAAAAACTATTAAATAATTTTATAAACATATAAACATTCATTATTAAAAAGTGTCAATGTTTTTCCACTATTAGAATATAAGTTATAGGGTTTTTACATTTTAAACCCTAGTTTCATGACTGTGTTGGCTGAGAGGCTTTAAAATTCCATATATTTAGTTATATGTCCTTTAAAACCAAAACAATACTTTATAAAAGTATTTTTTTACAATTTAAATCTATCAAAATAGGTTAGACATCTCATTTTAATCCTACTAAATCTTATATTGGTCAAAACATATAATTTTGTGTATGTTAGATGATTATGTAACGGTTTATTGATAGTTTGTTTGTATCCAAAGGTTACAAGAATACCATAAGGCTATTATTATGAATTTTTATCCTTAAAATTTATTCAACATTTATCATATCAGTCACCATAATCTTTCACTAAGACATACACACTCACTTCTTACATTGGACTGAGTGAAAATAGGGATTCTTGACTATATACCCAAGGTTTGTTTACATTTCAAACATGTTCCAAACCTTCCAAATAGGATATTTATAAGTACATAATATCCTTAATCTATAATAAGACTCAACCAACACAATGTATATTCATTTCCTCAAATTTATGCCTTCTTTCATTATATATTAATTGTGTGGGAATAGGGGTTTCCTTATTGTGTAACAGAGTATTGACTTCCAACTGACTATATATTTTAATATTTTTTAATTTTTTCACATTAAAAAAATATGGACCACCATTATATCAAATATATTCTTACATATAGATCATCACCATTGATACAAAGGTATTCTTTTTACAAACACTTCATTATACCTTCACTTGTTTGACAGTCTTGGCTGTCACAACCAAAAAAGGTTCATGGATCGGGACTCCTTGATTTTATTTATGATATAACATAATATTTGACCATATTATGGATTTATTAATGTATATATAATCCAAAGGTAATATTATCATGTGTATTTGCCTTTTCCATTACAAAACCCTATTGAAACAGTCCTTCCTCGTGACTGTAACCTATAGTCCTTTATTCAAACCTATAACCAATCATAAATAATGACATCTACATGGCCTTCAGGGCCTTTTCAATTAAACATACAAATAAAAAAAATTCCATACCATTTAAAATAGAGTGAACACACACAATGATTCCCTTATTTATTCATTTGAATCTTCAAAAATATCACATTCAATCCATGAATGGACTCTGCCACCTTTCTTGAGGGGTTAAATTCTTCCTATCTATATTTTATCTCCTCATTAGAGCTCTACCCTCTCTTACCTCTCTCTCTTACATGTTAAAACTAACGTATAACTTCCTCCGCATCCAACTTCTACGTTCATTTGGATGGTTACCACAAGAAGACCCTTCACCACATTTTCTCATGACTTGTATTTTCATGTAGTTGCCCACATAAGACTTTATTAAGACCATTTCTCATCTTAACTACCTATTTGACACTTAACTAAAATATTATGACCCATAGGACCTTACTCATTCATTATACCCCCTTGATAATTCTTAAAACACCACTTACAATCCTCATTAGGTCCTTTTAATATTTCAAATATTCAAATGGTCACTTTTGGAGGGAAAACTCCACATACTCACAAACACACTTTTAATGACTCATTATGACTCTTAATATAATAAATATACCTTATAAGGTCCTCACACACACTTACACCTCAAAATGGACTCTAACTAACACATGACTTTACAACAACTCAAAAGTGATGTTTGTATGCTTGATGCTCCTACATCATACTCCTCAGAAGGGTGAAAAATTGAGTGCCATCTTCTTTCTTGCCTTTCAATCTAGTCTTTGAGTATCTTCCATGCTCACCTTATTGTTGCACCTCATATCTTGATCCTTTATTCTCATTAGACTCTTGTATGTATCCTTATTTGCCTTATCTATCCTCCTTATCAACTTTTCCTCCACCTCTATGAGGTGTACTAGATATTGAAACTCTTTGTTTATTACATATTATACCTTTTAAAAGTTAATTTATCCTTCATCATCCTTTACTACAAACCAATGGTTCTTAATATTCTTCATTACTCTTGTGTTATGGCCTTCTTCTTCATTGTTCTCACTTGGTGCTTTCTTCTTTAGGTGTATTGGCTTCTTGGCACTATTGATTCCTTATTCTAATGGAATCATAGGCATATGAAGATTTGTGTTTTGATTAAATAGAATCTCTTTTGCTTCCTCTTATTCACACTTCTCCATTTCTTGACATGGCTTCACACAACCTTATTCATCTTTCAAGACAACATATTATCTAATTCATCTTCATCACAATACAATGTGGTTTTCCATCTTATTAACTTGTTATTACCATGTAAGTCAACTAATAACTCTATTGTAACTTCACAAATTAAGTAGATTACCTTTTTAACTTGTTCATTCTCCCATTACTTGCTTACTAGTGTGCTTTCTTTTGGATTTACTTTCATAACTCTTTGTGCTTCCCTATGTTTCTCCATACTTGATTCTTATTTGAGCTCACTCATGAGCTTCTCCTAATGTCCTTAATTTATATGCAATACTTTTGATGGAATGAAAATCCTGTCTAACATCTACATTTATTCTTTCAATGTGAGAGCATCCATTCCTTCATCAGCTTCATCAAATTTTAGACCATGTCATTCTTCATTTTCTTTAATATTTTATCCTATATTAATATATTTAACCATTACATCTTCATGATTCATTAATGCTTCACCTCTATTTTATTTGGAAC
Organism: Torreya grandis; assembly: GCA_037957365.1. NCBI lineage: Eukaryota > Viridiplantae > Streptophyta > Pinopsida > Cupressales > Taxaceae > Torreya > Torreya grandis. Next base: position 562,064 of record JARHVA010006024.1, read on the forward strand.
CCTAACCTTGCTTCCCACTTGTGCTCATTAATACTCTTTGCCATGCTTTGTAGTATTTTTCCATAATCACACTCATTGATTTTAAGAAATAATATTCATATTCATCATAAACTACTTACTTACCTTTCCACATGACTGTGCTCTTTTAATATTATTCACAGTGTTTCCTCATGGAGTCACTTAGTTTCACCTTTAACTCTCTGGATTGGTTTGCCTCCACCATGTCTTCTATTTGCTTCTTGAATTTTTCATTTTCATCTTTATATATGCCTTCTTGAAGTGTAATTTATATATAATATTTGTGCACCCATTTCATTTTTTTCTTAGTCCATTTTTTTCCTTGTACTTACTTGGATTGAAATTTTCTTCTTACCTCTCCTTCATGCTTCTTAATTTGATAACTTGTCATGTCAATTTGTTGCAATCTGCCATTTTTTTCTTTTTTCCATGTGTGATCTTGTATTCCACTTGTACTCTTGCCTTGTATGACCTCTTACTTTAGGTTTATCTTTTTCATCTCATCACCTCTTTCTTTGAGCCACTTAGGCCAAACATAACCATGTTCTTGTCCTATCTTTGAGGGTTGTAATTTTTTATTTTTTCTTCCAATCTGCATATTAGTTTCTTTTTATTCATATGTAAAATCATAATCAATGATCAAACTTTGATTTACCTCAATATATGACTAATGCATTGTTATTTATTTATTCATGTATTTATGTTTTGGCTTCATGTCTTCATGGCTAACTATCTTTTATTCTTTATATTCCTCTTCTATTGCTTCAACTGCAATCCCGGTCAAAGCATCATGATTTTCCTCTTCCACCTCATCTTGAGCATACTGATATTATTCAATCTTACCCATTTTGATTTATTCAATTGGTTATCTTTCCTTGTATTCTTTCATATTATTTGGTGATGTATCAGACCCATTCTTCACAATCATTAAGGCCTTATTCTTGGCCTTCATCAAAATTTTCTTGACACCTTCATACACAAACTCAAATTCAATGTTAGCATATAAAATAAGAGACCACATAGTCTCCATGAATGCCTCTTACATAGACACTCTCATCTTCTTCTTATCCTCTCTCTCAAGTGATCCTCTTAGCACTTCTCTCTCCTTGTTCTCTTAAATAAGAACTCTTTTCTCAACTTCTTTGTCATGTTTCTCTCTTGTAAACTCCTCAACCTTCATGCTTCTATAGTATGTACTCTCTCTTTACTTCTTTTACCTGAAGACACTCATCTTTAGCCTTTTCTCTCTCTTAATTAGCTCTAGTGGCCACTTCACCCTCTTTATCACACTATAGCCAAGCCATTGGCTTCCTTGACTTTTGATGAGCTTCACCATGAGATAATCATTTGGTAAATACATACTAGATATGATAATCTCTGATATTGAATCTTGATAAGATACTAAATACATACATACAAGTTTAACCTTTTTAATCCATGTGCTAATAAAATAAGCCTCATAATGAATTTTAGTGCTAGATATATTAAGTTTCAAATTTATATGATTGTAAATAGTTAAAACTAAGATGTTCAATTAGATGTAGTTTTAAGAGAAATATGATCAAAAACATTATTTTTTGTCTTTACCAATACCACCTCCATTGTAACCCATTAATTTTATAGTTTTTAGCCCAAGGTTAGGAATTGATTTTATAAACTAAAAGAATACTTTCCTCACTATAATGAAAGTTAGGTTACATTACATCTGATGTAAAAAATAGATATCCCCAATTACTCTTTAGGCTAAGATAATTTAAATAATCCCAATAAAAAAGGATTACAAATATCATATGTATCCATATGTTTTAATCCTATATTTACAATTTTATCAACAAATATGAAACACTACATGAATTATAAATTATTTGTCCCTTCACATTATTTATTCACCTAAAAACTAAAAAAATACAAGAATGAGGTGGATGATCTTTCAACTTCCATCCGTGTATAAACAAAAAGAAATCAAAAATATTTTATTTACAAAAATAAATATTCTATAAAATAGACATACTATAATTTGGATCAATAATCCTAATATACCTCTTCTGATCTAAATTTGATCTTCATTTGTTGTATCTTCATTCCAAGAAGTCTAATTTTTTGAACTTAACGTAGTGAAAAGGATTTATGAATATATTTTCTACTTATTCCTGTGTTTTGATGAAAATTGGTTTAGGTAAAAGACATTAATCTAATCATAAAAATGAGGTTGCATAAGGAAAATATGAATTAAATACAATAATATAACATTGAAAAAAATTAAAAATTTATAATAACTAGTAATTAATTAGATATAATTTGACAATGAGATTTTGTAGAGAAAGACCTAAATTTTGACTTGCACGTGCATTATCGAAGTCTAAAAATATTTGGAAACATGTCCAAAATTAGTCCCAAAACAAACCCAAAATATTTATACTAGTCAAATAAGTTCAAAAACACACACAACATTAAAGTGCTTGATTTTGGTCATGACCAATATTATTAAGTCAATCTTAGCAGGTTAAGGTTCAATTTTAGTCACAAAGTCTGATTTTGGCATATGATGTTAGATTCTCCTAGAATTTCATGAGCATCTTCATCTATTTGTGATAATAATAAAAACTCTCCCAAATTATTGAGTTGAGTTATAGATCTTCCTGAATTACTTACTTCCTCCAAACCCTAATCTAATCCAAGTGACATTGCATGAACATAAAAAATGGGAGTAGTTATGAGGGGCCTAATTCATTTTTACCTTTGTTCTTAGAAAATTTTGAGATAAAAAATCATGCAATACAATGAAATATGAATATCTCAACCCTTATCATTATGAATAAGATAAAATTAACTAGTAGATTACACTTGAGTTTTTAATACAATAGTTCAAATTTTTGGTACAAGGGGTGCATGCACTTCAATAAATGATAAATAGTGCTA